>JACGTP010000006.1:2101763-2142778 GCA_023678845.1 Mischocyttarus mexicanus | reverse complement strand
ATAATTATGTCCCAATGACAGCTAACCGCATGAGAGCGGAAACCACCGTTCCTTTGGCTCTTCGAACTTTTTCCTCCTCCTTCTCCTCCTCCTCCTCCACCTCTTCCTCCTCTTCATCCTTCTCAATCTTCCACATTCAAGAAAGTATCGTTACGCCTGACTCCTTTCGTAACACAACCTATATTCGGCTCCTCTTTCGAAATGACAAAAAAAAAGAATACAAAAAAAAAAAGAAACGTCCCTTGGTAAAAGATTGTCCCTTTTGACCAGATAGATCAACCGATTTTTAAGTAAACTCGTTTAACGTGAATTATGCGAAATTGATTTACCCATACTAGTCTTTAAGTGGATATTTCAAATTTGATTTTGTATTCAAGCAAAATGTAACACTCTAATTTTAATTTTTTTCTATTATTTAATATATGATTTTTATTTAAATATTGTTTCCTATTTTTTGTATGGAATAAATATTATATTATGTTATATTTATTTAAATATATTATATAATATACTAATAATATATAATATATACTAATATAGTATATTATATTATATATTTAAATATTATATTATATTATATTTATTTATAATATTTATTTATTATTTATTTTAAATATTATATTATATCAATCAAAAAATAAGTACTATGGTATAAGATTGTAAAATATTTCAAAGATCATTTGAATAATAATAAAGTGTCCAATTAAATTTCAGTATTATCACTTCGCGTCGTCTTATTCTGATTGTTAATAAATGCACTATAGATGCACTTATATATGAATATACTTATACAATACATCACACCGTTTACGTTTCACGTAGTTGCATGACTTTGAAAAAATTATTCTCGTATCATTATCTCGCCTTTATCCCACGTTTATTATCTTGCTATCGGCAATGAGAAACATGGGGTCATCGAACCGAACGAATCTCGTTTATCATCTGTAGGTGTCGATGATGATGATGATGATAATGATGATGATGAGATACCAAAGTTTATGTGATCAAAATATTACCAACATAACTTCTTCATAATACAAAAAAATATTCCTAATTAACTGAATGAGTGAAACATCTTTCAATCTTATTTATTAAATCACCCTTCCACTAAGCATCATTTAGGCTAACATTAAATTCAATTAATCTTATTTGACGTAAACAAATATTAACTAATTTGAATAATTTTTCTGTTCTCTTTATTTTATCAAGAATTTATTATTATTTCATTTTCATTATTTTATATAAAATTATTAAGAAATTAATTTATCTATGAAAAATTGCAACAAGAGTTGCATCAAAATTTGTTAAAGATTTAATACGAAAAAGATAACGTCTGTAGACGGTCATAGGAAACCATATTCTCTTGTCACTTCGATCGAGCAGGAGGAATTTCAGGGCCAAAAGAGTTAACGTAGCGAGAAGGTCGTTTTAGAATCCTTATATCCTTTTTCCGTTTCTTTTTAACATGGTAAGGACTACGAAGTTAAAGTACAGAACGATCTAAAAGTTCTGAAATAATTTTTACAATTATTAAAACAACCACCTTTATTTAAATACGAATAGTAAATCAAACTAATGTTGTTTTTCTTTTAAAGTTCTATGATAATATTCTCGAGTACTACCCATTATTAAAAAGAAAAAAAAAGAAGAAAAGATCCCTTGAACAGTAACATCAAGTCTACCTTGTAGAAGAGTAAAAAGTATGCGAAGAAAGAAGCAGAAGAAGAAGAAGAAGAAAAAAAAAAGCAGAATCGGTGTCACAACGTAAAGGGCGCCAGTAGATGATATTTTCTCTTAAAAACCACTTCCACTTGGGGAGGAACGAGGCGTAATACCTGCAGTAGTCTTTAAAGGGCCCCATGGGCGCAAGGTCGTCGCACCTGAGCTTCGTACTCCTTCTCTGTGAGAACCCTATGAAAGGCGATCCAATATCGGAGGTTTCGGACGTTTCTTAACTGCATATGCGTACAAAAACACATACATACATACATCTATATATATATGCATGTGTATATGAAATTGTGTAAGCATATGTGTGTGTGTGTGTGTGTCATCGTCATCAATGTCTTCGTTTGCGTAGTCTTCGGTCGTAGTTTTGGTCGTCAAGCGAAAGGGCTTTAACGGATACGCGTGCGACGAGTAAAGGACACTCATACTATCAACACTAACACACACTCATACACACACCTTACACATTGTAATGCATTCGTGATACGTTCCTGGCGCACGCAATTGTCCAGAAGAAGGAAGGATGTGGTCAAGAAGACGAACGGGGAGCAGGTGACGCTCGTTTCTACTCCCTTGTTTCACCCCTCCACCCCTATCATATTCCCTTACCCACCCCCCTACCCACCTTCACCTTCTTCTTCTTCTTCTTCTTCTTCGTCTTCTTCTTTTATGTACATCGATATGTACTCCCACAACAGTCTCTACTTACTCGATATCCCACGCTCCGAAATTAACTAACCTGCCCTTCATTTACCTGTGCAATATATGTACCTGGACGTATGCATGTATGTGTGTGTGTGTTTGTGTATTTGGGTAGATGATTATTGGACATTTGTAGGATTTGATTTTTTTTTCATCAACCTAATATTTTTAATATTTGGATTTGATTAAAAGATGAGACTTTCTCAAAGTGATTTTCTGATTAACATTTGTTAGATTTTTGTTATTGTTTTAATTTAATATTACCCTGTTAATTGTTTATATATTGTATATATGAATATGTATATATATGCGTCATTTTTTATAGATAACTGTTTTTGTATAATGTTTCGAGTATGCGTCATCATGCAAAAAGCAGTTATCTTTTTTTAAATGACGCATATGTGTAACATAAACAGGTTAAATATTTGGTTGACTAATAAGTTCGTTAGACAGTTTTCTTTTTCTTTTTTATTGAAATTAATTTTTAAACGCGTACATAATACACATACGGTTGCTTTTTTATTAATTAAAAATTGTAAGAAAATTGTTTATAGAGTATGTATTAAAAATAAAATAATATTCGAGACATTGAACGATAATGCTGTTGACTATGCAAAAGGTATCGACAATCTAACAAACAATGATTATACTTCTTGGAATAATAATGATTTGTTGATGAAGTTATTAAATTTCATTAAACAGTATGAATATATTTTTTCAAATGATTTTATATCACATCTATATATATATACTTGTGATAAAATGCATGTAATAAGAGCTTACAGAAAACTATATATATAATAAACTATACCAGATACTAAAATGTAAACCTAAACGTGTATTGTACACTATCGGTCAAAAGTTTGGAAAAACCTCCTTGATTTCTTATTAAAATTTAATTATTTTCAAATCAATCATATTGGTTTAGACTCTGCACATAATCGTAAGATGAAAATAAAATCATTTGGAAATTCTAATCGTAAGTGGTTCTATTTATTTTCAAAGCAAAATTATCGAAAAACAAAATCATAGAATTTAAAAATTCATTTTTCAAAAGCTATTTTCTAATAATTTTTCTGATGTCAAATAATCCAATGAACCAGAACCATGAAGACACTTGACAACCTTTTTCTTTCAAGATGAGAGTGTCTTTGAAGTGATAGACAATTTATGTTCTTGCGAAGACTTATGCGTAAACATTTTTTTTATACAATACTGAATTGTTAATAAATATATAACAAAATTTTGAAAGAGTTCTTTTATCTGATCGTCGAAAACAAAAATGTCTAAAGAATGTTTAAAAAACCATACATCGTACAGGGTGACCCCCTTAAAACACACCATGTGTATATTTAAACGTAACATAGAACCAGATCTCGATTCTTCGATATCAACATCGATGACGTCCACGTTAAAGCGGTCGATTAGTTAATTAAAGCCCGCGAGTCTTCAGCTGTTTATTGAATATTCAACGAACGTTCGTAATATACGAGTACTTTCTATTAGCAAGTATGGTTGATGTATTCATGCACGCATTCATTCCACTTATCTATGTATTTAAGTACTTACTTATATGTCTATATGTGTATTTATGTACATGTGTGTTTACGTGTATGCGTGTTAAAAGTTCTTCTTTTTGCATTTATCTCGAAGATGAACGATTAAACGTGTGTGCATCAGCATCGTTTCGCAAAGTACACACAAGTTTTCTCCCCCTCTCTTTCTATCTCACTCTCTTTCACTTAGGGCCCCCATAAGATTTATAGTCTAATCTACACTGTCGCAGGTGCGAAGATTTGAGTCATGATTTAAATAATCTTTCTAATGATTTATCGTGATACAACTCGTATATCAGAACGTTAACCAACCACCTTCAATCTTTCTCTCTCTCTCTCTCACACAAACACATACTCTCCCTTTTTATTTCTTTTTATCCTTATCTTTATATCTCTTTTTAATGATCGTCTAACATGAAACGAGTTATGAATCGTGTAACATAGATTACATAGAATGTAATTATCAAATTCTACGACGGGGGGTAAGTTAAATAATGTTTTTAGGTTGATCGATTGATTTTCAATTTGTAATTGCACGATTTGTAAAAAATAAAAATTAAAAAAAAAAGAAACAGGTGTGATTTTTCAAGAAAAGAATCTCTAAATTTTTCACATCACCTATAGAATAAAAAAATTAAAAAGAAACATATAGAAAGATGGATATTTTAAAAAGAGAATACACACACATACACATATATATATTTAAATAAAAAAACAAGCACTGTCATCTGCAATTTTGTAGTTACAAAGCTCTAATCGTGTTACACCGGCTTTGGTTAACGTTAGTTCGTCACGCGAAAGGAACCAAGCGTGTTTTTGGCTGTTGTGGACCAAGGTTTATAAGTAACGGGACCTACTCGAACGGTCACGATCGGTTGCACGATATTGAAAAGGACTTGGAAGAAAAGAACGTAGAAAGCATTCTAGGAAAGGACTGGAAAGGGCAGGAAAGGAAAGGAACCGACCATTCCCGAAAAATCTACCTCCTATAAGGAAAAAGAAAAAAAATATCTTTGATCGATGATATAGAAAAAGAAAAATACACGTACGTATATTCTCTATTGTCGTACCATAAATATTCTTCACAGAAACTAAACTTTTTCGTAGTTCGATACTCAATAAATATATTAACACTTAAAAATCGAAACGATAAATTGAAAAGAATATATTTTATAATAAAAAAAAGAAAAAGAACAATTTTTTATATAACCAGAAAATATGTTCACGTTTCGCAGATCAATTTTTAGTGATCAAAAAAAGAAACGAGATTGAAAAAAAAAAGAGAAACATTTCAAACTGTGTTTTTACTGAAACATTTATCCAGCATTGTTTATACGTATTTTTATTTATAGAATGTAAAAAAAAATATATTATTAAAAATAAATAACGTTTGTGATTAGAAACGTGTATATTATGTGCATGGATCTTTAGTATAGGGGAAAGGGGTAACATGGGTTTTATTATTTCAATGAGAATGAGAGAAAAAGACAGATACGATGCGAATACTCTTATAAATACACACATACACACACACACACAGACATACATGTATATATATATATTTATATTCGTTGAGTAATGTACACACGTAAATACGTAAAACGGTATAAGCGGCAGGTGAAGTTCACAGCTGCTGGACAGCTGGACCGATATCTGCTTGAAGCGACGTTCCAATGCATTTCGATGATAAGAAATTCAAACTTACATCGACCGAGTTACGCGAACACGTAACTACGAATTATTACAATCTTACTTGTTTCACCTACGAAGAACGATCATCATCTTTCACCTTCCTTTTGTAAACAGCATATGTGAATTCTAGCACTGCATTGATATCTCAAACGTGTGATTTCACTCGACACCTTTGATGATGTAAAGAATAATATTTGTTAGCTAAACGAAATAATCTTCTATTACCGTTCTCTCTCTTTTGAAAATATTTATTTTATATATGTGTGTACCTACAATTTATTTTATAATTACGTTTAATTGAAATAATTCGATAATTATATGGTTTATGTAATATGCAAAGTGTTATAAAACGTTACGTGTCGTAAGATTATTATACGTTGTAAGAAGAATTTCGTCGAAAATTACATATTTGATTTTTCTTTTTAAACAGAATAAGAAAATAATTATTATTACTGTTTTTTTTTCTTTTTTCACATAGAATGGAAACTTCGAGGTATCCGATAATTTAATATAATATAATTAGATTCCATACAAGAAAGCTTTTCTTTTCGATAATATCTTTCAAGTTTTGTCAAAGCGAATCATTCTTTAAAGAAAATTGTATTTATTTAACCCTTGTAACATTACAAATTTATATTCCAATAGAATTATTTTCGAACAAAACTAAAGAATATATATTAAAAGTATTAATCAAGCAGATGAATATTTGTGTTGGTAACCCAATAATATATTTATATGCGTATGTATGCAAGTGAGTTCGAAGGTATGCATAAATATGATGTCCTAAGGTACGTTTAGATGTGTACATACATAGGTATATATGTATATGTGTATTATAGTGAACGACGAAAAGCCGTATCATAGGAGAACGCATGAAAGGGTCGACGTTATCGATCCCATAGCATAAACGTAGATACGTACACGCATCTATATCGTACACACGCTGCTAACACGCTCGTATAAACATAGATATCCATGGAGTAAATAGGAGACCCACGTATACGGTTCTATGCATGTACGTATTTACGGGGAAATACGTTGGTAGGATCGTGTATGCAGAATGGGATCGTTTATCATGCTCGAATAGCTCCTCCGTTCGGCCTCTCCTAAATATATATATGTATATTGTATGCATGTACACAAATGATTGTATGCATGTGTGTGTTTCTATGAAAACGAGTACGTGAAAATATCGAATGTTAAAGAAAAATCTAAATGATTTTTATTTAAGTTGATTGAAATCTTAACGCAACGATTAACGAGATTTATTTTTTTTTAAATAAACCAAGATTACACATATATATATATAGTATAATATAACATATTAAATATAACATATTAAATATAATATATAATATGATATAATAATATAATATATAAATATATTTATTTGTAGATATATGATTATATATACATAGATTTGTATTGTATAATTGAATCATCATTGTACCGATCTTCAATCGCATATACATTAAAGTTATGCTAACTGATCATCTACGATCTTTTATGACTTAAAGTTAATCTTCTAAGAAATGTGTAGTTTACTTTATTGAATGACAGTTAAAATATCCATTATAAAATACGAGAACGCGTACGAAAGCGTTTTGGGTTCAATGAATTCGGTTTACTAATCTTTGAATAAAAATATCAGTCCTATTTATGTGAGAAAGAGAAACAGAAAAATACAGAGAGAAGGAGAGGAAGGATAGATTGATCCATTGTTAAAGGAAAAATCGAACGATAACAATAAGACTCTAAAGTCGAAAGATGCTTTCTTACCTCTGAAAAAAGAATACGATCATCCAACCAACGTCCTCCTCTTCCTCCTCCCCTTTTCGGCCCATCACAGCCCTCAGAAAGTTTTAAAAGATATCGAAGAAAGAGAGAGAGAGAGAGAGAGAGAGACAAAAAGATAGATTTGAGAAGGAGGGATAAGAGAAGCTGAAAGAGAAGACACCCGCTGACACGCGAGTTTTTCGAAAGAACACGCGTTGTTAGCTCAAAGCCCCTTTTTATTTTTTTCTCATAGGAAAATAGAAAAAGGTCGCTTTCTTAGGTCTACCCTTGATAATAGCGAATGGGCCTGAAATAAAGTTCAAAGACCTCTGCTCTGATCTGTTCTGCTTGGCTTTGCTTAGTCCGATTTACCCTTCTTCTCCCATTCGAGTGCATATCGTGGAAACTTGTGTAAATTTCTCTAATTGTAAGTTCTGATGGCACAAATAATTTTCTTATAAAATTCTTAACGAGAACGGATGTAGCATAATCATTACGAAAATTTACGGAATGGGGTAAATGAAGGAATTCAATTAAGGATCATTCTTTATTATTTTACTTATTTTACTCTTCTTCTATCCCTCTCATTTTCTCTCAAATAGAAACGTAAATCCTGCAGACGGTTTCGGCAAACTATATGAACAACTAACCTGGCAAAGGACCTTCGAAACACGGTATACCTTGGTTCGAGATAAAAAATATCAAGATTTACCGCGACAGCTGGTCGACCTGCTCGGCAGGATCCCCACCCCCTCCAGCCTCTCCCGTCCCTTCCCTCCCTCCCGTGCATCGGAGGCCTCTAAGGGCCACACTTTTAAATCCTCCTTTCGATACCTGCCGAGAAAAAGAGAGAGAGAGTATAATCTTCGAGCCGCGATTTTGAGATCCTTTTGGTAATGCTGTTCCTGTTGCTTCTACTCCTCCTGCTGTTGTTGCTGTTGTTGCTGCTGTTGCTGCTTTTGATGCTGGTGCTATTTCTGCTGATATTATTGCCTTAGAGATCTTTCAGATTGAAAGAACAAGATTTTGTTCCTTGATAAATCGTATATTTTACCGTTAGAAAAAGTTGAGGTCCTTCCTAACCCAAACGAACACATTGGAAAATATTCGACATGTGGAAAAGTAGGTTTGGAAAGGTTTGGTTGGTTTCTACGGACGCAGCTGCTTTTTCGTAGAAATCTTTGAAATTGAAAAAAAAAGAAAAGATAAACCAGTTTCTTTCTGTCACTCTCTTTCTTGGTCCATTGGTCTCTTCCGGTTCTTCTAAATCTGCGTTTCATTTCAACGACCGTTAGAAAATATTCTTGGATACATGGAAGAAAATATGTTGAATATTTTTAAGGACCACGAACTGTCAACTTAACTATAATCAATTATAATTATTAATATAAGTTAAAATAATTTTCTAATTAATAAAATATATAGTTTTGTATTAATTAGGTGAAAGAAAAAAAAAAAATAAGATTTCTTCTCTTCCAATTGAATTTTTCATTTCTGGACCATTCTCCTTCGTTTCGTTTCGTTTCGTTTCGTTTCGTTTAGTTTAGTTTAGTTTAATTTCCTTTTAGCAACGGTAAAAAAGGAAAAAAAAATCTAGAAAAAGAGAGAGAGATGGATGATGCAGGATGAAATTCGTGAAAGATGTGGTATGGCCGACGTCCTCTCACTCCTGTCATCCCGCCTCCAACTAAACTCACAAGGTTTGAGATCCTTCCTTCGTTGTAAAGTCGGCACTTTGATCGGACCTTAAGAAATTTTATCCACGAAAACAGAACTTCTACGATCCGAAAGTAAGATTAGAAACGTCTAAATTGAATCTTCCTTTCTATTCTTCATCCTCTTTTTCTTTTTATCTTCCCTTTTTTTTCTTTTTTTTTTTTCTTATTTTTTCTACCATTTTATACAAAAGTTTGCACGAAAAGTAATTATAAATAATAAATGATTTTTGTTAACAAATATTTTTGTTCTTTTTTTTATTCTGATGAAATTTTTATGTCAAACCTGTTGGTAAATGCATTGACTTTCGTGTTCAGTAAAGAAACATAAATGATTTGGTGTTTAGTATACTACGTAGTAGTTGTAATTATTTTCATACTTGGTGTTCAAAGAAAATCGGAAAATGTAAAAAAATAAAATTAGAAAGAAACGATGTTAGATAAGTATAAAATTTATTTCTGGTTGAGGTACACGTTTGCGTGTTTTGTTGTTATGTAAATAATATGCATATGTGCACGAGAGTATGTTTACTGCTTGCAAATAATATATATATGTATGTATACGTGTATGTGTCAAAGTTAAATAGTATCATTCGGTTTAATAGTGGTAACCTTTAGTTTTATTCTAAATAATTAATCATTTATGAGGGAAATAATATAAAAAGAATTGCATAATTTAAATTAGATAAGTGACAGAGAAAAAATATTGTATAGAAAATCTAATCAAAGATGATTGAATTAATATATATTATTTATTATATTATTAATATATTAATAAATATTAAATATATTAGAAATAATTTGATAAGAAATGATACGTAAATGTAAATAGTATTTCTTTTTTTTAAATTTCATGTGTTCTTTGCATTTGGGGATAGGTTTTGAGAATGAAATCGACCCGAGCACGTATTAAAACGATTATTATTCTAAGAACGAGACGAGATAAGTAAAGGAGTTGAAAAAGATCATCGTTACTATTCGTCTAAGATCCTGTTACGATGCATGCCCGTGTGTAACGAGAAAACTAATCCTAGATTTTAGTGTTACGGCACGAGCGAACTTTAATTTAAGGGAATATCAAAGAAATCCCTTTTTCGAATCCGTGACATAATCGTTGACTTTAAATCGTTCCTACGATTTAAATGCGAGAACTACGAAGTTTCGTGTTAAATTCAAATATTGTTCATAAAAAAGCAAACAAATTCATTAATTATTTAATTTAATTCTAGATTGTAATTTTTTAATGATTTTTTTCCACTTATTGTAGAAGAAGAAGAATCTTAGTTTATTTATTTTATTTTATTAAAATCGAGATTGAAATATTTCAATAATCTTGTACTTCTACAATCAAATATTAATTTTAACCCAAAAACTTGGAAATATAATATATTAATTTATGAAATAAATCATTTAATAGATACAAATATATTTATCCTTTTTTTATATAAAATTAAAATCATTAAAATTCCGATAGTTTATTTCTATTTTATTCATTTCAATTTACGTTTTGATGTTCTTTGGTAGAATATCGTTGAATTGGAATAGAAACAGATTATTAAGAAAGAGGATAATGTTACTTGCCAACTTGAAATATTATTTATAATGATTTATATAAACCTTTTCAATAAAAAAGAAATAAATATAAAAGGTTAAGGAATGAATTGTAAGAAAAAGATGAGAATGAATTAGATAGATATAGCTTACATGAATTTTAGTGAAACGATAAAAAGAGATATGGTCTTTTTGGTTTTGTTCAAAGTAACGATTTTAACTCGAGGCGTTAATAAAATGGTAAGCATTTGAACATTCTACCATAAGATACACCTGTTGTTAGTTTCCATTAAAAAAAACTCCTATCTTCTTTTCAACAATACTTTTACAAGGTATTAAATAAACAATATAATACTATTTCTATTGATACTTCTTTATTGTATAATCTTAGAATTTATTTATTGTAAAGGTTTGGCATCACAAACACACATAATACGAGTAACGCGATATTTGTAACAAAAAAAAGAAAAAAGAAACCAAAAGAAAGTGGAAAAAGGTCAAAGATAGATCACGCGACCTCAACATAGAAATTGGAAGGTCATTGAACTCTTAGGACCCATTGAAATACATTTATGCTTCCACGATTCGCGCATTATCCTTTTTTCCAATGAAATTTAACGTAGCCTACCTTTGAATCGATCTGAAATAGTATTGTTAAAGATATACATTGTATAGAAAATCAAAAAGAATCGCTTTCTTTGCCATAAGAAAAATTTGTACTATTATTGTATTAAACTTATTCTTCAAATTATTATTATTATTATATTTTTATTTATTCATTTTATTCTTAATATTAAATACAAACAATTTATAATAAACTTCGTAAAGCAATGTTCCTTTTTTTTCTTCTCACGATACCATGTATATATCACGGTTACCTGAAAATATTTCTGGCAATTTCTATTCATCAAAAATTTCAACACGTTTATATATTTTCATAGATTCTGTACGAACCAATGTCATAACGTGTACCCTTTTTTCGAGAATGATTTTCAATTTTTCTCTAAATTTGTCTCAAAATTCTGTAATTGACATTTAAAAAATAAAATTACAAATAATTATGATAGAAATCGAGACAAAAAAAATTGAAAAATGTTCGATTCGGTTCTGAGAGTATAAAATAAAATACCAAATGAGGATGATTTTGATATGAGGAGGAGGAGGAATAAAATTCGATTCGTTACGTCGTTACTTTAATGTTACATGATGAACTCGATGAAAATCATATAATATTTTACAAAGAGAGAGAAAGAGAGAGAGAGTGAGAGTGAGAGAGAGGAGAGTCGGAAAGTCGGTTATATAGATATGTAAGTATATTCGTACGTTTGCAAACGCGTGTATATATGTGTGTATGTGCGTGTGTGTGTGTGTATATGTACACTCTTACGTTTCAGAAAGTAGACAGGTGCTACGGGTCGGCAGCTGCCACCTGCGCGCATTATCACGCGCTGCCATTTCTCGGGTCTCTGGCTATTTTTCATTTTTATATACATTTATATATGTATGTGTGTGTGTGTACATATGTATGAGTAAGTCCCTGTCCTTTTCTCTTTCCATCTATATCTCTGTTATTTTTTTAGATATTTTTTTCATTCCTTACAATCGTTCTTCCTATTTGGTGGAAGATGAGAAAATGAGAAGACGAGATAAACGAGATGATTGGTAATAAAGAATTCTAGAAAAAAAAAATAAAAGCTTCAAATGGTGCCTGTCACGATTTACATCGAACTCTTATCTCCCCTTATTTGATTTAATTTGATTAGATTTTTCTTTTTAATTTCTTTCAATTTATTTTGTATTTTTATACGAGCTCATAATTATGAAAGTGGTTTAAGTGACAATTAATAAAAAGAAATCATACCAGATTATTTTTAAATTAAATTAATTCAATGTAATCTTGATGATATTGTCAAAAATAAATTATTAGATAGTGGTTGTAATTTCAACGTTATATGGAATTTCATTTAGAGTTTGAATTCAATTTATTAAATATTTCAAAACAAGAAATATATGAATTGGATTACTTTTATAATTATGGTCACATTTGTTTAATTTTACCCTCTCTCTCGTTCACTCTAACTTATTCAATTTTCTATCCCCTTTTTTTTTGGTGTATTGTTTGCGCAGGAAATATTTAACGACGTTGCAGATGCGTCGCCCTTGGCCATAACGATTTGAGAAACTGGTGTAAAAAGGATGGTAGTTTGCTTTAGCGTACTGCCAATAAAAATACCACTTCTTTCGAGGAAGTGTTTGTGAAATGAGAGAGAAAAAGAAAGAGAGAAAGAATATTTCCAAAGAAGAAAGAAGGGAGAGAAAACTGTGTCTTAGAAACTATAATTAGCCCTTGCTTCTTATTTTTGTTTTTTATTTCTTTTTCTTCCTTTCCCTCCTCCTCCTCTCCCATATTTTCTTTTACACTCTGCTACACGAATTTGATACGTTTTCCTAGAAAACTTGTAACACACTTTAACCCGCGTCATTTCAATGAGATTTTGTCAAAATTTTACCAAGGTTCTTTCTCTCTCTGGGTTATCGTTGCTTTTTAATATTCCTTTTTGGTTTCTTCTTTTTTTTTCTTGTTCGAGGAAAACGAACGTTGTACGTAGCGTTAACATTTGAGAATTTTTCTGTTAGGGTAAGAAAAATAGAAAATAGTTGCACTTAAAATATGTGACACATACGAATTCGTACGAAAACACGTATGAGTCAGTCGTAAATTAGTATTTACGCGTATTACTTCGGTTAAAATTAGTATACATTTATTTATTATTATTATATTGTTTATAAAAATAAAAGTATAAAAATTTCTATATTGGCAATATTATTCTTACAATAAATAAATTCTATATATTGGATTAATGGAAACAAACTATGTCGGGTTTTTTATTACAATTCAATAGGAAAAATCAGACATTATTTTTCCACCAACCTAATATATGTATAATAAAAAATGTGTTTTAATAAGAAAATTGAATACGGATTAAAAATAAATAGTAATCACATGAATGATTGAAATTACTAGACATCGTTATAATTCGATAAACGATAGTGTACCAAGTATCGTATATCAAGGACGTGAATCGATTAAAATCAGCGTCGGTTTGAATGACAACGAGATGAAAATCTAAATAACAGGAAGCTAAAAGCTGAATTTGAAGTAGCAGTAGTTAGCATTAGTATCACTAGTAACACCGAGTTTCAGTACAGTCCAAGTTCTTTCAGTCAACGTGTCCCTCCTACTTTTTTTTTTCTGTGAAGAAAAATAGAAAAAAAGAGGGAAAAAGAAAGAGAGAAACAAGCATGATTTATGTGTGCAAGCACGTTGATCTTATGGGAGGAATGAAGAAAGATATATATAAGAAAAAAAAAAAAGGAAACGGAAGCAAAAGTGAAACGAGTGATTAGGTTGAGGGAAAAATTCATATGTGTGTATGTATGTGTGTATGTGTATGTGTGTATTAGAAATATTAAGGAGGATTGAGATAGTTTCCTAGAGGGATGAAAAAAAAAGAGTAGGAGGAAATAGGAAAGCCAAAAAAAATATATTTTAATGCACCAGTAATTATGGCAGTGAAATAAGCAAAAAAAAATGTAAAATGTAAATTAATTATAATAATTATATATTAATGAAAACTAATCATCTAAATTTGATAGATAAAAGATTTATCTAGAAAGAGTGGATACCTTTCTTCGATAAAAAAATAAAAACCAAGAACCAACCAACTGAATGAAAATAAAAAAGGAAAGAAAAGAACTTTAAAGGTAAAGAGAAATAGAGTTGAAACGAAATCCTATCAGCGTTATGTTAGCGCACGTGCTATGAAATCGTTCTTTGGATTTATAAGATGGAAGTTAAGAGATAAAAAGGAAGATCGAGTAGAAATAAAAAGAAGAAGAAGAAGGAGAGAAAAAAAAAATATAAAACAAAAAGGAAAAAAATAAATAAAATAAAATAAAATAAAAAGAAAGAAAGATGAGATAGCTTTTCACGGCTTATTTGATTTTCGGCTCGCATCAAAGTCACGTATGTTACCTGGAATCGACGGGCTACCTTTTCGAGAACTTTATTTTTCGTCAATTTTTTTCTTTTTTAATATGTATATAACACATGCATATACATAAGTAGTATTTTTATACATACGTATTATGTGTATCGTACATATTTTAATTTAAAACAATAAGTTGAATAATATAACTAATTAATTTTATATATTTTTTTAATAATAATAAATTGTTTTAAATAATTATTGTATTTTCTTTCTATATTAATGCAAATTTATATCGTAAAATAAAATTAAATTAAAAATTAAATTAAAATAAATATAATTTAATATTGCATATAGTTTACCATAAAATATTTGCAAAATTAAATATACTATTCCAAATTAAAACCACGATAAAAATAAATAATAATATTTTAATAAAATTTATTAAACAATAACAAATCTCATTTAATCAATCTAATAAATAAATATTATTCAAACTTAATAGATTCTATTTAAAAATATTGGATTGATAAATGCATGTGTTCCTATGGAAACATTGAAAATAAATATTTGTTTATTTCGTATAAGAAAAATATGAAACGAGGGTGAAATAAAATCGCGTAGTAGGTGGTTTGTAGATGAAAGAACGAAAGGACGACAAAACACGAAAGGACACGATACAACACGAAAGGACATGCCACGAAACGACATGAAACGACGTGAAACGACGATGAAACGATGACCCACGCGTCTCTCTTATTACGCCTTGTGCATTCGGAAGCGAACTTTTCTCGATTAGTATGTCCCACGCGAAACACACACACCCATATACACACACATATATATATATAAACACTAAACTTTCTGTTCTTTTTTTTTTAAAGTCTTCTTCGAGTCACAAACTTCGTTCGGCCACGCGACGAAAGAGGGTGGTGGACCTGGATTTTTTTTTAATTTATTTCAAATTTATTATGCCGAATAAAAGAGAGAGAAAGAGAGGGTGGAGGGAGAGGTGTGTCAACTCTTTCTTTTTATTTCTTTTTCTTTGTAGAAATACTTTGTTACTTACTTCCTTGCCACGTTATTTCTCGTCGTGTGTATGTAACGTGCTAAGCATAATTTCCAATTGAAATATACATTAACCATTAGCGGTTACCTACTATAAAGAATCGATTTGAAATAAAAAATACACGAAAGAAGATATAATACTACTATTGGTAATATTTTTCTTCGTACATTCTGATTAGTAGGAAATATTCAATTAAAAATTTTCTATCTCATAGAGAAAGAATCCACTATTCATCGATTAACAAGTAAAATTCAAATGTTTTTTTGCTGTAATTATTTAATTTAATAAATAATAAACGCTAAAGAATACTCATGTATTAACATTAATTAACAATTAATATTATTGAGTATTACCTTGATGTAATAATTAATTGTATAATAATTAATATTATCAATTATCGTCTAATTAATAATTATGCATTAAAATAAGTTAATTTAATAAATAGTAATTTTATAAATAATAAACTAACAAAATCAACGAAATTACAAAAGTTAATACGATAATACTAAATAATTGTACTCCCCTAGCATATAAATCTCTATCTAATACAAAATTATTATTATTTGAATCATATAAGTCCACTTTCGTAATTACGAGAGCACACACGTGTTTAATGTACACATTATAATGTGTGTGTGTGTGTGTGTGTGTCGAGAAAGTTGCGATTAGAGAGAATTTGGTTTGTGAATTCTGAAGGAGAAGATCCCAAGGATTTAGGTTTACACAGATATAGGAAGAAACATCATGGCCTTTACTTTGGCGCGAGTTAGATAGACGACTGATTGTGAGTCATTCGCGTGACTCACAAGCCCTCCTCCTCCTCCTCCACCTCAACCTCTTCCTCTTCTTCCTCCTCCTCCTCCTCCTTCTCTCAAAGTGTTAGCCTAAGCGGAATATAACGTTGGAGTTGGTCTAATCGCTTCCGCGCGTCGATGTCTCTCTTTCGACTAATTTTCCTCGTATCCTTGATAATTAGTCGTTTAATCGTGTCGCAGGAATCTATCGAAGAAACTTGTTGCTAAACTTCTAACACGTACCCCATCTCTTTTCTCGATCATGGTAATTCACGATATCATAATAATTCTCGATTGAATACAATATTTCTAAATTTTCTTGATTATTACGAATGATATATGGTTATTTATTTATTTAACATTTGAACTACTAAACAAATCAAAATGACTTGTCTTACAAATTTATTAAAAAATTCTTACCTCCATGTTACTTTCTTATTCCTCAATGATATGATGACTTTTGGTTGGTATAAGTAAAGGTTTTATAAACAAATTGAATTATATTTTTTTAATAACTTACACAGAATATATGTAATTTTGTTATCTTTGCTACTTCTACCAATACTAGTCATTTTGATTGGTGAAAGAATTAACAAAAGCTTATTCGAAATAATTGAATTTTATAATCAAACTAAATTTGACGTAAACATTACAGACCAAATGTCAAAGAAATATAGATTAAAGTGTGGATCTAGAAATATTTTATATTTTAAATTTAGCTAGCATAAATGTCTGGATCTTATATGAGGAAACCACAAGTGAAAAGATATCTCAAGACTTTATAATTGCAAGTAGTATAATTGTATACACTGTAATAATAATAAGACTACTATCACATTTCAATTTGTATTCGGTCAAATGTTAAAAAAAATTAAATATTATGGTCAGTTTACGTTTAAATGTACCTTTGTCCTTTATATCCAATACTGCATAATCCATATCCATAATTGCATTGTATCCATATATGCACTATACACACTCGCTCACATATGCATATTACTTGCATAAGAAGAAAATACGCACACACGTTTATGCGACGCGAAATAAATGATATTCTTAATATCGTTGTTATTTATTTCAACGCTCGAAGAAGACTAACGATTTTTTTGAAAAATAGGCTACTAAATACAATCGACAAGTACCGAACATACACGAAGGTCAATTACAAATTCAACGACACAATTCTTCATAGAATAAAAATAATAACAGGAGTGAGAGAGAGGTAGAATGTAAAAAAAACATTCAAACGCGCTCACCTAAATTAGAGAACGTTTTTTCTATGCCAAATTTCCTAAAATTTACTGAAAAATTGAAACATTCCCGATGCTTTTTATCTCAGTTTTTGAAACTTACATCTTCGGTTATCTTTCTTTCAATACATTGAATATTATGTATTGATTATTTGACTATGTTTCAAAATAAAAGTTAAATGTACAGGCTGAGCAAAGTTTCGTACCGATGACCTACTTTTCTTACCAGTGACCTACTTTTGAACAGCTGTTCTCTATTTCTAATAGACTTTGATTTTATTTCTTAATATTTAAAGAAAAATAAGGAAAAGAGTATAACAAAAGAGAACGGAAGAAGAGAAGAAAGCTTGCACACCACCGACTGACTGACCGACCAACAATTGATCGGGGTACCCGCACCTAAATATCGATTTGCGAATGAAATGTAAGACGAGTGATACGGGTTCTTCTTCTTCTTCTTCTTCTTCTTCTTCTTCTTCTTCTTCGAGATCTTTTTCCGATCATCCTACACTCTTCATTCGTTTTTTTTTTTTTTTCCCCCAACGAGTAATCCTACCTTCTCTAATCTAAATTGAGTGTTAAGCGTTTGATAAGACAAAAAAAAACGAATGGGGATATCATTGTACTATGTAAGAATTTGTAGGATCTTTTTTTCCAAGGTCGTTTTATCAAAATCTATCTCATCCGTCTTTCTAAATTTCCTTTCTTTTTATTTTCCTTTATACTCTTTTAACAGTGTATAATCATAAACTGATAAGAATAACGCGAATGATAACGAGTCAAAAATTTGCAAGATCTTTTTTCAAGGTTTTACTTTTCACAAATTAAAATCAAGTATTAATTTAACTTTGACGTTTGATTAATATTATAATATTTCATTATTAGATATAGTTAATAGTGGATTGACAAATTTCTTAGTTTTCTAGTTTCATTGGTTTTACTAAAACCAACAAAATTTAAATAAAATATCTTGAAAATGAAATAATCCAATGAATGAAATAATTCCAAAATATCAATTAATTATCATAAAGTAAAATAGATTTGAACGAAAGATATGATATAAATTTAAATATTAAAACAATTTTTAAAATCATACCAGTCAATCGATTATTATCTAGGCTATTTTTTTTCCATAATCATCAAGTTAATATATGAGCTTGTCTTATGATCTCATGAAAAATTGACGAGATTTGATCATTTCTTCTCTCATTGTTCTTCTTCTTCTTCTTCTTCTTTTATATATTTTTTTTTCTCTTTTTTTTTCATCGTATTATTTCTTTATCTGACGATGAAAAAAGGCGAGTAATTCATTCGTCGTCATCTACGCAGATTTATTCTCCTTGATAGATCGGTCGTGCCACTGTGATACCAGGAATGCGTTGAACAAATTCACCGAACAAATTCCATTATAAATTCTTTGAGAATGAGTAATACGATGACTCCTCTAAGGTTCATAGAGAATAAGAGAAAGATACACACGTGTGCCAGTTACCTATAATCATAATTTTGTTTAATGTATCATCAAGAGAATTTTAGTATGGATATTTTTTTGTAATCTTAACGATCTATCATGATCTATTGATTGTTAGACAAAGATTTATTGCTTTATTCGAACTCGTTCAATTTTATTCATGTATATTAATCCATAGATATTAAGAATTGTTATTCTTTTTTTTTTTGTCAAGGTATATCACACGATTTTTATTAATATTTTTACAAATTCTATGACTGTTCGTTTATATTTTAAATTTGATTATTTTTCAAAAGAAGATATGTGAAATATATTGTTATTAATTATATTATAAATTAATTATATATTAAATATATTATATAATCGTATCATTTATGGTTGACTATATTCCTAGATTTAAATATCGCACCTACGAACGTTATTTTATTTTATTTTTAAATAAATTCTATTACGGTATGAACTCATTAATACAGAAAAGAAAATACAATTATAAGAAGTGTCAGAAAATAATCCAGTACAAAGATTATAAACACACATTGAAGATATAATTTCTCGTAGAAAAGAAAATTGATTGAAAAAAAAATATCAAAATGACGATAATACAGATTTATATATAAAATATAAAGTTTAGTTAGGTTCAATATACAGTAATATCTCCCTGTTTCAGTATTACACCATAGTATTTGGATTCCTCAAAAAAAAATATAAAAAAGAAACCTTGCACACTTTCCTGTATCACATTTGATTAATTTTTTTCTGTCATATTTCTAGGATTTTTACAATATTGGAATAGATTATTTAAAAATGATACAAGATTTGTATAGTTCTCGTTGTATTATAAGAAAAATAATAATATTTTAAGTGAAAAAAAAAAAAAAAGAAAAATTTGGCAAACGTCGACGACATCCGGCGCGATTCGTGAGACTCTCTCGTCTTCGATCCATACAAGCCTCTGACATGGGATTACGTTTCTGAAGACCGTTAACGGGACTTAGGGCCCACCTTGTTCGAGATCTCTTTCACCCTTCGCTCTTTTACGGACGTCACGGTAAGTGTTCGCTTCCGATTACGTTCGCAATTGTAAAACGTTTCTTTCTCTCTCTCCTTTTCTTTTCCTTTTCATTTTTTTTTAACGTTCACGAGCCACGAGACGAAAAAATACTTGGTGTTCGAGAACCGTGAGAGCCATGATAAACAACCAAAAAAAAATAACAAATGTCTTCCTTTACTTCCTTCCAATTTTTCCTTTTTTTTTTTTTCATCTTGGCCAAAAAACAAACTCGACTTTGAGTAGAAAATTTGTCCCCGTCTCTCTTTCCTGTTATTATTTTGTATTCTTATTACATCTTGATCGATCGTGGTCTAATTACATTAAAAAATAATTCATTATTAAAATGATTCGTAAAAAAAAAGCGTACAAATTCATAGATTGTATCGTTCAACGTAAACTACTCGTTTTGGAAATCTTTCTGACCTAACTAACGAAATATATGTAACTCAAAATACAACCCAGTGACTGAATACAGGAAACGGAAGGTTCGCAAAATAAAAAAAAAATGAAAGAGAGAGAGAGAAAAGGAAACAAATACTTCTCGCATATCGATCAATTTTTCATGAATCGAAGCATGACGCACGTCACGAAAGAGAGCCTTTTCGGATCGTTGCTTTAATTACGCGTTTCCTCGATAAAAATGTGCCATTTCACGAATTGACTCGATGCACTTCCGGGCCATATACATACGTGTATAATATCTTCTGTAAATTTGTGTGTATGTGTATATGTGTATGTGTATGTGTATATACGTGTACATGAATGGGTTCCATGGTCACGGAGCGATCCGTGACGCGAGGGCCAATTTAAAGGGCGTTATCGAAAAAAAGAAAAAGAAAAAGAGAGAGAGAGAGAGAAGAACCAGGAAGTATGAATATTCATGGTGGTACAATGAAAGCCTCCAGGCACAACGATTCTGATCCCGATTCGCATATTCCATTAAGCTTCCTCGTTTACCGTAATTTAACGATTTCCTACGGCATCTTTCAATTCTTTTCAAATTACGCGCCATAAAATATCTCCCCATATATCCCTTCACCCTTCCCCCTTTCCCCACTACTACCCAATAGATCATCGAGCGCGGGAAATGAAATCATATCAAAACTTGTAATCAATTAATTTACCTACTGGCTATATATTCCTCTTTAGAAAATTATAACTTATGTTAGTTTCTCTTTTTTATATATATTTTTTTTATTTTCTATCAAGCCTGTTATTTATGTTTTTTTTTTTTCTATAAAAATTGTATTATCTTATTATGTATATTCGTTGTTATGAAATACTATATATTTATGTATAATTATAATTAAAATAATAAATGTATATTATCAAAAGTGATTCGATACCAGAGTCGCCCTTTCTCGAGTGTTATCCGAATTATAGGATTGTGGTCGGTAAATATTTGATAATACTATTCTATCTGTAATAATCCCTTCTTTATCGACATATGTTTTTCTGAGACAATGATAACCGATTTGCTTTTACGATAAGTTATCTTTTAAGTATATCATTTATAAGACATTGAATGTTAGTTTAAATGGTAACGTCTATAGTTAACTCATATCGATATTATAGAATATTTAAAAAAAACAATATAGTCAGTATTTTGAAAAAATTATTAATATTAGGTGTAGTAAGATTTAGTCAATCATTTTTAGCTTGAAATAAACGTAAAAATAATGGATTGTTTCTATTAGAAAAATTTTTTAATAAAAAATAAATTCTAATATTTACCCAGTTAACACAAAACGTTAATATGACGTACGATTTACGTAATATTAACATTTTGTGTTAACTGGGCTAATATATAAAATAATTTAATATATAATCTAATATTGTAAAATAATTTTCTACAAATATTTTTCTATGTAAACAACATTTAAATCAACCTTACATTTTATCATAAAGAAAAACACACACACACACACACATATAATTTAGCGTGTAAATAATTATTGTTTCTTTAATAAAAAAAAAGAAAATTAGAAATGTATAATACCAAGTATGATATTTTTAGAATAAAAAGAAGAAGAAATAGAGCAATTGCAATTAGAAACGTTTGTAGAAAATCTCTTAAGTAGGTAAAGGAAATAGAACTATGAGGGATGGGTGAGGAAGTGTGGGGTGGATGGGTGTTATAATTGCTGAATGAAAGTTCGAAAATCCGGATCACTTATCCTCTTCTCATCGTAACGCGTCACGATTTGAAGGATTCTAAAGGATTCCTTCGAGATGATGCTCTTAGCTCATCGAATCGATTTCACAGTTTTAAGGATATATCCTTAAGAGAAAAAGAAAAGATCTTGGTGTTACGTCAGTTTGTTTCGTATAATGGTACTTTAGACTCCTTAACGTCGACTAGACGAAAGAAACAAAATCTGTCGGCTACGAGTGAGTGTGCTTACATCTTCAAACATTAACACTTTTTTTTTTATAATCAAATTTTGATAATTGTGTATTCGAATAATTAAGACGAGTAATCGAAAGAAAACTTACCACATCGATAAGTAGGGTAATAAAAATACTAAAATAAAATAGGGGATAGTAAAAATACTAAAATAAAATAGGGGGCAGTAAAAATACTAAATAGATATTTTTTTTAAGATATAAACAAGAAAATATGAATTAATTATAACTATTTATAAATATATGTGTGTTTATAATATAGAAAATAAATAAACAAATAAATAAAATTGAAATATGAATGCAATATTGTGTCAATGGGTTATACCTGAATAAATTAAAGTATAGATGGGTGGTAGTTGGAAAATTATTAAAACAAAGATATGTTTGAGGTTTTCTGTAGTAAAAGCCAATCGAGAGTTTGATAACGTTTAATATTCTATGTATTCAAAAATCAATATAGTGTCGCATACCGCAACCACGAGCATATCAAATTTCTTTAGATATCGATCTATCGTTAATTATTCTTTTCGAGTACGAATACGAATACGAGTACGAATACGAATACGAGTACGAATACGAGTACGAGTACGAGTACGGGTTTTGCCAATAAAATTTGTGATATGATTGAGAGACAACTTTTCTTAGCTTCGATATTTTTCTATTTTCTTCTTTTTTACGAAGTAAATCAATCGATCTATTTTTAATAAATTGCATCGAAGAGGTTTGTTTTATATGAAATAATCTTAGAAACAATTTTTTAAATATACAGTAAAATCCTGTTTAATCATTCTAGTTCCAGTATTACACTGTAGTATTTGGATTCACCGAGAAAAAATAACTTTGCACACTTTCCTGTATCACACAATTGATTTAAAAATAATCAAAAAATTATTTAACAATAATAAATGGTAGAAAGAATAAATTTGTTTGTTCTGTTTCACTTATCCTCGATTATTTAATCTCTCGTATTAATACGACCTCGTTTATAACACTGAAACTTATTGAAACGTATTATTCGTGTTAAACGAGGAATGCCTGTATATACATTTTTTTTTTTTACAAATAGTTAATTAAATTTGTAAAGAAAAATATTCGATTATTTAACGAGACTCACTCTCGATTCTTAACTTAATTACATTTACAACTACTTACGTACGAGTACATAAATTTACGATAGTACGAAGTTTCAACTACAAACATCTTTCACTTCTAACTAAGAACCTATACTTTTAACAATTTTCACATGAGATTTACGCAATTTAAATAACGTCATCGTTAAACTAAGAATAAGATTTCTCGAAATGTTTCTCCTGGGAAAACAAACTTCTCTCTTCCTAGCCAATTTTGTATAGAACCTTAGAGTTAAAACAGAATGACTGTCACTCGTGCCATCCAATGACCTACACGTTGGCTTTCAATTCAGATTGTTGTACAATTAAATTGCATATTAAATCACTAAACAAAGTATCTGAAAATCCAGCAATATCAAATCACGAGTGAGGATTAAAAAATCACTGGGATATTAAAATCAGATTAATCACAAATTCATTTCTTTTTCTCTCTCTCTTTCTTTCTCCTTTTGTCTCTCTTACAACAATCACGAACATTATGAAGTACTTGACCATCTGTTCTCCTTCTACTTTGGCCTCTCATGAATTTAATGAGACAGACAGTACACGTACAAGAGAAAGAGAGAGAGAGAGAGAGAGAGGGAGAGATAGAACGATGTTGTATTTCCACAGGTCGTGTCTCGTTAGGCTCTTGAATTCAACTCGAGATTCCAGGTTTCTCTGTAAGCTTCATCACAAAGCTCCTACAAATGTAGTACGTGTTTCCTACGTATGCGTGAAATTTGATACAGAAATTGTTTATCGTAAATGACAATTGAACTGTTCACTGCAGAAATCGATCAGCTTCACTTTTTAAAAAAATTTTAAATTTAAGCTTCAAAGCACTTACAAGGAGACTGTTAGGTCAGCCCCCCTTGTTTTTCTTTGAAACTTTGCACATTTTTAAATGTTAATTAGTACTACAATTTCGCCTTTACAACTACCCTCCAATACTCAACCCTTTTCGAATTATCGGCCTGAATAATAAATAATTTCATTTTAGTTAACTTTGTAATCGTTGCAATAATGCAACTCGAATGCACCAACAAGCCATGAATGATAAAACAAATTATAAAAAAAAAATTTATAAAAACAATATACATTATTTAATTGTATTACTCCTATTTTTGTTTTATGGAGTTAATCAAAATTTGTGCAGTTAACGGTTCAATTGATCCGTGTTGAATATCGGTCAAACTGTAACGAATATCTGTAACATAATTTCTAAGAAGTTTCCATTTCCACGACAGCTGTACAAATGTTCGAGAAAATCACTATAAACGAGAAATATCGAATGAACAAAAATATCAATGAATTTTATTTACGAGACCGATTAAATATTTTTATTTAAATTCGTAATATTACAAGCATCTGTGATTATAAATATTTCCAAAATTGATATCTCAAAAATTCTGTAAAAAAAAAGAAAAAGTATTATCCTACTTTTATCGTAGATTGTTACAAGTGTATGTAACAATACTAATAATAATAATAATAATAATTTATATTAATAATAATAAATTATTATTATAATAATTTAATTATATTTATTACTTTAGTAGAAATCATAATTTATAAAGAGAGTATAATTTCAATAAATTGATATTTATAAAGAAAAATAAGTGATATTAAAAATAAAAAGTTATTACTACATTTTCAATGATATTAATTTATCCAATTAAAATCTTCAGAATATTATCATTAAAGGTATAAATTGATAATCGTAGAATTATTATGAAGTATCTTAAAACAGATATTCAATAATATTAACGTACGTTATGTGTGTATCATCAAACTGACTGATCTCGTCCATCTCTCTATATTGGATTGATTTCTATTTTATGTCTCGATAAATAAGATATAAAAGCAATGGCATATAATCCGATAGTTTGTCGGAATATAACTGATAACCCTTTTAAAATACCTTACGATACGTATAATACTATCCGATTTAGGTTTACCATTTCAAAGAATTTTATTTTGATTTCGTTTTTTTACCCTACAAAAGAATATTTTTTTTTTCTATTCCCCCCATGAAAAATTCGACTCGTGTTACGTGTTACGTGTCATCGTAAAAACCTTTTCTACTTTTTGGGGGGGTTCTTTTTTTTGTTAGTTTTTCGAGTTTTGCGTTTGATATTTCGATTTTGTTTTTTATTTGTTTTATCCAATGATTTCTTGGAACGTATTATCGAAATATCAAGTAGAAAAAAATGTTTATATTTTTAATAAACTTATTCGTATTCTTTTGATTTAATTTGTTTTTAAACGTTAATGTGTATCCTTGTAAAATGTAATGTACGTATTTATATACCATATATTCAAATGTCCCATGAGTATGTTTAGTATATTGAATTCAAGTGAGCAACGAACGCAAAGTTCCTTCGAACCAATCATACACGAGTAGATTATACGGAATATCCAAACTAAAAGTTGATAATTAAAGAGAAACTTGTATAAAACTTCAGTAACCTTAACTAGGGATATATCCTATTTTGTAAATTTTCATTAAAAATAATTTCAATAAAAGTTATACTACGTTTCGTACAAGCTTTAAATTTTAGTATTTTTTTGTTTTGTTTTTATAAATAATTATACCTATGATCGTAACTAAAAAATATAAAATTTTTCATTTACAAAGTTTTTTAATATCCAAAGATAATTTATTTTACATAAAAATTTATCTCGCGTAAAATTTTGATGTTTTATTTCAACATACAATTTATTAAATAAATTTATTTTAATATTACGTAAAAAGAATTTAAAAAAGAAAGAGTAATGTATTAATCATAATTTAAATTCGAATAGGAAAATCCTGTAATCAATGATTGGTTAAAAATATCTATAATAACTCTTATTGGTAAGAAAGATTAATGATTTATATCGAAGAATTTAAAATAACCTTTTACTGTAACTGACGTTAAAAGACAAGATTTAGAATGTATTATAGAAGAAAAAAAAGAAAACAAAAAAGCATAACTACTAGAAATCGTTATTATGTTCGATATCGTTCTCGATGTCAAACGATTTTCACTCGAAAAGGTTTTCTTTAGTATTATTAATGGCAAGTAGTTTGCATGTAAGTATATATTGACATGCGTATATATGCAACCCCCTTCTTGTTGCTTACGATCGATTAAAGGAAAGGTCGATTTATGTGACTTGTCTTAAGCAATTGCACCCACACCCCGCGAGATTTATTTTCTATTCTATCGTAAATTATATTATGGAAATTTTCCATTATCCAACGATATATTATAAAATGTTGACTTATTGTTTTCACGTGAATGACCAATCCTTTCATTTAATACAATTTCTGTTCTATACGTTTCCTCTCGTATGCATTTTAGTTCACGCTACGTTAAAAATATTTATCAAATAATTTGCAATTATAAATTTCAATAATACACTTTGTATAGATATTTACAATTACAAATTTTATGTCATATTATTTTTCTTTTAAACGTTAAACAAGTATTGATGCATATATTTTTATTTTTAAAAAATTTATTACTCGTGCTTTCAACGTGTAGATATTTTTTGTGTAATTATCAATTATTTTTATAAACGATAAAATAAATAGAAAATATAATTCGATATTTTGAAATAAAATATATATTTTTATTTAAAGGCAACTTTTTTTCTTCTAATTTTGCATATTCAAGGATCAATGAAACGAAATATTTCCTTTCTATATTCTTCTCTAAATATTTGAAAACAGTATTAATTATTGCAAATTTAATTGAATATTTTGAAAATAATTATTGATTATTACAACGTTAAACAAGTATTAGTAAAAGACACGTTAATCACAGATAACGAGAGTTGCATTTCCCCATAGGGAAGATTTCCTTCCTATTCTGAATCGGTTCATTCAATCCTTCAACCGAACAAGAAATAAATTAATAACAGATAAATCGATTGATTTCTCGAGAAGAGGAGTTACCTAGCCCAGTTACTGGCGTTGTCGATTAAACGAATTTTCCAAACCGGACGTTGTTAACACCCTGACGCAACCACGAACTGTTCTCTCTTTTAGCGTTCGATTTCAAATCTCCTTCAATTTCACTTCGAATCCAACGACGATTTACTTCCTTTTTCGATTGATCGATAAATCAATTAAACTACTTTATATGTATTTATTGTTATTTAATAAATAGACATCATTTGTTCACTCTTTCATTAAACGAGTAGGGAGAGAAACACGTGTGTATTTAAATAAAAATAAAAGAGTGGTTACTTGCCTAGATGTAGTCGATTATGGATTATTATAAAAAAATAAATCTAACACGAGATCATATTTAAAACCCTTTTACAGTTCTATAAATGCAACGATAGTTATTCCTGTGAATTATGATACGCGTATAAAATTCTACAACGTTACAATTACTTATTAGATTTTTTGTTAAATTATTCAAGTAATATGTTTTATACCTAAACAGTGTTCAAATATTTAAAAATGTTAAAAATTATAGTCAGCTTACATTTAGATGTACCTTTGACCTGCATATCCATATCCATATTCATATCCATAATTGCACTGTACCCATATATGCACTTCACACACTCGCCCACACATGCATATCACTTGCATAGGAAGAAAATACGCACACGCGTTAAATATTAAATTACGTGACGCGAAATAAATGACACACTTATTTAATATCGTTGTTATTTCTTCCAACGTTCGAAGAAGACTAACGATAAATATGAAAAACAATTACGAATAAATTCGACAGTTACCGAACATACACGAAGATCAATAAATAATCTAACAAAGAAGTCTAGACAACTACCTAGGAACGAGAGACAAAGAGAGAGTGGTGAATGTAAACAAAACATTCAAACGCTCAACTAAGTCGGTAGTTAAGGAATGTTTTTCTACGTGTAGTTAATATTTCAAATTTCTTAGAATTCATCGAGTGATATAAACATCAGCTGATGTTCACCTCATTTACTTTTACCTATACCTTTCCCTATCTTCCTCTCGATACATTAAATACGTACTTTTCTACAGGTGACCTACTTTCGTATCGTTGACCTACTTTTCTTACCAGTGACCTATATTTCAACAGCTGTTTTCTATCTCTAATGATTGATTTTTATTTTATTCCTTAATATTTAAATAATTGTATATATCGATTATATTCGATTAAAACTATTAATAAATAATTGTTTGATGTATTTGAAATTTCTGATAATCCTAATTACAATACATATTAAAAATATTATCAAAAAATCTTATTTATTTTCTTTACAATTTTTACTAGCATACTTCTCTATAAGATTTCATAAACATTTTATTAAATCATTCGATTATCTAAATTTAGGTACGTAATTATAAATCTAAGATACCCCTCAGTGTACACATAATAGTTTTCTTCTCTATTAGTTAAAAGTATAATAGTTGAATCGAGAATGAAGTATGACATAAGATATAGATTCATTTTTATTCCCGAATGGCCACTCGTAACGTACCCACAGTGATATGGCCATTTCGTTGAGTATTATTAAAATGGGCTATCACTTGATTTGCATGGCGACGATACTAGAAGAAGACGGCGCCCTCTAAAAAGAAGAGAAGGGTGGTGGGAGTAGAGGGATGGGAGAAGGTGGGTGGGTAGTAGACGACGCGATAAGCGTTCATATAACACACTCCATCGTCTTATTACCACGGTGGAAAGAAGTCAAGAATGAGAGATGAAAAAAAATTGGGTTGAGAGAGGAAAAAGAAAGATTATTAAGAAGAAGAAGAAGAAGATGAGGAAGAAGAAATGAGAAGAGTAGGGGATATTCGAGTTGGGAAGAGAAAAGAACCAAAACAAGTTTTCATATACACACACATACACAATCTCTCTCTTTTCTCATGTTGTGTTAAACTAATTGAAAACAAATTAATTTTGTGTTTATAACGTACACAGATTAAAAAGATTTTCTAACCGTTCGAATCTGAAAACAAGATTTGATTAGATTAATAATATAATTATTTACTTGCACTTATGTTTCATTTTAAAAAATTATTATTACAGTTATCATTGTAACGTTCGTATGTACGTACCAACTCATATTAATATACCACGTTAGTAAAAATTATTTCTAATTCTCACCTAAATATCGATTGTACATATTCTTTTCTTGTTTCATAATAAATAATAAAACGATCGTGCACAGATAGGGGATGAGGGAGAAGTAGATTGATAGGAAGAATAATAAATTTGGTAGACTCATTCAGTTTTTTTTTTCCTTCTTTTTCGTTAAAAATTCGTCAATCTTTATAAACGTTACTGAAGTGAAAAAGAGAGAGGATCAACGAGTGGAGGAGGAGGAGGAGGAGGAGGAGGAGAAGGATTGGCGAATGAAGTAAACAATATAGAAAAATAATAAAAAATGACAAGTTTCAGGTCAATAAGTTTCCACCCCATACTAGAATCGTCATACTAAAGCATGTGGAAACGAATTTTGTGCTCTTGTTTCTTGTCAAGTCAAATATTTGCCAAGGGTTACACACTTCAACGTCTTAGTTACTCTTTTATGTTGCGTTTTACGTCTTCCCTAAGAAACGAAGAGAGACAGACAGACAGACAGAGAGAGAAAGAGAGAGAGAGAAAAAAAAAGCTCGACTTCTGTAGAGAAAAAAAAAATAAAAAAGAAACTATACTCGTCAAAATCGTAAAAATCTTTTCCAATCTTCTTAGTCAACCTTCGTTTCAATCTTTTCCCTTTTTTTCCAAAGGTTAATATAATCTTACGAGGTAGGTGAAGGAAGGAGGAAGAGACTGTGTAATATTGTCGATATTTCGTTACAAGTAGAATAATTCAATGTTAAAAAACTTGGATATGTAACATTTATGAATGCTATAACTGAAATTCAACTGTAAGAATTAATGGAACGAACGTGACTAATGATTCGTGTGAATCGATACTTTATATCAATTTTCCTTTTATTTTGTTTCTTCTATTCCCTATTTCCACATAGATACAGTCGTTCCAACCCTATTCATTTTTCTTTTTGTATTTATCTATTTCTCTTTCTCCCATTTACTGGCACCCTGTTTCTTCCCTTTTTTTCCTCTAAATGACTCGTTTCATTTGATCGATAGTTTATTTGTACGGTTTCCTACGATTTTCTACGATTTTCTACGATAAGACCAATATCTTCTTCTTCCTATAATTTATTATCTTCTAAGATAAAGAATTTATCTCGTATTCTTCGTCAAAGTTGCGTCAGAGTTTCTTCAGGATTTCTTCAAGATAAACGTTGTATCTTTTAATTATTTGAAAAATTAGGATCCAGAAAATCTCGTACTTTTTGCCAAGTTGTTCTGAGAGAGAAACGATTGAGTATTGGGTTTTACTATTTGCATAATGTATGATTCTGTGTAAAATCTTGGTGTCTCGTTAACTTGGAATTCCCCTATTTTTTTAGATTAGACTATATATTTTTGGAATATGAAAATCGAAAAGGTAAAGAAAAGAAAGAAAGAGTATATGTGTGTATGTATGATAGAGAAATGATTGAGTATTGGTTCTTATTATTTGCAAGTGTATGATTTTGTGATGAACCTTTAAAATTGTGTAAAAAATTTCAGTGTCTTGTTAACTTGGTTTCTTACTTAATTAAATTAGATTATGTATTATTGGAATATGTTAAACGAAGAAACAAAAAAGAAAGAAAGAGTATGCGTGTCTGTGAAAGAAAAGAATAATCGATTATAACACGTATCCACTTTGTTATCTCTTTTCCTCGTATCTTGTACAACACACCGTAAATTATTCTGTACGTAACTCAGACCGTTTACTAGTACTGATGATATATATATGTACATATATATATATGTGTGTGTGTGTGTGTGTGTGTGTGTATGTAATAGTAATACTGTTGGTGGTAGACTACTGTTCAGAGTCTGGTTCATAGGTATATCTATTTCTAAGGAAAGCAGCAGGTGGTTCACATTTCTTTTTACTCTCACAATATCTTCCACCACTTAGACGTTTCCTTCCCTTCGACCTGTTACAATGTAAAAAAGAAAAAAAGAAAGGAGATAAGAGAGAAAGATTATAGACCGTGCGTGACCCGAAATTTCGTTTTGTATTCTTTCACACCCCTCAAACAATGTAATTTACATTGAAAGTGAATACGAAATAACCGACCTGACTAAGCATTTGATATGATTTATCAAAAGTAATTGATCCTGTTTAAAATACACTTTTCATCTAATCTGCCTCTCTCTCTCTCTCTCTCTTTTTTTTCTTGTTCAAATTATTTTTATATCATTAATTTAAATATTTAATATCATCTTTTTTACTTGATCTTATTTTCAGAAATTACAGTTTTATTTTATACAAGTAAAATCTTATATCATCGTAAGCTACATACAAAATTATTATAATAATAAATATAAAATGTATAAAATGAAAAACTGTATATAAAAATATAGAAAAAGAAGAATATTAGTTTTTATTACTAAAATGGGATTGATTTAGTTTCAAGTGTATTTCAAATGAATCGAAGGGAATAGATTTTCTATGAGATTTCATTGATTTTTGTTTCATTTCGTGTATCGTATAAGATTCTTTCCTATCAGAGAAAAAGAGAAAATTCAGGATATGAATCACAATCATATTTTCTTATGTGATTTCTTTTATTTGTAGTAACCTCAAATGGAAGAATATTATTACGTGGGTGGATTGTAAAGTTTCGAGAATAGACTGAAATTATAACAAAATATTATATTAATTATTTAAATGGCAACAGTGATGGCTTTATTTAAATTTATACAAAAATAATATCACATTAATGTTATATTTCCAACCAAATGATTCTACTTAATTTAATTAATTTACAAATAAAAGGAAAATACATTTGTAAGTGTACTCTTGCTTACGATTTTCCCCAACAAATCTTCAAGTTTGTAATAAATTTATCGTTAGTATGTTAAATTACACAAAAACAAGGAGACAGTAAAATGTTTTTGGTATAATAGAACATGAATATTTAAATGTCACAACAAAGGTAAAATCGTATTAAGTAATTTCAAATTTAGCGAATGAGATAAAGGTCTTAGGTAATTCGGGGGTGTATTCGTAATTAAAAAGATAAAAATCCATTTGAAGTAGTATGATAAATAAATCAGAAAATAAGAAGCTCTGCTAAGAAAAATTAATAAACCTGTGGAGGAAGAAAAAAGAAAATCTGTTGTTGTAAGAAAGAAAGATAAAAGTTTTAAAAAAACTCTCACGGTATTTGCTATTGAACGTTTCCTTCTTTAATAATAAAAATACACGTGCAAAAAATTTGTCGAAGAATGTTTATAAAGAAAAGAGTTTAATATCTCGTTTAAAAGTACCAACGAAAAATTAATGAATAAATAAATCCAATCCAAAGAGAGGAGATGAAAATCATAACAATTTTAAGAAACAAATTTATTTAATCATGTACTTTCTTTTTTATTTCAAACTAATATTATTTTAAAGAATAATATTAAACACACATACACACTAATCAAATAATAATTATTAAATAAATAATTCATTAAAGACATTCCTCGTATTAATAAACTATTAGATACACGATATCTTTTAAATGACACAATAATATAGCAACGAACAAATCGATTGAAATCAATTTGTTAAAAAATATAATAAATAATAAACCCATGTTAATCGATAAAAAAAAATAATATAATAAAATAATGACGTTTTAATCGTTCTATCATTTCACACGTCTTCTCAATGGATTTCAACGGAATAACCATTGTGACAACCACGAACCACACACGCGCGCACACAGCCACACACACGCACACACACAAATCATCCCCCATGAGAAAGAGAAAGAAAAAAGAGAAAAATGATGCGTGGGTGTTGGAGAATAAGTGCATTCATGGAGGATGGGAGGAGTGTGGTGGGGGTGGTGGGGGTCAGGAGGAACGCAGAGATACCGGTAGCCTAGTTCGGATTCGCGATCGTGTTGAAGTTTTTTACGCGAAAGGTAGAAAATTGCTAGGGTTAAAATATATAGAGGGGGTTGCTCTTGGAATAGGAAAAGGGTAGTAGACGTTTGATTGGACGAGAATGGTTGAATGGTGGGGATGGCGATTGTGAGAGTCGCTAAGTCGTCAGCTTATATAAACGGGACGCGGAATTCTCCTACCGCAGAAGAACCGCATCCACCGTCCGGGAACAACAAGGACAAGTGTGTCACGTGCCATACTAAAGTTACCCTTTTTGCCGAAAATAATACATTTCTTCTTTTCCTTCTTCATCTGCTTCTCTGAGATCTTCTTTAAAACAAGGTAACGTACCATTGGTGCATATTTTTTGATAAAACACATTTACATTTACTTTTACGATATTTGATTATTTTCTTAAATCATGCAATATCTTTTCAAATAGAACGAATAGATGATTCTTTTGATAGAACCAATTTTTTTCTCCTCGATTTGATTGATTAATTTTTTATTTCTTTTTTTTTTATCGTATTATTTTTCTTCTTCTCTGAATAAATGGGTAATAAAATGTTAGACGTCTCTTAGCTGGATATGCATGAACAGTATAGTTGTAGTTGTCTCGACAATCTTACGGTCTTACTACTGACGCAATCGTAAAATAAGCAGATACTTCGTGGGTACGTTACGAGCCGAATAAATAACACAGCAAAGGGAGCTACTTTATATTCAACAGTTTGATATACGTTTCTTTCGTAATATTAAGATTAGTTTCTTTATTTTTTTTTTCTCTCTCTCTCTCTCTGTTTCTCTCTTTTCCTTCGTTTTTCTTTTTAAGAAAGTAAAGTAATCTCTTTAGAAGGGAAAGTTATTATATTTCTTTCTTAAGAATCGTCTAATTGTATCGATGCTCGGTTTTATCGAAATAACTCAATCGTTTGATTTGTTTTCCTCTCACTCTCTTTCTTTTTAATTCATCGGAAGATTTTATTTTCTGTATAAAAAAAAATAAAAATTTCTTGATAACTTTATGAATAATAGACAATTTTCAAACGAAATTAGTTTAAGTTCTTTGAAATGGTTATCTTTCGAATACTCAAATAAGATCATCAGTAGTAGATGATAAGCTTTTGTCAGACAAGTGAAACAAACGCGTGTAAACGAACAGGCTTTGAATTCTACACGGTCAACGCATATATGACATATATACTTATATATACACACCTATCTATATATCTTCTAACTATGTATGTATGTATACTACGTGGGACGATTGCTATGCTAACAATAATTAGTAACAATGCTATTACATGTCGAGTATCGTGAAACTCATTGAACTCAGTAATTGTTCGATCCACTCGTGTTTAAGTTGACCACTGTTATTATTTATTATTATTATTATTATTATTATTATTGTATTTATTATAATCTTTTATGTTTAATATTATTTTTATTAATATTATATAATCGATATAAATATTAAGAAAAAGAAAACAGCAAAGAGAATAATAACGAATGAAATGTTAATTTAGTTTCGGTTTAGGTGAAAAAATAACATCGGTTATTCAATGACTAATGTTTCAAGTATTATTTTTTCTTTTCTGTGAAAGCATAAAGTGGCCAACGAATCATCATCATCGTCATCGTCTTCGTCGTCGTCTCGTTTTAAAACGAAGGATTCATTTTATCGCGAAACGTAATTTCAACACACAACGAGCTTTGAAGATTAATTGAATTAATTAAAAAGAAAATTGTAGAATCTTCTCGTTGTAGCATTTTCTCTTTCGTTGTTCTTTAAAACGTATAACCGTGTTATTCTAATTTAACTGGTTACCATAGGAAAAGTAAACCATAAACTTAAAGAGGATATTTAACGCCAGTTAGATCATCTGTCAAAGTTGAAAATGAATTTAATGTGATATTTTCGTGAGAATTTTCCTACTCGTTGTAATAATTAGAGTAACTGTGAAAAGAAGAGAGGGAGAGATGGATATTACAAAATATCAAAAACTTGAAAAGGTTTCGTTAATATTCATTTTTTCTTTTTTTATGAACGAATGTAGGAAAAGTAACACTCTGTTTTAACAAAGATAGACAAAAATATTACATTTCGCGAATTATTTTTCAAAAGAAAATCCAACAATTTTTTAATACTTCTTCATTTTATTTTTAATTCTATTCCATTCATTTATTATCTTTTTTTATCACAATAAATCTCTTATTAACAAAAATAAGATGCATATTTTAAACTGAACTGTTTTAAATGAAGGTAAAGATTTGTATAAAAATTCCTTGATTCTTTTTTTTGGATTTTTTAATGAATGAATTTAAATATTTTTTAAGAAATTAAGAAAAACAAATTTAATATTCATGAAAATTCCTAATTTTTTAATCCTATTTTCATCAATAAATTTAAAAGCATAATTAACAAGGTTAATAAAAATAATATTATAATTTAATGACAAAAATTATATTTAATGATATAATTATTTCCATAAAAAACAATTCCCCTATTTAATAAAAAAAAAAATACCAAAGATTTTTCTAAACTATTATTTTTACAATATTACGTCAAACTGTTCCCCCATTAAAAATAAAAAAAAAATAAAATAAAACTCGTATCTTATACAATTATTTAAACATATCTACCATTACATTTATAATTTATGATACTTGGCAAATAACATAACGTTGATTAGAGATTAGATATACTAAACTGATACGAATTCTAATTCACAAGAATACATATTATTACAGTTACACAGATACCTCTATAATATCCTATAATAATTGTTCTTTAAATATGAAACATTCTTTTATTAACATCATTGTCATAAAACATTTATCGATCTTTAAAAAAAATACCTAGAAATTATATTTCCTATCTCTCAATTTAAATCGTTAACAATTTTGGTATTTTGAATCATTGGAAGTATCATAAAAATAAACAACTCTTATGCGGATTAAATGTAAAAAAAAAAAAAAAAGATAATGCTTTTGACAGTTTCGACCCCATAAAACGAATAATCACGGATTCAACGAGTCTCAATTTTTCAAATATTTCCTATTATTTATCTGACAATTAAAACAATGTGTTATATCATCCCGAATATATCCAATACACATACACATACACGCATACATTGTATACAAAAAGACGAATAAAAAAAAAATACACAGGGGAAACTGTATAATAAAAAAAAGTACGAATAGGTCATTCAAATAAACCTTAAATCAAAGTTAGTGAAAACAACCCTGTACGTTGTTTAAAAAAAAACAATTTATTCTAGCTGCCTATGTCATTCACGTTGAACGACGTTTTATTGATCATTCTAACCCATGGTTTTAATAAATACTTTTTTCGAGTCGTTAAACGAATGAACAATTTCGAAACTGTCTTCTTTTTTTTTATCAACAACGATAATTAAATTATTTGTCAAACTGATTTCGTTAAATCGTTTCGGAAATAAAAAAAAAAGAATATAAACGGTGTTCGAGCAAAAAAGTGAGAAGAAGAAAAAGAAAAAAAGATTATTTCTCAAAGTTACTCTCATTGAAAATATCATTTTATCTTCGAAGGACGGTCGGTACTTCTCCTCGTCTTGGGAATTCCAAAAGAGAAAAATAATAAAAAGAAGTAACTCGTGTTAGAGTCAGAGAGTGAATGGGAACGGTAGTGGGAAGGGAGGAGTGGGTTGGGGGGGGAGGGAATAACATAATAACGAAATCGGAGACAACTCAATCGAATGACATTAAAACTTGTCTAGCGATGTTTTAGAATTTTATTTTTATTTCTTCTTTTTCCTTTTATATTTTTTTTTTTCTTTCTACCACAAAATATATTTTATGCATCGAGGTAGTTTGTCGAACACGAAATAAAAATGTTATCTCTCTCTCTCTCTCTCTCTCTCTCTCTCTTCTCTCTCATACACACACACACACACACATACACTCTGTTTCTCTTAGTTTCTCGTTTCTAACTCTAATGTCAGTATTGATAATAGTTTGAAATTTGCTCGTGGTTAGTTTATACATTAGAGAAAGGAAGAAAGAGATAAGAGGATGAGAAAGAAGAGAGGAAAGTGAGGAGGAAGAGGAGGAAGAGGAGGGAAGTAGTGGGGAAGGTAATAAGTATTTATGGGAAATATTGCGAAGAAAGTTTGTCGCGATAGTACACGGATATGGTTAATAAAAATTCTCAACACGTAGGGGTCGTTTCGAAATTTCGATTACGTTTTATTTTTATTTTAGATAAAAGGAAAAGAAACAAAGAAAACTTGTTAGTTTATTATTGTCATGTGAAATATTTCTACGAGGTAACAATAACAATAACAACAACAACAACAACGTGCAGTTTCGTTAAATCTAATCGAAATTATTATTCTCTCGTTTCACTTGTGATAATAATAAATAAAATATATTTAAAAAATTATTTATCAAATTTTAATAGAAATCTTTATTTTGACTTAAAAGATTTATTAATAAATTTATTTTTACAATTATTATTATTATTAAAGTTGTAATTACGTAATAAAACAAAATAATTTCTTCGATATTCAATATTTGGTTTATTTTATGTATGTTTGTATTTTTTTATTTATTTATATTCTTCTTCTTCTTTTTAGAGGATCGTTATAACGCGTTAGAAAACATTACGAGTGTAAGCTTATGCGTAAAATAGGCCATTGCGAGAAATCGATTTATTGGTATAGAAATCAATTGAGACTATAAATGAAAAGAAAATGAAACAACTTTTCATTCCTTTTACTACGTTGTTAACAACGTTTACGTCCCTTTTTTTTTATAAAATACTTTCTCTATCTCTTTCTCTTCTTTTTTTTTCAACGTTAACGAAGTTTTTTTACTTATATTTATGTGAAACCTTAGAACTTCGTATAAAGTACACGAAAATAAACGTAAAAAGAACATTGAAAGTTCACTGCTATTGCTTTCATGTGCATATAAAAACCCACACGCATACAGACCATACACACATACGTGTACATATCACACTAACTCATATATATTAGACAAAATGTAATATAATAGTTTCAGTTGCATTTAACAAATTTTCCAAGGTGTAGCATTACTTTTATTTTAATACCGCGATACGATAACGTTGAGTTTTTCAAATAAAAGAAAAATGATGTTTTATCTCACCCATCGAAGGGAAAATAAAATGAACGTAAATTCGATTAACTTATGGGAATATTTTATGAAGAATAAGAAGCTTTTTTTAAAATACCATATATTTCTTTAACGTTGTTAAAATGAAGTAAAAAAGAAAAAAAAAATGATAAACCTTTATCTTTCCTTTCATTTGGTAAATGTATGGAACTCGTAAAGTCAATTTCATAAGAAAAGCATTATCATCTAAGGATAAGAGTAATGCTAACCTTATATCCTTACTAGTAGAGTAACGAGATAAACGTATTATTCCAAAAGGATTTCTTCATCCTCATAAAAACGAAATTCACAACTCTCACGATTAGAATTCATTTGGATTCCTCCAAATGAGTATTTGGATAAATTGTGAATGCATTTATACAAAATTCTTCTATCATAAAAAATTGCATTAAAAATTCTTTTATTATTTATCATCGATAAAACGAATATTATTTTCCAAATAATCTAATAAATAAATCAGATTTATTTGATTAATAATAAGAAAGATTAGATTCGTTTAATAACAATTCTAAGACTTGATTAAAATTTAACAATTCACTATATTTTCTTCTAGATATAATAAATATAAAATACTAAATATAAAATATATTTGTTATATGGAACTAAAGTAATATTTATAAAAAATAAAATAACGAAGTTCTGATCCCTAAAAGCATGTACATAAAATTGAAAATAAATAAAGTAACTTCGGTTTACTGTTAAAACGCAACGAAAAAGAAAGAGAGAGATAAATCTTTCTATCTGAATAATGTTAAAACAACTTAATAACACCATACCGGTGGAATTCAATAAACTCGGATACAACAGGAGCATAGTTTAGCAGCTGCTAAAGTGAATACGATTATCCTAACGTTTACCATAACTTTCCTACAAGAAGTTTACTTTCAAAAGCGTTTGCAAATTCGATAAATAAAACGCATAAACATTTTCTTTTCATCCTCTTTTTCTTCTTATTCTTCTTCTTTACATTGTAAACGTAATTTTCTTTGAGATAAAAGTGTGAAAGATGGAAGTTAAACTCCTATAAAAATGCAAGTATTTGTCACTTTTTTTCCTTAAAACCTTTTATGATTCAACAATCTCATTCTCTCTGTTTCTCTCTCTCTCTCTCTCTTCTTTCTTCTTTCTATTATTCTCTCATTCTATATCCTAGTTTATTTAAAGTACATACTAAGTAAACTGAAAACCACATCTGTGGTTTAAGATCGAAAGGAAATTTATTCGTTGAATGGGATGAAAAGAATGAAAATAAACTCGAGTAAAATAGAATTCTTGTTTGTTTGATAGAAAAACAGATAGATAAATAGAAAAAGAGAGAGAGAGAGAGAGAAATAAAAAGAATAAGTAGAAATATCCTTAGAAAATTTTTGCAAATCCAACAAATAAGTGCAAAGGAAATAAAGTAAATGTAATTGAAGAAAGTTAAGATTCTTTCTTAAATAAAATTTTCTTTTAAGTTAAAGATATAAATTATATATAAAATATTATTATTATTTAATAATTATTCAATTGTTTAATAATATTATTTTATATAACATGATTTTAGACACGAATAGTTCAGTGCATAGAGCACTCGTTTAGAAATTTGTTGTCGTTTAAAAATATCGTGGGATATATAATATGATTTTAATTTTATAATTTATATGTAAAATAAATAAAAAATCTAAAGGTTATAAAAAAGATAACGTTCTTTTGAAAATACTCCAACGAAATACTGGTTGGTTAATGTGGTTCAAAATTAGAGTTAGGAGAGAATCTAAAGCATTATGGAATTTAGAACATTTTAGAATTACATAGAGATAAAAGGATAAATAAATGTGAAATATGTGTAGTACAAGAATCTTAAAGGCATCTTTTGTATTCCTTTGACATAGAAAATCAAACACATTTCTATTTCGTCCCAGTATTTGCCATTGTTGTAATAGTTTACGATCCTTTTTCTAAATAACACGAAATTTATTTACAAATACTATTAAAGAGTAATAAAAGATTGAACATTTCTCTGAAATACATATTTTTACT
>JACGTP010000006.1:1996369-2097747 GCA_023678845.1 Mischocyttarus mexicanus | reverse complement strand
AACTTAGATTGTAATTAAAGTTAAAATAAAACAAGACAAAGAAACATAGTTTTGAGTTAACCATTATAAGCACGTTAAAAAAACTTTATTAATTTTGATAAATTTATTATTTCTCATTAAAGTTAGTTTAATTATTCGTCAGATTATAGAATTAAATTAAAAAAATTTATTTAAAAAAGTTTCAAACTATTGTGAAAATTTGTTGACAACAAAGTAGTTTGCTTAATTATGATTATTACTCGACTTTTTCTCTTAAATTTCCTCCCATTGTTATTAATAAAATAAACTCTCTGTTATAAACATAATTGATATTAATTTTTGTTCATAAAACCATTAACCAATGAGCAATGAGTGTTTGAAGTAAAATTGTGTTGTTTTAAGTATAAAATATATTCGAGAAATTTAGAAAATAAATAATAAATAATAATAATAAAAAAACTCGATTTATAACGTGGAACGTATCTTGAGAAAATCGTCTTCTCATAAATAAGATTAGGGTAAAAAAAGAAAAGTGGGGTGTAAAGAACACGCACGAACATACCACCATACAGAAATCCCATGTTCGATAATTTAATTGTTAGCGTAGGATCCTTTACTCTGTTTCGATTTCTTTCCACACTTTCCACACACAAACACACACACACACACTAACTTTCCTACTCTAAGCGTTATTACATCTTACAACATCTTGCAGAAACCCTGTACAATTTATTACAGTCCCCTTCTTTCCTTTAAGAAACACCTCACTTAAAGTATTTCTCAATCTTTCACTTAAAGATATATTATCTTAAATTTAATCTTTCAAAATTTATCTTTCTCTCTTGGTATCTCGAATTAATCGTATTACAAATAATCCTCTTTGCAAAAAAGTAAATCCACTTTTCATACCATTTTCTTTTCAACATTTCGTATTTTTCTTTTCTTTGAAAAAAGGGTACCTTAACTCATTTCTTATTACATTCTTTTTTTTATTATTTATTTCGTGATGGTTACTACGATCGAAAGGGATAAGGAAAATATATAAAAAAATAAAGAAAAGGGAGAGAAAAAAAAATAACACCTGTTTTTTCTTTATCCACCGGTCAAATTCTCAAGATCCTATTCGTTTCTTTTACCTTTCTTTGGGATTAAGTAAGTGTTCTTTATGAAAACATAAGTAAGAAATACCATGAGATTCTATTTCGTGCGTGAAACTAATCTAACACAAAATTTCGATAGATCAGCTGGTATAAAACGTGGAAACGTTGTTGATAGTATCACGTTTTAATCGATTATAAATGTCAACCAATAATACTTTGTGTCTTTTGAATTATTTAACGATAAATAAAAATAAAAATACCATAGTTCAGATTTTTCTATTACATCCAGGACGGAACAATTTCTTTTTATATCGAGCTGTTATACGTCAGTGTGTTAGTATCTTTAAACGAGAATTGATTACGTTGTGTTAGTCTCGTAACGATGCAATGATATTTTTGATAAATACAAAATACGTAATAAAAAATGGTATAAAGTATTCACAGAAAATTAAATTCGAATTAATCTTTCATATCATAAATAGTTCGTTGGTTTTTAATTGGAATATTAAATTATTGAACCAAAAAAAAAAAAAACAGGGAATAAATGCACATATTAAATTGACCAAAAAAGAAATGTTTTGCTGGAATAAAAATATACTTTTTTTGTTCTATTAAAAATATTCTTTGTATTATTAATTATCAACGTATTTGTTTATTTTCATTAATTGAATAATATTTTAATTACCATTCTTGTATTTTTTCTCTTTTTTGGAAAAACTTATCTTCAATAAGAAAATAATTAGATCATGCATTTAAATTTTTCGTCATAGTTTTCATATGCGTAGAATAGAAAGATAGGATTGTTCTTATAAAAATGCAACACTTCGTGCAATACAAATTCACAATTCCACACTTTATTTCCTAGAGTATGATAAAAGAATTAATACCGTTTTCAAATTACGTCGAATTGCCGTTATAGCTGGAATATAAGTCGGGTAATGAAAAAATAACGTCATTCTCGTACCCACCTATTCTTGTTGTTCTTTTTCTTTTCTTTTCATTCCTTTTTTTTTTATCTGTATTATTGCAACACGTTTCAACGTTAAACGATTAAGAACAATACTACTACTACTCTACTGTTATCTTATTTGCGAAAAAAAAGTATTTCAATACTACCTTGTGTGATAATATTATCACTGTATTTTCAAAATATCCCATAAACCTAACATATTAATATAATAATATTAATACTAATCAATAAATTTAGAAACAATAGTGTACGTATTATTTTTCATTATTAATATTTTCGTTTTTTGATATCAAACTAAATTATGTGTCTTGATGTTTAATTAAAATACTTTTTCTGACACTGAAATAGACAATTTCTTCTTTTCTGTTTATGTATTTCTTTCCAATTCACGTAAACGTAAATACACTTATACGTATGGTATATATGAACATCGATTATCGAGTACACGACGAGTCCAATTATCTACTCCTACAAACGAACAGATCGACGTATTCAAAGCAACCTGATTGCTTTGCAATAAAATGCTAATCGAACGAACATTGAAAGTATGTACACTGGAAAATAATTCACCGTTTGTGTTACCTTTCATACGTCGAAAGAAAAAAAAAATAAGGAATAAAATATTTGAAAAATTTAATAAAACAGGCTTAAGTTAATTTGTGTTTCTTATTTTTTTTCAAATTATTTGTAATAACTTTTTTTTATATTTTTTTAAATCGTAAAAACACACATATTAAAATGAAACGTGGCAAATATATTAAAAAATTGATCTAAGAAAAAAAAAGATAATTTATATAATAATTTAGAAACCTTCCTTTTTTTTTGTAATTTCAGTCCAAGTAGTAAATTTATGATACCTATTTTTTATTTAGAAAATAATTTATATATCCTATCTATTTTATGTATTACACATATACGAATAAAATGAAAAAAGATGAAAAAGAGTAATATTCAGAGACGTGTAACAGAGTTGAATAGTTTGTTAGTAAGATTCCCTTAACACTCCAATGACTTTTCTCAGTGATGCGAAAAAATATATTGTCTCGTTCTTACTCGTAATCTTCACAGAACTCTGGTTTTTTTTTTTTCTTTCTTTTTCATCTCTGCTTTATTCAACTATACCCAACCTTTACTTATAAATCTCATATAGTTGTAAGAAAATATCAAACCAACACCACAGAAATACAGAAACTTTTAAATATTATCTTACAAAATAAATAAAAACAAACATAATACCAGTTTTCTCTTTAATTATTTTTTTAATTAAATTTAAATCATACAAATAAATATTTTATCCAATAGGAATTTTGACTTATTTTATTCTCTTTCTCTCTGTGTGTGGTTTTGATATTTCCGCATTTAGATAATTACATTTTCAAATGAATAGATTAAAATTAATGTAATGAGGAACAAAATGTACATTTCTAATTTTTTGATTTATATTATATATATATTCTATCTTTCTCTGTTGTACCTTTTATTAATTATTAAAAAAACTCATCATACCAATTGCTCGAGATATCAGGAAACAAATTATACTTCTCCCTGATACTGTAACATGCTATTCATATTAAATGTTGAAGTAGAATTCAGAATGACAAAGTAGAAGAGAGGAAAGGAAAAGAAGAAAATGATCGTTGAGTTCTTTTATTTCCTAAATTATGATTGGAGAAAAATAATAATTAATCATAATCTTTCTTTCTCTCTTTCTCTCTTAATGACTTCAATAATATTGTCAATATTGTAATTATTGTTTATTAATTTTAAACATTTCAGATTTTTTCCATTTAATTCAAATCAAACCTAGTATAGTTTGAACAATTTGTAATAATTACTTTATAATTATATAATAAACAATATAACAATATATTATAATTTATTATATTAACAATACATTACAATATATTATAATTGTTTATAATTACATAATAAACAATATTATAACAATGAGTATTTTAGATTTAGCAAATTTCTTCAAAAATCATTATTTACTTTCAGATCAAGCGAACCTCATCGAAGATGCAGAAACAAATCGCAATCTCCTGTTTCATCCTGATGGCCATAACTGTTATGGCTGTTTCGAGTACTCTTGCAGATGCTGCTCCGTTTTCGTGAGTACACAATTTATTTCAACAAAATCAAACTAACTTCATTTAAATATTGTCAAATTCAACAAAGTTTGAGTATAGGTTCGGTCAAAAATTTCTAAACGCAAATATGTTTATACTATTTAATAGAATAAAATAAACTCTAAAGATAAGTTTTCAACGACTAAAGAACTATTTGGTCTTTAAAGGAAGAACGAATATACATTTTCAATAAATAAATTCATTGATAAAAAATCAGAATAAAAGTTTGTAGAAAAGTGGTAAACGAGAAGAGGTGGGTGAGTGAGAGGAGTTGGAGAGGAGTAGGGAGAAAGATGAATAATTGTTAATGAATAATAACGAATACATTAACAATCGAGTTAATTCATCTAATGGATATGGTAGAACGATCATTTGATATCGTTTTACCATAAACGATGAGAAAAGTGACGCATCTGCTTGCAACAGGGTGGACGGTTTAACCCAGTTTCATTTCATGGAAAATGGTTCTCTGATTTAAAAGTAAGAACCCCAGATGAAAAGTAGCCAGAGAACAAAAAAAAGAAAAATAGATCGATGTAAATTCAATTTCTAGGAATATGCTTGAAACTTATCGCGTACTGAAGTGTATTAATAAACCATCGAATTTATTCTACAAGAGGAATTCTTTTCAGCGATTGATTTATACAAGAAAAATTATTATTATTATTATTCTAGAAAATCGTGTCTATCAAGAATGATGATTCATTAATTTAAAAATAATATTTAATTTTATTTTATTGAAATATTTTTGTTAAATGACTGTGTGATCATCGAAAACACCAAAAAATATTATTAAAAATATTATACACCTAACACTTCTATTTATTTGATCCAGTATTTGTACAAATTTGATTATTAATATATTCCTCTCATTATATTAATTAATAATTTAATCAATATATTTTAAATAAAGACGTATGACAATTATTTTCAATAATTATTTATCCTCACGAAGTATATACCAATATTTTATTACAAATTACTGGTCTAATAAATAGTAGAAATTATTTTCTTATTTTCTTTTTATTCTTTTTCAAATAACTTGCATCATGTTTTGTTTTTTTAGACAACAAAATTATTGGAACCAATTGGAAGAAGACGATCCTGAGGCTCTTCTCGATATGCTAGCACGTCTACGTCATTCGATCATGCGAAACCAAGAACTCGAAAAGTTCATATCTTTCAATAACTCTTTTTTACATTAACATTTAAACAATGTTTATATATCTCTTTAGAATGAAAATTAATATAAATTATTATTTGTAGCAATAAACGTGGATTGGATTTAGGATTGAGCCGTGGATTCAGTGGTTCGCAAGCAGCGAAACATTTGATGGGACTTGCTGCTGCGAATTATGCCGGTGGTCCAGGACGAAGGCGTCGTTCTGAATAAATATTAAATAATTCGATGATATTAAGAAGAGAAGGGATAAGAAAGAAACCGGGGGAAGAATTGAAGAATTAATTATCCCCGAAAGAAATAAATAATTCAAAACAAAATAATAATAATAATAATAATATTAAACACGATAATAATATTATTCTAAACGTAATTGTTCGTAAAGTGTCAAACCTTCCTTTTTCAATTTGACACGGGTCTCGTATTTTAAATCGTTGTTTATCCATCATATTGGGTTTAATTAAATTTCATTAAATTTCATTCATTTTCATCTAATTCAATGCTTCTTATCTACCTGTCCATACAATTTCTAATATTTCTACTAACTCTCATTGCACTTAGGAAATATTATTCTGTAACCTATTCGATATTATTTTGTATTCTCAATTATTAAATTTCTTCCACTCGCCTGTAATAACGATTTACCGTAAAACACGAAAGATTGATTATCTATCTCTAGTCACCTCTACATTTATAAACATAAATATATTATTTATAATTTATATATTTTATTATAAAACATACAAATTTCTTGATAATCCAATTTCTAATATAATTTTAATAATCATTTGTTTATTTTACAATTATATACACGATGAATGCGAATAAATACGATTTATTTTTCAATATCTCGATGTCGTCGATTAAATCAAAATGACTAATAACAAGATTTGTGCCATACTGTTGTGTACCATTTGTAGATATTTACAATATTTATCTCTTGTCGATAGAATGTATTTTACCAATCCTGTAAAATCTAATATATAAATATTACACCAAAAAACCAGAGAGATAGATGACATAATGTATTATTAGCTTTATGTATTTTATCTTTTAAGGGTACGTACAAATAAAAATAAAAGATCACATTTTTTTTTTTAATTTCTATTTAGGACAAAGTCAAAAGTTTAATATTTGTTGTAATATGTGTAACTAAGAAATGTTTTTCGCCTCTTAAATCGTCTAAATAAATGTTACTTTAACTCTAAACCCTTCTTCTAATCTCAATCTCACTCCCTTCGATTTCAAAATAAACACACACACGTGTATATACTTTTATTAGATATATTTAAACGATTATTTATAAATTTAAAGATCATAAAAATCACCGAGACTTTTCAAAAAAAAAAAAAAAAACAAACATACTAAGGTGAGCCAAAAAAATTCTTAAGATGACCTATCAAAAATTCAATTTCTTTTTTTTTTGAGACTTTCTTAACTAACTTTCTTTACAAATGATTAATCTACAAGTTTTTAATCAGGATTATAATAATCTTAATTACGAGTTTAATAGAAATAAAAAATATGAATTTAAAAAATTAACTACTTTTAAATAATATCGATAATGTAGAAAACGTATTCATCAACAACCGATTCAATATAAAATCGTTTTGACAACATAGATTTGTGACATTTCCGTAATCACGTGGCAAGCAATCAAAACCAATATGTTAGTTATTTCATCTTGTAAATGCTTTAGTATTAGTAACATGATTGTATTCTAGTGCACCAATATACCCTGCTGTCCTTAAATTATACTCTTTGCATTTTCTTTTCTTTTTTTATACCTTACTTATTTTTTTTTTTACGTAAACATTCTTCGTTCGCATTGCTACCGAATCATTGGCACCCATATACACGTCATCAAAGGTTACGTGTATCTGTTTTTTTACCTGGTAAATTTGCCAAGTCAATGATTTATTTTCTCATTTTAATTCATCCTATTTTAACATTAACTTTTTATTTCATCAAATTCTAACAAAACTTATAAATAATTATTATTATTTACGTATAAATATATATTAATTGTAGTAAAAAAGAAATTTATTATTTTAAACTTGAAATATAAACATAAAATTAATAATCCCATTATTTTAAGCTTGAAATAAACGTAAAAACGATGGATTAATTTTTACTACAATTAATAAACATGCACGAAGGATTGAATATTTTGTTTATTTTTATATAAAGAAAATTATTAGATGAATATAATTATAATAATTATTATTATTATTTATATATATATAAATAAGTAAATAAAGACAATGATTAATTTTTCAGAGTTAAAAAAAAAAATTAATAAACAATAAAGATCTTAGATAAGGAGTTGTATCTTCAGAATACAACCAGAGACACCTATCCTGTTTATCGAGCAATCAAAAATCAGTTATGGCCTTTATACATAATACTGAAGAAGCGATACCGCATAGTAGCGATTGGTACACTGATGAAATCAGTTCGGGGACTTCACCGAATTTTAATCGTAAAAAAATTTCGTAAGTATAAAAAAATATCTGTAATCTAATTATTTAGCCAATAATTTTGTCTCTTATCTCATTATTATATATAAATATATATATAATTTTTTAATATTATGGTGAAATCATTATGAAAGGCAATCTCTTATTTGAAATATTAAAAAATACTATTCTTTTAATAATTTTATTAAAAATAAATAAACACATTATATTAAAATTGTTTAATTCTATAATAAAAGAAAAAAATAAAAGTAACAAGTATTATCGTTTTAAACGTTCCCAAAAATTCTAAAATTACCACGAACAATTATTTTATTTGAAAAATAAATAAACGTTGTATTAAAATTTTCAAATATTATAATAAAAATTAAACTCTAATAATATTATCGTTTTCAACGTTTCTTAACATTCTAAAATTACCCGAACATAGAATTATTTTTATACAATTAAATAAAAACGCTATTGAAATATTAAAATACCATAAAAAAGGAAAATAATTAATAAAAATAAATAAATATATTTTTTTTTAATTATAAGATTAATATTTTTCAAATCCAAGGATTGCAAAACAATGGTAAAACTTGTTGAAATTTATCAGAGTTCATTTATGTTTTTCTCGCGGAGGTCACTTTATGACACTCGGTCAAGGCTTTTCCATCGCATATTTAAACATCTCTCTCAATCGTAATCAGCTCAGTATATTAAAACTTTTATTCATCATCAGATCTACTAAAAAGTCAGATATTATACGTGATCGTAAATTTTTCTTTTGTTTTAATTTGTAGAAACATGGAAATGTCTCATAGAGGATCCTGCCAAGTTAAACAACGTGGAATTTGTGTTACCCTCGTATTTTTAAGTTTAATTATTGGTACGATACTTTTCGCATATTCTGCATTGGCAATATCTATCGATGAGAACGATACGATCCAACAGGTTACATTCGTAAGTATATTCTTATTTTTCTTTTTTTTTTTTATTCTAAATTCATCTTATTCCACATTAACATTAACACAATATTTCGTTTATTATCCTAAAATTATTTTCCAATTAGAATTATCTACGATTATAGTATTTTTATTTCAATCAAGTTAAAGTAACGAATATTGACATAATAATACTTTAAACAACAATTAATTAACTTTTAATAAAAATAATTTAGAAAATATTTCGATAACAGCGGAAACTTATTTGTACGCTCTAATAATTATTTTATTTTTATAATTATTAATATATATTATTAATATATCATTACATAATATATTATTATATTATTATTATGTTATTATTATTATTTTATATATTATTAAATAAGTAATAATGGTTTTCCTATAATGGTTTTCCCTTTTAGTCGCCTCTTACGACAAGCAGGGATTACTGCGGTCTTATTCTTTTCCCCAGACCGCAGGGGGAAGTGGGGGAGAGGGAGATGATTGTAAAATATTAAATACATAAAAAAAAAAGAACCCAAAGTTGATTAATTTTGTAATAATTCTGGGGTATTATAATTTATAAAATTAATTAATACCAGAAACTAAAATATTGTTGAAAAAAAAAAATTATGAAAAATAATCGATTAGAGTTTTGATAGTTCTGATATTTTATAACAAGAGATATTGAATACTAATTTAAAATATGTTATTTGATTACAGCTTTTCCGACACGGTGATAGAACACCATTACACACATACGCTTCAGACCCGCATATTAATTATTCATGGCCCGGTGGTTGGGGTGCTCTTACCACGGTAAAATAAATCCAAATAATTATTAATTAAATATTTAGATAAAAGAATAGAAATTTGAAAAATTTGAAAATAAATAAAGAAGCATTAAAAAATTCAATGATTATTCTAATCGCGTTATTCTCCGATATCGGATAATAAATGGACAAACACAGCTGAAGTTATGAACTCAAACATTTGCTTTTATCTATTTTTCATATATCTTTTAAAATAAATATTTTTTTACATTTACATCTTACGATTGCATAATTATTAAAAGAAAAAAGAATATAAGATCTCTTGGTATATAAAAAAAAAATAATAAATATTTAAGAAAAAGATTACATCGAGGAACTATGAAATTTGATTTGTTCTTTTGGTGTTTCGTTTTTTTTTAGAAAGGAATGCGTCAACTTTATGACATAGGAAAATGGATACGCAGTAATTATGCTCCAGTAGTAGGTTTTAATTACAACAGTACAATTGCGTATGTACGTAGCAGTGATTCCGATCGTTGTATCTTGTCGGCACAAACATTGTTAGCCGGATTATATCCACCAACAGCCGAAGAAGTATTTTTACCGAATCTACCATGGCGTCCTGTACCGGTTCATACAACACCAAGAGAATTAGATAATGTATGTCTTATCGGTTTTTATCAAATAAATATGCTAATGTAACATCTGAAAAAGGGAAGGGAAATGGGTGGAGGGAGAGGGTGAAAGGGAAGGCAGGAAGAATTAATTATATCTCATTGGATACTAATTTATCGGTTTACCTAGGAACATCAGGTTAATTCGTGTTTACATAATCAATCATCTAATGAAAATTTAATTCATGAACATGTCACATGTGTTTGTGTGTGTGTGTGTGTGCACACGCACGTGCGCTTGTATCTTTTCATACTAAATTATTTTTAATTAAAATTCATATTATTATTATTATTATTATTATTATTATTATTATTATTATTATTACAGCTAATAACTGTTAAAGCCTATTGCCCAAATTTACAAAAAGCATTAAACGAAGCAAGATTCAACGAATCGAAAAGATCCGACGCAATGTTAGCTGATTATTATGATGAATTGAGCAATTATACCAAACAACCGATAAGGACTATACTGGATGTTGAATTTTTGTATAACGTACTTGATATAGAATCTCAACATGGATTGGAACTTCCTAAATGGACGAAAAAATATTTTAATGGAAAAATGAGAAATCTCGCTGCACGTTCGATTGCATTACTCACGAGCAACACTTTGTTGAAACGTTTATACGGGGGTAAATTTTTTGTTTAATAATAATAATAATAAGTTTCACTGTGACGAACAACAATGGCATAATTTCTTTTCTAATAATAATTTTGAATTAATCTTATATTCGTTCGTGTGTGTACATCAATCGATATTATTAATCGTTCGAAATATAATTTGTCTTTGTTTTTTTTTCTTTCTAGGACCATTATTGAAAGAGGTTGTTAATAATATGGAAGAAATAATAATAAGAGAAAATTCAAGAAAAGCATATTTCTATTCAATTCACGACATAACGTTGGTCAATATTTTAAGAACAATGGGTTTCACGAACGAATTGTTCCTGCCAGAATACGGTGCTACGTTAATCTTTGAATTGCATTCTTATTATAAAGAAGAACGTGAAGTTAAGGTGATTTTTCTATCGATCACTATTACATTTTCCTCATCTTCTTTATTTCCTATGTTTTCTATATTTTCTTATATCCTTTTTCTCTATTTCATATTTTTTATATCATTTTTCTTTTAAACATACATGAAAATAAAATAATAAAAAATCTTCCTATCCATTTTCTTTTATAGGTGTCTTATTTGAATAGTTCAGAAACGATTAAGCCGCATCCTATGGAAATACCTAATTGCAAGAAACCCTGTTTGTTGTCGAATTTATTGAGAATTTGGAAAGAAGTACTTCCTGAAAATTGGGAAGAGGAATGTTTACTGTGAATTACTAACGAGACAAAAACAAAACAAATGAACGAAAATAATTCATGTTAATTCAACTAATTATAAATTCATATTTCATCGATATATTTTTCTAATATTTAAAATATATTATAAACATTAGTATATATATATATATATATAGATTTAAAAATAATCTATCAAAAAATGAACTTAGCCCTTTGCACTATGAAGTCACCTATGGGCTGACAAAATTACTTTCCCCTAAAAGTTTTATATCTCTTCTGACGTGACACTTCAAATAATTGATAAAACAAATTAATGAAAATGAATTTTATTTAAAAAAAGAAATATTTTGAAATTACAAGAGACTACAAAAAATGAAATCAAAGTTGACCGATAACAAATTATGAAAAACAATTATAGTGCAAAGGGTTAATTAGTATTAAAATTTCGAGCATTAAATTACATAATAATAAAACCAGTATATATACTGGTTTTATTATATATATATTGTTAATAGTTATTAAATAAATCAACTTAAACGATTATTTGTATCATAAAACGATTTATACAATATGTTGTATAAAAATATTGTTTCTGTTTTTTTTTAAATGAATATCTCGTTTGAGATATAATTTATCTTTGAAGAGAAAGAAGAAAGAAATATAAAGTAAAAGAAAAAAAATATCCAAAACCAAAGGAAACAACGAACATGTATTGATAAATTATTGAAAAAATCTGGAGGAACGCTTAAAATAACTTCAACTTTAATAGATAATCTCGTTAAAACTGGTAAATTGACACAAGATCGTTTAACCAGGATGTGTCCGCTTTAACTTACGCAACTACGAATGACACTGAATCGTTCGCATATATATCATTGCGTAATAACACCAAGGATTATAGTGCAAGTGCAAGAGCTCCCATTCGTCAAACTTAGTATCTTCCAGTCTAAGAAATGAAAATTCGTCTGTTGTTCTGAAACATCTGTCGCGAACGTTTATTACATTGGAGTGCGTGAAGTAATCGTTAGTTTTTTAATTAGTGAATATTACGTTACGTGGTGAAAATTAATTTATTGTGATATTGTTAGGGTTGAGAAATATTTAACAAAAGTTTACATTAGGATTTCTTTTATCATAAACCCTCTGTTGTTTATTTATTCCTTTATTTATTTATTTCTTTCTTTCTTTCTTTCTTTCTTTCTCTTGATTTGACTCATATGAGAAAGAGAGATAGATAAATAACTTTCTTAAAAGGGCCTAATCGTTGGATCCTTTTAGAGATGAACTATTCATCAATTATTTTTTTCAATGGTCTAATAATGAACTTTAAATGATATTAATAAAAGACCTTGGAAATAAACTGACAATAGTTCTTCCTTGAATAATAAATCAATGAATTAATGAATCAATACTTTTTTAACGGTACTTCAAATATATTTTATATTATTAATAATAATAATAATAATAATAATTAAATATACTTAAATACTTCTCAACAATAAATCGATGTCATTTTTTATCTTTCATTTATTTTTTATTATTGAATTTTTTTTATTTATTCATCAGACATTGTTATATTTGGATATTTTATTATTGTTTTTATATTAGCTAAACACATTTAATTTTTCTTTTTAATTTTATTATTAAAAATAATTATTTCTTATTTGTATTGAAAATTAGATCGATGATCATAAATATCTTTTAAGATAATGATGATAAAGTTGTCGAGATGAAACATTTTTGAAAGAAAAATTTATTCGATTAATCGATTGAACTTTGACGTTAAACTTTGTATTAAACTTTGACTTCATTACAATAAATAATCTTTTTAAGAAAAATATATAAAACATTAGAAAGAATAAAAATTATTTGACATCGATAGGAAAAAAAAAAGAAAGAAAAATCTTCTTTGATTTATTAATATTATAAAATTTAATAATCGAAGTGTTGAAATTATTTTTTAAAATGGTGCCATTTTCGCGCCATATTTAAATGAGACGCGCGAATTATTTAAAATATGTCAAAGACGTTTAAATGAATATCGATAAAAAAAAAGACTATGAACGCAATTTTAAAATAATAAAATAATAAATATAAATTGTTTAACAAAACAAAGTTAATATTACACGTCGTTGAAAAAAAAAATTTCGAATAAGGTGGAAAATTATGCAAAGTGGATAAAAGTAAAAATATAATAATAAATAGAAAAATAAATAATTACAAGGAATAAATAAAAAAAAAAATAGGAAAAATATTCTTAATAAACGTTACAGTAATAAACTGCACGGGTAATTTAATTTGAATGAAGAGTTTAATGTTTCTAATAGAAACTCGATCTAGAACAGCATTGATATCGTCTATAAAAACTTTTCATAAGAAGAAACTAATCTCTCTTCAGTTATCAATATTATTAACTAGTTATAATTATTATCATTAATTATTCAAAAATAATATATATATATACACACATTTGAGAAAATATAATAATCAAATAATATTACAAAATACTGGATCATTCCTTCTTCATATCCATTTACAATCTCATCGTGGTAACTTGTCAGATATGTGCACATATATACAAGGTGTCCAAAAAGTCACTTTACCAAGATAACAAATAAATTTAAATTTATTAATATTTAGAAATTATTCAAACAAGAAGCACCAAATTTTTATAACACTCCTTGTAACATATACAATAATTTATTAATAAATTATATAAAATCCATTCTAATCTAATAATATTATTTGTATAATAAATCATGTATGTATAATTCAATAAAATAAAAATTAAATACAAAGTATTGCACGTGTAAAAATTATTAGAGGAGAAATAAAATGAAAAGAAATAGGTTTTTAGGGCCTATTAAAAATTATTCAATTCGGTGAAGCAAGTTTTGAGACACCTTGTATAGACAGATATATATATATATATATACATATACATATATATATTTGGATCTTGTCACTCGGTAGTGGCTTTGCGCTAGTGCATACGAGAACGACACGTCGTCACTTCACCATTGTGTTTGTACGTTTTAATACGAGGAAATAGCTCAATATATCGCATCATTATCAGAAAGACCGCCTATTCATCGTTTCTGAATCGTAATCGTCGTTCTACTAAAAATTTAAACGTTTCTTTTAAATAGCCTTGTGAAAAATTAACCATTACGTTTCCACTTCTTCGCCTATTTAAAACACCTCATTCAGTTTAGCAATATCCTCGAATGTTTAAAATAAAAATAACAAAGTAGTCATTAGAATATAAGCATAAGTGGAATCAAATAATTTAAGTGTATAAAATATTGTATTATATTGTTTATAGTTTAATTTTGGATTATTCGAAAAGTGACCACACACCGTTCGTGTTTGCATCGATCAATTTTAAAATCGTTTTGTTCATGTACACATACGATTAAGAGAGAAAACGTAAAAAGACAGGTTAGTTCTCATTGCTTTCTCTCTTTCTCTATATTCATATCATTAACCATAATTATTTCTCATGGAAATTTCATATTATCCTCTTCCCATTCTCTCTCACGTGAATTGGTTTTTATTCTCATAGGTAATTCTCTTTTCTTTTTCTTTTTTTATTTTATTATTAATTTATTTTTCTTCACAAACCATATTAAAAGTATTCAACCACAGTCTTACATATTTCAGATTTACTTTTATATCGTTAATTAATATAATTTTATTTCATTTTTAGATTATTAACATATAAATATATATATTGTCAATCGTCAATATGTTCAGTTGGCTCAGTCGAGATGAAAATGGGAAACAAGATCTCTTTGAGAATGTTACCGAAGGTCTTAAAAAGATCTACAGAGCTAAATTGTTACCATTGGAACAACATTATCAATTTCACGACTTTCATTCACCGCAATTGGATGATCCAGATTTTGATGCCAAACCTATGATCCTTTTGGTAGGACAATATTCTACCGGAAAAACAACTTTTATTAAATATTTATTGGAACGCGAATTTCCTGGAATAAGAATTGGTCCAGAACCAACAACGGATCGTTTCATTGCTGTTATGTATGATGAAAAGGAAGGTGTTATTCCTGGAAATGCTTTAGTCGTAGATCCGAATAAACAATTTAGACCTCTTTCTAAATTCGGTAATGCATTCCTCAATAGATTTCAATGTTCCACTGTAGCGTCTCCAGTTCTCAAAGGAATATCTATTGTTGATACACCTGGTATTCTTTCCGGAGAGAAACAACGAGTATGTATATTTGTAAATTAAAAATGTTTTATTAATATTAATCTAAGTATTATTATATTTTATTTCTTTTTTTATTTATCTTTTATAGGTAGATAGAGGTTATGATTTCACTGGTGTCTTAGAATGGTTTGCAGAGAGAGTTGACAGAATTATATTATTATTTGATGCGCATAAACTTGATATATCAGATGAATTTAGAAGATCTATAGAAGCATTAAGAGGTCACGACGATAAAATTAGAATTGTTCTTAATAAAGCAGATATGATAGATCATCAACAACTTATGAGAGTATATGGTGCACTTATGTGGTCTTTAGGAAAAGTCTTGCAAACTCCTGAAGTTGCTAGAGTTTATATCGGTTCATTTTGGGATCAACCATTAAGATATGATGTTAATAGACGGTATGATATTTCTTTTTTTTTTTTTTTATCTTATTGATCTACTTTATCTTATTAGGTTTATTTATTTTAAATATGTGGATTTTTTTTCTTCAGATTATTTGAAGATGAAGAACAAGATTTATTTAAAGATATGCAATCATTACCAAGAAATGCTGCGTTAAGAAAACTTAATGATTTAATCAAACGAGCACGGTTAGCAAAGGTATAAAAATAATTAAAGAATCATTTAATAAAAATATGTATTCTAGGTATTGGTTGTATTAGATTAAATGTGTTTCTTAAATTATAGGTACACGCATACATAATCAGTGCATTGAGAAAAGATATGCCAAGTATGTTTGGTAAAGATTCTAAAAAGAAAGAACTTATTAAAAATTTAGGTCAAATTTATGATCAAATTCAACGAGAACAACAAATATCTCCTGGAGATTTTCCAAACCTTAAAAAAATGCAAGAATGCTTGATGCATCATGATTTCAGTAAATTTAATCCAATAAAAATAAAATTATTAGAAGTGGTAGATAAAATGCTTGCTGAAGATATTGCTAAATTAATGGCTATGATACCACATGAAGAAGTAACCACTGCATCGGAACCATTAATTAAAGGTATCCTCATTAAAGAAAAATATTTCATTAATATAATAAAATTAAATTAAAATAAAATAAAAGAAAAACAAGAAACTAAGTTATATAATCTACCATATCAATACTAGAAATAGAAGATTACTTAATTTCATATCTTATCTTAATTGTTTTCTTTTCCATGAATCGTCTATAAAGATATGAAGAGAGTTGAATATTTGTGATATACAATTTTTTATTTTTTTATTATAAATGAATTAAGAATCTAATTATCTACATTAAGAATTTATTTTAAATCAAAGATATTATATCAAAGAATATTTTATTTGCATAGGTGGTGCATTTGAAGGTGTGGAAGATCAGATTAGTCCATTTGGATACAAAAGAGGTGAAGGCATCGATGCAGGTGCAGGTGAACCCGAATGGATTGTTAATAAAGATAGATATAAATATGATAGTATGTTTGAAACACTTGGCCCAACTGATGGAAAAATAACAGGAGCAGGTAATTTTCTTTTTTTTTATCTTTTTCAATAAAAATTTAAGTTAAATAATATAAATATGATAACACCCAATATCTATTATTAATATTAAAATTTATTAATAGCTGCTAAATCTGAGATGATTAAATCGAAATTACCTAACAGTATGTTAGGAAAAATTTGGAAATTATCCGACATCGATAAAGATGGCCTTTTAGACTCGGATGAATTTGCTTTGGCAATGCATTTAATTAACGTTAAATTAGAAGGTTACGACCTTCCAGCGGAACTTCCTGATCATTTAATACCACCTTCAAAACGAGATATTTAAATTATAACCAAATTATAAACGGCACTTTATACTGGTATGTATCTTTTTTTTTTTTTCTTTCTTTCGTTAAATATTTTTATACAAATTGTTATCATTGAAATCTTTAAATTATAATATTTATATGGATAAATAATTACAGATAATTGTGCTTGCTTCTGAATGATTATATAAAGAATATTTACATAATTGTATAAAAAAAAAATGTGATACAGAGCTTAACTGTAAATGATAAATATTTGGCATAATAACTGAGATTTGTCAGTGTGTATCGAAGGTAATAATAAAATAGGAAATATAGTTATAAATTATTTCTAATTAAATATGAACATGTACATGGAAGAAAAAGAAGAAAAAAAAGGAAGAACAGATTATTTCAATGATTTTTCACGAATTGAGTTTTTACGAAAAATGTCATCGTATAATTATAATGAAAGTACAATGTATATAAATACATGCACACACACACATATATATATATATATATATACATATATAAAAATGATAAAAAAAACAAGTTCAATTATATCTAATTTTTACAAACGGTATAGTGCAATTTAAAACTTTTGATACATCACATTAATAATGTAACATTATTACGATATTATTTTTTAAAATTCTAAAATATTAAACGTTCCACATTTAATAATCTCTTATAATCATATAGTCATATCTCTAAATGCATAATAATTTAAAGTGTTATGATGAACTACAAATGATTTAGAAATATCAGTAGCAACCATTGGTCACGTTAATGTGAAACATGCTAAATATTTGTATATTTTTATGCATTGTTATATTATATATGTGAACTTATATTTATTATACATAACACGCACATGTGCTTATAAAGAAAAAAAGAAACAGAAAAAAAAAAAAAGAAGGAAACAATATAAAATAAAATTTCTACACTATTATTATAAAATATTTGGAACACTTTTTCTGTATTACTGTAATAAGAACGCTGAATGTTTTTCAAATGTTAAGCAAGCAATTAAAACATGCATATTTATTTTTAATGTTTAATTAAAATAAAAACAAAATAATGAGGATGAAATTTTTAAGCATCTCTCTCTCTTTCTCTGTTTTTTTCTCCTATTCAAGATTTATTTATATTATACGATATTGTTAAATTTAAGTTAAATATTTTAAAAACATTCTGCGTGCGAGTAGGAAAGACAGTAATCGAAAAGGAAAGGAAATATGATATACAGTATAATATCTGAAAATAAAGAAGAGCAAACTGACCAAACCAACGTATTAAAATAATCGCATGAAAGTTTTAGGAAAATCTATAAAAACATAAATATTTCCTCTCTATCTCTCTATCTCTCTATCTCTTTCTCTCTTTCTCTCTTCTCTTTTATAAGTTACTATTTATGAATATATACGAGGTGGTATATTAATACACTACGTAAATACCTAATCGTAAATATAATCACTGCTTATTGTATAGCAGATAATAGCAATTTTTTCGATAGAATTTCCTCTACAAAACTATATAACTTGCTATTGCCATTCACTTATTATTTATGTATTTATGCATTTATCCTTACGTATAACTCATATTTTGCACTGCACATTTATTTAATGCTAAACAAAATTTTAACTTTCATGTTTCCAAAAAGTTTCAATATATAATACATTTACCAAAAAGAAATTATTTTACTTTATTTATAATCTAATTGAATTACGAGTTTTTTAGAAGAAAGATAAAAAAAAGAAAAATAAATTAATAATAATAAATGAAAAGTTTTATATAAAATTGTATTACCAAAATTACCTTTAATGCAATTTATCTATGAACACGTTTGTTTATATAAATAAATATAAATTTTGTGTTTTACCACGCCAACCAAAGATGATGCGACATTAAGACTGTAAAAAAATCAGTTCAAAAAAGAAAGAAAGAAAAAAAGAATGCGACTTATTCTTTATTTTTCTCATAAAATATTTATCTATATTATTACTTTTTTTTTTTTAATTTAATTGAGAGTTATTCAAAATGAATATATTTAAATTAAATGAAAGATTGAAATATTATTTTTCTCTGCTATTTATATTTTTATATTCTTCACACAACTTGTATATATATAAATAATATATATATACACATACACGTACCATACGTTGATGTTCTTATGTGTTTACACTGCCTATGCGTTAATTAATTAAATGTAATATATAAATATATAAAACATAGTAATTGAATGGATTTATTATCATGGACACATAAATATAATTCGGATTAAAAAAATATATCATTTTTCTCTGATGATAATTTGAAAAATTGAATGATCTAAAAAATTTGTATAATACATTCCACAGATAAAATGTGTCCTATTTTTATTTTTGTTTAGAATGTATTAATTTTTAAGTTTTGGCACGTTTGAATTTAAATAGATTTCTATTAGCTGATTCTTTGCTAAAAATAAGTTTAGAAAGTGAAAACAACGATTTAAATTAAAACAACACAAATTATTTTGGATTTAAAAAAAGAAACAATTGTTATGCTAAACCGCCGAGAGTGTCTTATTTTTCAAGTGTGTCTCTACCCTAATCTTATAATATGTATTTAAAATGTGCAATTAACTGCACTGTACAAAATATAAGTAATCTTCACAATATATAAATTGTCTCAATTGATTCCGATGGTTAAAATAATTTTCTCCCGACACAAAAATCAAATAAATGTAAACGGAGAGCAGGATGATATAGGAGGTACAAGAGGTATTCGAGTAAGAGTATAAGACCGCCTACAACGAGAACGCTCATTGGCTGCTTTTATCTAATAGCTCTTAATGAACACCCAACATCATTATGACCACACATAACATCTATGACCTTATTAAAAAATTAATTTAATTAACTTCCAGAGATAATTTATAAACATTTAAACACTCAAAATACTTTAAAAATTATAAGGAATATTATGAATTCATAAAAATTTGTAAAAATGTATTGGAAGATTATATTTTATAAATAATCGTCGTGACCTATTAACCCAGATTTTGATCACTCATTATAAATTAATTTATTAAATTTCCAGAAATAATTTGTTAACTTTTAAACACTTAGAATATTCTAAAAACTTTAAAGAATAGTATGAATTTATAAAAGTTTACAAAAAATGCTTTATAAACTATTATTTTAGAAATAATAATCGTGTTATAATAGCATATTAACCTAGATTTTAAGCACTCAATAAAATTAAATTTAATTAACTTTTAAACATATATTAAATATATATTTATTTTTGACGTGTTCTATAGACTTTTAGAAACAATATAAATTCATAAAAATTTATAAAAACAATCTATTTTTCGAGAAATAAATTAATTAAAAGTATCTCTTTTTTGTATTATTACTACTAGCCATTATCGTGCAGAGCTACCGCGCAACTTTACCGCGCATCTTCACAACAAAATTTCACCGCGAAATTTTACCGCGTAAAATTATTACTTCTCAAGCAAATTCAACATGGCGATCTATAATTTTTGTAGATTATATGCAGTTTAATGTATTTAATGTATACATTTTAAGTGGTAAAATATCCAAGGGGATAATATTTTTTATTTGTTTGAATTCGTTCCATTTTTTTGTAATAGTCTCATATGTTAAAAAGGTTAAAAAGGTTAAAAATTATAGTCAGCTTACATTAGATGTACTTTATCCTTATATCCAATGTTGCATATCTATATCCATATCCATAATTGCACTGTATCCATATATGCACTACACACACTTGCTTACATATGCATATCACTTGCATAAGAAAACACGCACACACGACGCGACGCGTAATAAATTACACACTTATCTAATATCGTTGTTATTTCTTCCGACACTCGAAGAAGACTGACAATTAATATGGAAACTAGCTACGCGAAAATAATCGACAGGTACCGAAGATACACGAAGGTCAAGTACAAATTTAACGACGTAATTCTTCATAGAATAGAAATGATAACAGGAGTGAGACAGAGGTAGATATAAACAAAACATTCTCACGCTCACCTAAGCCAATTATTGGAGAATGTTTTTCTATGTGTATTAGATAAATGATGAATTTTCTAAAATTCACCAAGAGATATAAACATAGCTATATCCTTAGATACAATAGGAATAAAATCGTATACTTATTGTTAAGTAAAATGATATAAAATACAAAAACAAAGAAATATTTTATATTAAAAAAAATAAAGAACTAACTTATGTGGATCGACCTAATAAAATTTTGTAAAAATAAATAAAAAAGATCTACGAAAACCTTATATACAATATTTCAAATTAAATGTTTTATATTAATTTTTGTTCCAATTTAAAAAAGAATCACTACTATACCGACAGAGAAATAATTGCCAGATATGTTTTTTAACATTACCGATAGAGATCGTCGGGTGAACATAACCATAGCACCGAGATTATTTGTTATTCAAGTATCTTTTTAAACATTTTTCACAATTTTATTTATTCTTGTGACTTTTAATAGTGTTTGTTGTGATTGATACAATTAAAAATGATTGAACGAAAAGATAACGAAGGAAATTTGTATAGTTTTGTAAGTGTATTTTAATATATATACATTTAATATAAATTAAAATTGAATTAAAATTAAAATTGAGGTTAACTAATAAAACAAATATTACAGAATGATGAAGATTTACCTTATGAAGAGGAAATCTTACGGAATCCTTATTCCGTAAAACATTGGCAACGCTATATAGATCATTTAAAAAATACTAAAAGTAATAATTTAAATATGGTTTATGAACGTGCTTTAACAGAACTTCCTGGAAGGTAACACATAATTTATTATATTTATTTAATATATTATTGTCTGTGTGTTATATATTTATGTATATATATATTTAAAAACTACATTATTTTTATATTTTAATATTTATAGCTACAAATTGTGGTACAACTATCTTCGACACAGATTAAGACAATTAAAGAAAAGATGTATAACGGATCCCCTATACGAAGATGTTAATAACGCATTTGAAAGAGCTTTAGTATTTATGCATAAAATGCCACGTATTTGGATGGATTATTGTATACTGATGACAAAACAATGCTACATTACACGTACTCGTCAAGTATTTGACCGTTCTCTTAGAGCACTTCCTATTACACAGCATCATCGCATTTGGCCGCTTTATATAGACTTTTTGAAGAAGCATAATGTTTATGAAACATCTGTCAGAGTATTCAGGCGATATTTGAAGGTATAATTTAATAATATTTTTACCTTTAAATGATAAGTATTTTTGAAACGAGTTAAGATTTTAAATTGGCATTATAGTTGGCACCAGAAGATACTGAAGAATATATTGAATATTTAATATCTATTGGAAGACTCGACGAAGCAGCTATTAAACTTGCACAGATAGTCAATCAAGATGATTTTGTATCTAAACATGGAAAATCTAATCACCAGTTGTGGAACGAATTATGTAATTTGATATCTAAAAATCCTTCTAAAATAAAATCGCTTAACGTTGATGCTATCATCAGGGGTGGTTTAAGAAGATACACTGATCAATTAGGACCATTGTGGAACTCATTGGCTGATTATTATGTTCGCAGTGGTCTATTTGAAAGAGTAATCATTTATATTAATATTTATATAAAATTATTAAAATATATTAATATGTTTTATTTTTCATAAAATATTGATACTTTGTTTTATAGGCAAGAGATATTTACGAAGAAGCTATACAAACTGTAACAACTGTCAGAGATTTTACACAAGTTTTTGATGCATATGCACAATTCGAAGAATTAAGTCTCGGTAAATGTATCGAAAATGAAACAATGATTGCAACCGAAGATGGTGCGTATATGAAACAATAATATGATATATTAATCTATTATGTAAACTAATTAATTTTCTTTTTTTTTTCTTCAAATCTATAGGTAACATTGAACTAGAATTGCGTTTAGCAAGATTTGAACATCTCATGGAAAGGAGATTGTTATTATTGAATTCAGTATTATTAAGACAAAATCCTCATAATGTACAAGAATGGCATAAGAGAGTTAAACTTTACGAAGGACAACCGCACGAGGTAAGAAAATAAAATAAATTCACGTGCAATATTATGAAATGAGATATTTTTAAATAATTAATGTGTTTATAGATAATTAATACATACACCGAAGCAGTACAAACTGTACAACCACAATTAGCAGTAGGCAAGTTACATACTTTGTGGGTCGCATTTGGCAAGTTTTATGAAGAAAATAATCAAATAGCGGATGCTAGAGTAATTTTTGAAAGAGCTACTCATGTTCCTTATACTAAGGTGGATGATTTAGCTTCGGTGTGGTGCGAATGGGCAGAAATGGAAATTAGACATGGGTAAGAATTTGATTTTTTCATATCTAAATGTCTTTAAATAAATTTAAAATATATATTATTTTATTTAGAAATTCTAAAGAAGCGTTGAAGCTTATGCATCGTGCTACTGCCATGCCATTCCGTAAAGTTTCCTATCATGATGAGAATGAAACTGTTCAAATGAGATTGTACAAATCTTTAAAAGTCTGGTCCATGTATGCTGATTTAGAGGAAAGTTTTGGTACATTTAAGGTATGTAAAAAATTCTGTTATAAAAATATATTTTAATAAAATAATATATCAATTTGTTGATAATTTTATACGAATGTTCTTTTTAACAGACGTGTAAGGCTGTATATGATAAAATAATAGACCTAAAAATAGCCACACCTCAAATTATTATTAATTATGGTTTGTTCTTAGAAGAAAATAATTATTTCGAAGAAGCTTTTAGAGTAAGTATTATATTATTGTTATTAAAATTTTATTTCTTTTTTTATAGTTAGATACATTAGTTATATCTTTTTTATATACAGGCATATGAGAAAGGAATTGCACTCTTTAAATGGCCTAACGTATACGATGTATGGAATACATATCTCACTAAATTTTTGAAACGATATGGTGGAACAAAATTGGAACGTACACGTGATTTGTTTGAGCAATGTTTAGAACACTGTCCTAGTAAATACGCTAAAGGTACTGTATTAAATATTAATAATTTACAGTATGGATGATTGTATATTTTCTAAATAATGTAAGAGTGGTAACATTTATTACATAAATTTCTTTTTCAGCATTATATTTATTGTATGCAAAATTAGAAGAAGAACACGGTTTAGCCAGGCACGCAATGTCTGTCTACGAAAGAGCTACTAGTGCAGTTTTACCTGAAGAAAGATTTGAAGTAATTTTTTAATATCTTTTTTACATAAATATATGTATAATTGATATATATTTATTTATTGATTTTTTATTTATTTATTTATTTATAGATGTTTAACATATACATTAAGAAGGCAGCAGATATTTATGGTGTACCGAAAACTAGACAAATATATGAGAAAGCTATTGAAGTTCTTAACGATGAAAATACTAGAGAAATGTGTTTAAGATTTGCTGAAATGGAAACTAAATTAGGAGAAGTAGATAGAGCGAGAGCTATTTATGCACATTGCAGTCAAATATGCGATCCTAGGGTATGTTAATTAAATCAATTAGTTTATGCGCTCTCTGAAAGATCATAATAATTGTGTAATTATAAGATTTATGTTTACTTTAAAAAGGTATCATCTAATTTCTGGAAAGTTTGGAAGGAATTTGAAGTACAACATGGAAATGAAGATACAATGCGTGAAATGCTTAGAATCAAACGTAGCGTGCAAGCCATGTATAATACTCAAGTGAATATGATGTCTGCTCAAATGTTGAACAACGTTTCTGGTCAAGTATCTGATGTACAGATCGATAGTATGCGTGCCCTAGATAACAAAATTTCTGGTAAATATTGAAAATAAATTTTTGGTAAAATGATTGATTATTTATATGAATATTATTATTAAAATAATTAATTTTGTATTTTTGCAGAGACAGCAGCTCAAGCTGGGTTGAAGGAAACTATTAAATTTGTACGTGGTATAACTGAAACTGATGGAAAAGAATCTGCGCGAGTAAATAATCCGGATGAAATTGATATCGATATGGACGATGATAATGAAAACGAAGAAGAAGAGGAAGAAGAAATTGAAGAAGGTAAAATATCTTAAATTCTATCTATCATTTTTTTACTTTATGTGTGTGTGTGGTGGTATTATTTTTTTAAGATATATAATTAAATGCGGTCTTTTCTCTTATTTCTTTTTAGAAATGTCTATTGAGAAACAAGTCATTCCATCGCAAGTATTTGGTAGTTTAAAAACAGCAGATGATGATGCAGCCGAAGACGAGTGAATATATTTCTAATTGCAATTAATCTGTTTAGATATGTAATGTTTATTTGAAGATATATTAGAGATATTAATTAAACTGTTATCAAGACTTGTCTGAATGGTCTCAAAACTAAAAAACAAACAATTGTTTTATTATTACTACTGTACAGTTAATCAACATTAAGATTGATATGAATGACAAGAAAATATTATATTAATATTTGTATTTAATTTCTTATATCTTTAAACACATAACATTTATAATATAATTTAAATCACATATCATTTCAATGAGATGTTTAAAAAAAAAGTACTACTTTAAGACTGTTTTCTATCCCCTAATCGATTTTTATAAATAACGTTATCTTAATTCTTGCCTTATTATTTATTTCATATTACATTAAAGAATTATATGACCAGTATTGTTAGAAAAAAACTACAGAAAATACTAATCTTTTACCTAATGAAATTGTTTAAACTAAAAATCAATAAGGTGAAATAAAATATATTCTAAAAGAAAAAAAGAATGCAAAAATAAATCTTCCGGTACCGGGAATCGAACCCGAACCTCCTGGGTGAAAGCCAGGTATCCTAGCCATTAGACCATACCGGAGAGATGAAATAAACATGCATGTAACTGTATAGATATTTTCTTGTCATGTTGTAATGTTAAATATTTAAATACATATAATCAAGCAAATATAATTCTTATATACATTATTCATTATTAATACAAAAATATCGTATGTCATATTAAAAATCAGTATTAGGAATGAAACTATAATAAGTTTTGTACTCAATTATTTTTAAACAATGTATATAAATTTTAACATCAATGATGTTTGAAAAATAAAAATAATTATCTTTTATATAATAAAATTGTTTAAAAAGAGCCTTCTTGCGTTAGACTTAAAACTTTTCAGTCCATGGCTTGGTGTCCTACTCAAGACTGTTTCTTATTCTTGAAAAAAAGTATCAAAAACAACAGCGACGATAAAAATCGATTTTTATAAATAAAGTTTTATAAATAAAATAAAATATTGCAAAAGAAGAAAATGCAAAAGTAATTTTCCGGTACCGGGAATCGAACCCGGACCTCCTGGGTGAGAGCCAGGTATCCTAGCCACTAGACCATACCGGATTGATAAGATGTATCAATGTAAACGTATAAGTACACTTATTGTTACATATACAAAACATTTACATATGTTTTTAATAACTAAATTATATATATATAAACGTCATACTCTTTCATTTATCCATTACAAGGAGATCGTAAATTTGTTAAAAATATGTATTATGAATAAAACCTAACGATATTTCTATTCAATTATTTTAAGTAATTTATATAATTTTAACATTGAATATGTCAATAACTTTTATTAAAAATAATATAAGATCATAGATAAATATAATTATAAAATTTATAAGCTCAATATATATTGTCCAATATATTCTATTTATGAAAATAAAGCAAAATGTGTATGTGTGTGTGTATGAGGGGGGAGGAGGATAAAAATTTAGGAATCAAATAAGTTTTGTTGAAGCATTTGATTCTTTTGCATTTTAAAATTATTATTACATCAATTCCATCATCTTACATCTATAATTTTAGAAGCGAAGAACTTCCAATAGTATTTTTATGATATTTCTTAAACGAAAAAAAAAGAAAATACATCAGAAAAATTTATTTCCACTTCAAATTTAAATTCCCTGTTATTAAATATCTGATTAAACATCTATTCAGATTTAATTTAGAAATTATTATTTGCTAACAAATATTAATAATTATTATCAGCAATATAAAATTACATGCGATATAACACTGACACTATCGTATATATATATATTTTACTATTAAATTAATAAAGACGACAATTTTAATTTCATTCTCACATATAGGAATTTCAAAAACACAATGTACACACTTATGTAATATTATATAACATATTTTGGTGGATTTATAAAATGTAAATCATTATATACTTCTAAATTATCAACATCCGCATGACTTTGAATAGTAGCATGTTCTTTCCGAATGCCTCCAAAAACAATTAACTCTCCTTTTCCCATAACAAGTGAATACAAAATTCTTTCATCAGGACCCGACTGATCGATTTCCTTTAATGGAACCCAGGTAGCACTACATTCATCACAAAGTACTTTACTTATATCTAAAATAAATATAGACAACGCAGTCTCTGTTTTCTTGACAACTTTTGTTTGCACCTTTCTATTTCTTAACTTTTCTTCCATCTTTTTTAGATTTTCCAATTGCCGCTGTCGATTAATGCTCAAACTATTGTCAGTTGGTTTTTCGCGAAATGCTGTCATGCTCAACGCACTGTCACAACAAAATGGAACGATTCTACAAAAATCTGATCTTCGCGATGGTGTATTACTTTTTTCACTTTGCGAGGATGATCTTGAGAAAGATCCATGTTGACCATTAACATTTTCATCTGTATCTACATTCACCCTCTGTCTTTGTTTACTAAAAAAAATAATATATATATTTTCTTTTTAAAAACATCATATATATAAATATAAGATTTATTAGATATTCCTAAGTAATGCAAACCTTTCTTGTAAAGGAGATAAATCAGGTAATCTCCATGGTCTTGGGCAAGCAGAATTTTGTATCGCTATACTCATGTCATTTGCATTAGCATGTCGCTTGTTGTTACTTAATACAACAATATAGTTTCCAATCTAACACATAACAAAATTACATATATTTATATAATGTTAAATTGATGAATGTTTTAAATGATCACAAATAGATCACCTTGCAAACTTGATGACACCAAATACGTGCAGGTGCATATTCTGGGTGAAATAATGTTACTTTTCTCCATTTCCATGTTGGTTCAGTCATAGTTAATAACCAAGCATCATTCATAGCTGAATTAGGACCGGTACAACCACCTAGCACAAGAAAATGTTTATCCCCTAAATGAATTTGCGATTGGCCATAACGTGGTCTCGGTTTGACTATCGTTGTTGGTTGTTCATGCCAAGAATATGTGTCCAAGTTTAAACACCACAAATCATTGGAACTATCTCAAAAAAATTCAAATCATTATAGAATTCAATCGAATTAACATTCCAAATACGATATGATAAAAGTTTTTACCGAAGGCCACAATGAATACCACCAAATACAACCATAATATTTCCATGAATAGTTGCAGAATGAGCTGACATAGCCGGAGGTGTATCTAAAGTATTAATAGCGCTCCATTTATTTGTTTCTATAGAATATACATGCAACTCGTTAAACAACTTCCATTGCTAGAAATAAAATATTACAAGCATGTAATATATTATAATATAAAATAATAATAAGTGTGTATTATTTGTACCTGATGTAAAGGATAACGAGAAGGATAAGACCATCCACCATAAAGAATAAAATTCTTTTTGTAATACAACATAGTGGCGCAAGCTTTTGGAGACGGATAGCTGCCCATTGTGATTGGTCTGATCCAAGTCCTCGTATCTAAATCTAATCTCCACAAATCATTAAATGCAGTTAAAGTAGCAGTACATCCTCCAAATACGTACATTGAATTTTTATAGATACAAGCTGCATGAGAATGTCTTTTACTAATCATATGCATTTGATTCTTTTTTGGGCAAAGATTCCAAATCAAAGCACCGCATGATACAGCTTTACGAAAGTGTGCCTCATTATGGTCGATAACATCTATAATAAAATATATAGTTAATAATAACTCGATAATGCAACTATAATACTTTATTATAAATATTTTTATAATATATATTTATATAATAATAAATACTCTTAGTCGCACGACACCATCTTTTAGAGACTAATCTGCATTCTTGTAAATCTTTGTAAGGAGGAATAAGACTTAGAATATATTCTAACAATTCATCCGGTAAATCATCTATTTTGCATTGCATTTTTGTTGATATGATTAAATCTTATTTGTTGTTATTAATATTTAAATAATTAATTTTCACAATATTAAAAAACAATTTGACTAATGTAATTCTGTTATTAGAAATAACTAAGTCCTTCTCACATCTAAAGAAATGTGTGAAAGAACAAATTTGTTAGATTATATTTTGCTATTTATGTAAAATTTCTTCTAATGAAACACTCTCTTCTTTCTTCTATATTTATATAATTTTGATTCAGCTTAGGCTATCTTATGTATTTATATGGTTAGATTACAAAAACAATGATATAAATAATGCTATAGCACCATCATTATTTGACATGAATTTTTAAATAATTGCAAATTTAAATAGACAATTAAATATTAAAATAACATAAATATTGTAATTATATAATTAAACATAATTTTATTTAATATTATGATTTTATTTATTATATCAAAATTTATTTAAAAATTTTATCACAGATTAAACTATTATTATGCGACACTAAGCAAAACGTCACAATGATTTGACATGACATCTTTTACTTTGTTTCAGAAAGATAAACCGCCTTTACAAAATTAAATATTTTGTCAAGTTTTCATTTTATATAAAATAAACTGATTGGTTCTAACGCGTTGTATTCGTATTTCTTATTGGTCGAATTAACACAATCACAGTATGCAATACGTATGCAATTTCTATGATTAAAAAGTACATGTAAATTTTATGTGACATGTCAAATAATTTTTAGTGATACTTGTTTTATTTAAGATTTAAGATTTATTTGTAAGGTTTGTAAAAATAATATTAATGAGTATATTTGTGAATAACATTTCATTTCTGCGATTTGGTAACACTGAGGTGTTACTGTAAAAACACGATTTCAATATCAGGATAATAAATATTAGAAAGTAATTATAATAAGAATGTGAATAATTATTAAACAGAATGACGGGCCAAGATATAGCTGATATTAATAAATCTTGTTTGCGTGAAAATCTAGTAAGTATATTCTATACATGTATAGAATATATATATACATTTATAAAAACTTTGTATAGTTTCTAATAAAATTAAAATTAAAAATCTTATTTTGATCTTAATTTCATGACAATGTCATTTACAATTAAGAAATTTCTGTTAACCGAACTTTGTACCACATTACGCAATTGATATTTTATTTTATATTGATTTATTCCGTCTTTCTAATAATAATTTTATTCTTTAAGATAAAAGCAGCCGTACAATTTTTTCAACATCCTGAAGTATCGAGAGCTCCATTAAGTAAAAAACAAGAATTTCTTAAAAGGAAGGGCTTGTCTGAAGAAGAAATTAAAAAAGCTTGCGAACTAGCTGGTGTTGATATTAATGAACAAAGGAGATTCATTAATCAAAATGAGTATACAGCGATATCGATACCAGAAAGATCTAATTACCCATACTTACAAGTACAACCATATCAATTGACGTTGTTAAAAAAAATTAAAGAATTTTTTAACGTCACCGCTGTGATTGGAGCTACGCTCTATTGTGTTTATTGGTTTTATAAGGTATATTATTATTCAAAAAACTTTAAACACAGTTTATCTTTCAATATACGATGTATTATTCCCATAAAATTAAGATATCCAAATTCTTAATTATTTATAGGAATTTATTGAACCACTTATATTCGGGCGTAAGAAAAAAAATAGCATAACCGATTCTGTTACCGAATTGGACAAAGATATCCAAAATTCTTTTAAAGAAATGAAGGATTCTATTTCTAAAGTAGAGATTGATGTAAAAAGATTATCGCAAAACCAATCATTTGATACAGCAATTCCACAACTTGTACAAGAACTTAAGCAAGAACTATCTAGTCTGAAAGCGCTTCTTCTTTCGAGGTATCTCTTTTTTGCTATCAATATTACTTATAAATTATTTTTAAAACTACATTAAAAATGTTCTACACATTAATGATTTTCAACAAATGTTAGTATTTTTTTGCGAATACTATTATATTACATTTTGAAATCATAACTATTATACAAAACCTTCTTACACACATTTAATATATATTTTATTTAAATTATATTATATATATTTACTTTTCAACAGAAAACAGTTTCCCAGTGCACCAGCATCTATTCCATCATGGCAATTAAGCACAAGTACTGTTCAAGAAAAAGCAACGGAAAGAGAAGACGATGCTGGAAGTGGAAGTAGCACTAATAATTCAGATAGTTCTTTGGAAATTGTACGAGATGAGCCACCTAAAGATTAAAATATGAACAAAGATATTATTATTTACAGCTTCCATTAATTCACTTTCTTCCATCTTAAATGATTGGTCTTCAATTTGCATAGAGTATATTCTGTAACACATCATAAAAAAGAACAAAAATCTTGTTTCTTTGTTTGTTTATATTTATATATATTTTCATTTAATGTTTGTGTAAGTGTAGCCTGTATATATATATATACATATATATACATATATATACATATATATACATATATACATATATATGTATATATATATAAAACTGATATAAACTATATTTTATTATACAAAGTTTTACTATAAAAAAAAATATTTAATATGAATTTTCAACTTATCAATGAAATATTATTTTTTTTTTGTACATTAAAATTTTTGTTCTAGGTCCATTTTATTTGCTTTTTCCTTTTTTTGTTTGTTTTTCCTTTTTTTTTTTTTTATTGAAGTTTAACATCGGTATCAAAACCATAAGTGTTTAATATTGTTATAAAAAAAGTACGTTCTGCTTACATAAAAAAAACAAAATAATAATAATAATAGTAATAATAATAATACAAAGAATCAAATAAAGTTTCAAAGTTGGTAGTTTCGCGTGAAAAAAATTATTTTCTATGCTATATATGAATATGTAGAGAAAACATATATTAAATATGTAGTATTTTATGTGCACATACACACATGTCATATATGGAAATAGTTTTTGTTGTTTTTATCTTCTTTTTTATAATATAATATTGTTTTGTTAATTATTAAGTCTATTTCTTTTATTAGCAATGGCTAGCTAATGTCGTTTTGAAACATTTTAAAATTATGTGAATGTATTATAAATCAATGTAAACAAATCCTTTAATATATAAGGTAGTCATTGTAAAGATTATCAAAAGAATTATATTTATTGATACTTCAATAAGAAACTTCTTTTTTTTTTTAATCTTAGAGATTTTAATTACGAATTGTATAATTCATTTTTATATTTTGACCCACCAAAGTGTAAAAGTAGCAAAACATACCAATCACAAATATAGTTCCTCCGAAAAACTTAATTAAATTTTAGTTAATTAATCGACAATTGTTATTCATTTATAATTAACAAACCCGTTGTATCATTTTACAATTTTTATTATAATACAATTCCCTTGGGGAATCTCTGTCTGGTATTAATCAAAACCTTTTTTGAAAAGCGTATAAAACTTTAAATTATTTTTCTCTGGAAAAAACGTTTATTTTCCTTTTAATCCTATAAACAAAGAACTTATTCTTTTCTTTTATTTCCTTTTAAAAATGCCAACCTTTACAATGATCATCCTGTATATCAAAAATTAAGAATTGTTCTCCATTGAAAGTTGTTTATTTGAGAACATATTATTGGTACTTCAATCTAGCGCACATGAGCATGTCTTAATTTAAATAAGATTTTAACACTACGTAAAGTTTGATGTTTATACGAATGCATACAATTATGTATATACGGATCGTTCAGTATAATATAAATACAATATTTTGCAGCTCAATAAATAATAAATAATTTAATAAAGTATTTTCTATAAAATTACTAAGTAAAAAATATGTATAAAGATCTATAAAACAAAAAATAACTGAATAATTGGTTCATTTTTTAATAATTTTCTTCTTAATATTTATTTTCTCTTTTTTCGAACTACGACCAAAACAAAATCATATTCTGCATCTGTAATATTTCTTTTTTATTTACTGATCGACCTTAATATATATACATATATGTATATATGCATTTATAATAAATATTATATAAAGTTTATACTTTTAATGACTTAATTACATTCTTCATACACACACACACTAGCCACTCCATAATAAACACATTCGTTTTCTAATTACTGCTATTATGTACATAATATTCATCATTAAACCTAGATCATTAGACAAGCGGACAGAGTATACATGTATATGCATAGGTTTTCATTATTTTGCTGATTTATTTACTTTATTAATGTCATAGGTTGTTGGATTCAACTGGTTTTAAGTCCTCAAATTTTAGAAAAATGTTAATCAAAAGAAATGTTTCTTCTTTAATATTTTTAATACTTCTTTATATTAGACACAAGTCAGACAGCTGCCTCACTGATACAGTGAGTTACAGCAAAGTCTATTTGAAGTATGACTTAATATGTTTCTTTTCTACGTTCTAGATTGATAATGTACAATAATAGAAGTATTTCAAAATAATCATTTCATTACTATGAGTGCCAAAATTTATAATTGAATTTAAATAGATTTAAAAAAAACAATATTTCGTCCTTCTTCTTCTCCTCCTCCTCCTTCGAGAAAGAGAGAGAGAGAGAAATTATATAAAATATAATTTAACATATTTTCGTCTCAATTTATTATCTTTGGCAAATGCATAATTAGAAAACAAATATTTCATTTGATAAACCGCGAATCAATTGTATACAAAAATTACTCTATAGATTTTTGTGCTGATATAGTAGTAATTGGCTGAACATCCCATTCCCTTAGACACAGACTCACTATCTTTTGCACAACAAGTATACAAAATGAGGACAGGGTAAGGGGTTCATCATCTCAATTATCTGGATAGCATTCTAATATGCATCCTATTTACCAATAACAATAATAATAATCCTAATCTAGACACACTAAATTTTCGAACGATTGATTGCTAGTCTGCCTAGTACATCCATCAATCGATTAAGATTATGCTACCAAGTATTATGTAATTGTAAATTTCTTGAAAGAACTGATCGCACATCTTGCGTGAAGCGTAGAGCATCCAGAACAGGTAGTAAATTCAATAAAGCAGTATCTCCTGCATCACTAAACCATGATTTGATAGGTATCGCATTGTCTGTTGCAATAAAATTTATTACATGTATATATAAATATCGTAGTTTATATTAACAAATTTATTCAGAACATAATGTAGTCCAAATACATTACAAAAAAATAATCTTTTCAGTTACGAGTAGAAGCAAAAGCTTTTTTTAAATTTCATTCAAATTTTCTATGCTTATAAAGCGCTATTGAAATCGCTATTACTATTAACAATTATAACAAAAAAAATATAAAACAAATGATTTCACTTACGTGGATAAGCTCTATAAGCTCCGGGACTATTATCAAGAATAAAGACAGAAGCTAAATCTGAACAAATGGCAGAAAGATTCTTAGTATAGGAACCCATTTCTGGAGTACAATGCTGTCTGTAATATCTGCGCCTTAAGATACCTCGATTGTTATCTAATTTATCTGCCACAGCTGCACCATAAATTTCCATAGATGCAGTAAAAATCACTAATTCGTACCTAAATTAAATATAAGAATGATATATATAATTTTATATAGAATATTTAACACGTTAAGCACCAAGTCTCTTTTCTTAAGCTTTCCATTTAGTCCAGCATAATTCATTGTACAGATAAAATATATAAGAATTCCAACCATTGATAAACAACGTGGCCTGAACAATAAGTCTAACGTCAGTTCATAAAGATCGACATGGTATTTAACGTATTAACAATGCAATGTTCACGTAAACGAAAAGATATTATTAAATATAAAGATCTTACCATTGACTAACAATGTCCAAGAAAAAATCTACGTGTGGCCTTTTATGAACAAAAAATCGAACAGGGTGTCGATCTATTGTTACTTTAAGAACAAAATCTGGAGGCGTACCAGGCCTAACAGTTGGCCTTGCTACCCCATCATGATGAGAATGAATTAAAGTCTCATCTAAGTCAAGTACTAATACTTTTCTCTTAACTATACCTGCAATACATATTACTCATATTTAAGAATCACATATCGGATAATAAAATAAAGACAAAAATGATTATTTATAATTAAAATACAAATAGAATAAAATATTACTTACTAAGTCTATGCTTTGATAAAGGAGATAATGGGAAGATTTCATACTTAACTGGCTGCATTTGTGAAATCTACACAAACAAATACATCCAATTTAAAAGAAACTCATAAACACATTGCATGAAATTATCAATGAAAATTGATTAGTTATCAAATTAGTCTTCATCATTACGGATTAATACAGAAATTCAAATGCACAATGTTTAGAAATATAAACATTGTTTAATATACTATGAAATATTATACCCATACAATAATAACAATAACAATATCATGAAATATATGATTATGCAACGAGATAGAAAAAAAAGGACATTTGTTTCTCTTAGTGTGTGTGTGTGTGTTGTGTGTGTATATATATATATATATATGGACATACTTTTTATGAATGTACGTACAAAGGATAAAATGACACATGACACATTGCAATAGTGTAATTTTTTCTAGCAAACAAAACAAAACTAAAAAAGGAAAAAAAAGAAAAACAAGTGTAAGATAGAAAGAGATAGATAGAGAGAGAAAGAGAGAGAGAAAGAAAGAGGCGCGAAGCACCTACTTACGGCTCTAACCTGCTTCTTGAGTAGAAAACAGACGCATGTCCACACGCGGGAAGCCATCAAGAGAAAAGCTCTCATTCCCATCTGCAATTGTTTCAGCATTTCTACTGATATTTAATAACCGGTCCGAAGTCCGGCAACTGTTTAATATCACCACTCAAATATTTATATTATTTTCTTTTAGATTTCGTTTCTTTATCCCGAATTTTTGTACCCCTTTCACACTTGGCTTCACGTTGCGGTGGTCACTAACTTTATCGTAAACAAACTTCTTATCTTCTAATTATCTTGATGATTATTTTAGATAAATATTACGATACATTATGTTAACTTCCAATTAAGATATTTCACTTTACGACACATTGACAATGGATGTATTTCCATCACTTTATCTTTTATTATACTTCTTTATTTCCCATTAAAAATCTATCTATCGGTAGTGGTATTATTTTCTCTCTCTCACGCGCACCACATTGCTGCCGCCATCTTTCCCACATCGACCCAATTTTGTCCATTCGCTTTTAACCACCGCGCATAATCTCCCTCATCCTACCCCACCAACACCCCTTACGCTAATATTCAATCTTTGTATATTTTTATTTAAACGCATCATTTCTTTTTTTTCATTCTCTTTATTTAACATCCAATTATTTTTTTTAATCTATATGAAAAAATTATTAGAAGAAAATATTTTTTAATAAAAAATTAAATATTCCTACGTTTAACCCCCTTTCTTCGGCCATTATCTTTCTTTTTTTTTCTTTAATTTTTGCCCCGCACTTTTTAAATTTATTCTATCCTTCATTGTTATATTCATTTTGTTGATTGTTCATTTCTTCTTTTTTTATTATCAACATAATAATATGATATGATTATTTTCCGACGTATTACGAGTTTATACATTCGAGAAAAAATTTGTTTTAATTTTAAGCTAAAAGCTTATTTGCAACTGTGCGATGGCCAGGGTCGCGTCATTAAAAGGTCCCGCCAAGCGTACAAAATTCAAAAAAAGAAAATCAATTAATTCTGTTTTTTTAGTTATTAATTATTACATAGATAAATATATGTATGTAATTTTACAATCAACTATATCTTTGTTGTAGTAAGATAAGTATTTCTATGTATATTTTTCATAATTTGATTTAATTAATTAATGAACAAGATATATTTTTTTATTGAAAATTTCCATAATTTTACTAACTTTCAGATTGCTAACTTTTCCATTTCGCGCAGGGCCCTGCAAAGTGTATAAGCGGATCTGATTTTAGTAGCATTATGAATATTAAATATTATGAATATTAATATATATATATATTAAAATAGAAATAATATTCCTTTGAAATAATAAAAATAAACTGAAAAATAAGAGAAATATTCTACATTCTACAATCATCCCGCCTTTAGTTTTCGAGATTTGAGAATCCTGTAACCGGTGCATTGTCATCGCAATACAAACGAAATCCGATTGGTTAAAAAATAATCGATTAATTTATAGTTGTATATCGAAAAATACAAGCCTTTTTTTAATTCGTAGAAATAAAATGCTTGATATTTGATTTAGACCAATTAGAAAACGTTGTGTTCCGACGCAAAAGCCAATGACAGCGCCACGTTGCAGTCAATGTTGGCATTAACGAATGCTCAAACGGCATAAGTCTTTAAAGTGTGTTATGGCGTTTATAAGAAGCAGCTGCTCGATTTGCTTCAAAATATTGAACTCGTAATTATAAGCTCATTCGAATAAATCAAATCGTGTACTATTAGGTTAAAGAAGTTTATATTTTATTATTTTTGTGTTAAGTTATCCGACAATATGACGGACTTGACGGAATTAAGAATGAACGTGGCCGCATTGAAACGCGTTGACCCCTACGTGAAGGATATTCTCGAGACAGCGACCCATGTAGCTTTGTATACTTTTAATGCAGATAATAATGAGTGGGAAAAAACTGACATCGAGGGTGCTCTGTTTGTTTACTCTCGAAATGGCGAGCCATACAATAGTATTCTCATTATGAATAGGTATTGCATCTTTGTTTTTCATTATATTTTTTAAATCATATATATATATACATATATACATTCATACATACATATGCATATGTACAAATGTATGCTTATATGTTTTTTACACTTTACTTATATTTATTCATAAGGTGTTACATTTTATTCTGATGGTATCTTTTTTTTTACAGATTGAATACAAATAATTTAGTGGAACCTGTAACACAAGGCCTAGACTTACAATTACAAACACCTTTTCTATTATATAGAAATTCACGGTATGATATTCATGGTATTTGGTTTTATGAAAAAGAAGACTGTATACGTATAACTGCGATGTTATATAAACTCGTTATGGAGTCCGAAAAAAATCGTAAAGCAGCTAACAAACCTTCTATTCAAAATAAAAAGAATGCAGGATCTAATGAGAATAATGTGGATATATTTAGTATGCTTAGTAAAGCTCAAGAGGATTTTAATACTAATAAAGCGAATAGTGGAGGTGGTAGGAAACCATCTGAAAGCAAATCTCCTACAAATACACCTGCAATGGATAATAATTCTGGACCTTTTGTAGCACCATTAGGTCCCGATGTAACGTCTCAGAGTGTTATGGATTTTTTTGCAAAAGCAAAGGTAAATGTTTATTCATTAATTTATTAATATCAACGGATTAGGATGATTATTATGATTTTATTATTTAGGAAAATACTGGTCATTTCAAAGCCGGTGATCAACCAACTGCTATAACTACAGGCCCAAATGAAAATAAGCCTTTGTTACTTGCACGATTATTGTCTCATCCAGCTGCACATACGTTAGAGCATATTGAAAAACAACAGAGATCAATAACCCCACAGCCTATAACATTGCAGTCGTTAAAACCTACTCCACCAGCACCATCGATTAATGTAGGTAGTTTGTTAAACAGGTCTAAAAGAAGGAACAAAACTGCTTCTCAAGAGTCATCAGTGTCTACATCGGCAACAGTTTCTTTAGATCTTCAACCATCGATAAGCCAAAGTAATGAGGAAAATAATGGATCATCTGGATTTTTAAGGATACAATCACCAACAAATACGACACCTTCTAACATAACAAATCATCAAACTTCAAGTATTATTACTAATAGTAATACAAATCCTCTATCGTCTTTATTCGCTCAAGCTCCTGGCAATACAGTAAGAATAATTAACACATTTATATATTTTTGTGTATACTTAATTTTTCTTACATATAAATATATCTCTGGATTATTTAATTTAGGCTTCAGAAGATATTATCACGACTCCATCTTTATCGGGTACAGGATTAGCACCTGCATTGATACCACCTGTTATGTTTGCGGCTCCGAGTCCTGCAGAACCTTTAGCTAGACCATTAGAACCGCTCACAAGGAATCAATTACTTCAAGCTTTTAATTACCTATTAAGAAGCGATCCAGATTTTATCAACAAACTTCACGAAGCTTACGTTAAATCATTCGGCGAAATTGTCTTCTAAAATAATACATTTGCAAAGGAAAAGAAAAAGTAAAAAATAAAAAGAGAAGCAATAAAAAATACACATGGAAATAAATAATAACACAATTTGTAAGCAATTAATAAAACGCATTAATGCGGGTTGTGACGAAAAATCGACTGACGATATGTCAAGAGAATTTAATATTCCTAAATTACATATATATTTATATAAATATGTCATGCTTTGAAATTCGATTGACATTTAAAATAGCCGATTTACCCGATTCGGGAATGATTGAACGAGAAAATATTAAATAAAAAGGAAATGGAAAAGAATATATAACCACAAGGCAGGATTACATAAAAATATATATATATATATAATATATATATTCATATATATATGTATATATATATATATGTATATATTATATGTATATGTATATATATATATTATGTACATCTTGGGACAGTATTTTTATAAACTAAAAATGTTTTCTTCTCCAGAATTACTTGGAAAGTGTGAAAGAAGATTGATCGATTGATTGATTAATGAGAGAAAAAAAAGAAAAAGAAAAGTGTGGAATCATGTGAAATATTAAATAAATAAAAATATAAAAAAAAAAAAAGATATATTGACGAACTTGGATAAGAAAGAAAGAAAGAAAGGAAGATACTGTACGATTTCAAACTGTGATGCCAAAACATTTATATTATTATTAGCGTTTTATGATTGCAATTTAAACAAAAAAAAAAAAAAGAAGAAAAGAAGATCCTTTTGAGCCGATCAAAACAAATGTATGTTTTATAGAATTATGACGTACCCTTCCCATGTATCGGGTATTGACTTGGTATGTGTATGTAATTCCTAAAAACAAGAAAAAGAACGAACAAAAAAAAAACACACACAAGAAGAAAAGCAAATCCAACAATAACAGCATATATATAAAAAAAAAAAAAAAACTGATCAAATAAATAGAGATGCAGTATTGAGAAAAAAAAACCTTCCATTATATTTTCCTGAAATTCATTTTTTCTTTTTCTTCTTTCATATCGAGTTATTATTTATTATTATTATTATTATTATTATTACTAATCCCTTTCGCGAGTTTTCTGTGTTGTAATAATTAGAATCGCGATGAAACTCTCGCGTGGAATATACAGGTCCTGTGTCTAATAATAACAACAACTTTACATAATAATATTAAGTCATACTATATCACAATATAAATGTTTATAATGGAATACATAGAAATATGTGCGATAAATACGCGCAGTACGATCTCAACGAAGATCGAACATTGCAAAAATGCCAGTATATATTGCATTTTATGTATGCTTCTTCTTATTTTCTCTTAATTCGGCTTAGAATTTACATCAGCAATTTTCAATCATTTATTTTCACGTCATCGTATATATATCACCTTTCCCCCTTTTTTTTTTTTTCTTCTATATTTTGTTACATAAAAAAAAGAAGGCACTGTCGTCGTAAAACTTACATGTCATCAATTTTTTGTTTGTTTTTTTTTTCTTTTTTAACTCGTAACAAACAACAACAACAATAACAACAACAAGGGGTACGATAACCGAGTTGTTTGTTTCTATTTATTATATTTTTATTTCATTTTTTTTCTTTTATATCGAAAGACCGAGCTTTTAAATCAAATATTTTTCTATCGTATTTTTGTTGGACAGCTCGTTATTATATCATTTATCATACACATTTATTATCTGGATTATTTCAAAAGATATTTCCAATACAGCTAATCAATAGCGAAGTAAAGATTTCATACTAAATTAATCCTTCTATTTACAAATTTCTTTCTCATTTAAACACTACCGAAAATGTTCATTAGTGTTACAACTTAAAAAAATAATCTGTTGTAACTTCAAACAGTTTCAATTTCTCACTAATCATACACATTCTCTCATTTTATCTACTATATAAAATAATTGCCTTTTAAAAGACGTATTTATAAAAAAAAAAAAAAAAAATGCGACGGTAAAGGGGAATAGGAACCAGGTGGTGATCAGGGGATTAGGGTGGGGTAGGTGGGAGGGGGACGAATAACGGTGTATGTGATCAATCATAATTTACAATTAAAAATGACGCTTCCATCGAAGGATTCACAGCCAAGTAGAGCCAAGTATAGCTCGCTAGCCTTCTTACATATGTAAATATGTTATATAGTTACTTAATTAATTAACTCGCTTCTAGGTATAGCGATTATATAAAATGTAAGTGTCTTTGGATCGCAAAAATGAAATTCATTATTTGTTGTTTTTTTCTTCTTCTTCTTTTTCTTCTTCTTTTTCTTTCATCTCTTCTTCGTAATTTTTTTTTTTAAACGAGAGGCACTTTAGCTGGTCCCAGTAATGGGGGTCCGTTATCCACCGTTCTGTGACCTCCGAGTTTATCGCTTTGCAAAGGTACCGGCTTTAGAAATCTGATAGCAAGACTGGCCAAGATCAACAGAGCTATGATTCCACCTATTGGAACAGCTATAGTCGCGGTTCTAAACCAGTTATCCGAAGATTGACTTCCGTGTCCGGTTGGTTGTACTGGTCCCAGGTACCCTCGTTGTTCATCCAAGATCACTAAAAATAAGAACAAACAAAAAAAACATATATATATCTAAAATATTATATTTTATTTATTCTTATTCTTAACGCGAATACGTATAAGAGAAGTAAAAAGATAAACGAATAGCTTTAAACATAAAAAGAAAAAGTAAATGATAAGAAGAAGAAGAAGAAGAAGAAGTCTTTGCTCGAGTTTCTTTTAACGCGTAAATGCGTTTTAAAAATGAAAGGCAATTGAATGTAATCGGGAATGAGTCACTAAAAAAAAAAACCGATATACGTTTCGACGCCAATGGGGGATTAGGCTGTTAAAATATTACGTCAAATAAATTAGTATTTTTTTTTTTATAAACGTTTAATTTAATTAAATCAATTTGCCATTTTCTATAAATGTTAGGATATAATAACAATATTAATAATGTGATTTAATATTACTGTGATATGAAATTTGTTCAAATCGGATTTGAAAGAAAGAAAAGCAAAAGAAAGGAAAGAAGATAAACCACTCACTTTGACGAGTCTTGTTAAGCGTATTTCTCATCTCAGGACTGTCTACGTGATTACAGAGATCCTGTTCGCAACATATAAATCCTGCTGGACAATGTGGTTCCTTGAAATTTTGATGATCTAGGCAACCACTATATGTAATATGTTCTGTGTTCAATAAGGGTGATCCAACGTTTGGTCGTATCTCGGTGAAGCAACTTTTACCACGGCACATATATCCTTGCGGTACACAATCTGGTTGATTGCAATAACAGCGAACCTCGTGCCAGTCGGATAATTCTGTAAATAAACAAAAATCCAAAAAATTAATAAATATAAAAGAAGATTTTCAACATTAGAGATATAATTCTTGATAAAAAATCGTATTACATGTGAAAGGAAATTAATGGGGTGAGTAAGAGGGAAAGGGGTTTAATCAAATATTAGAAAATTTTAGTTTGTTTTCTTAGAGACATCCCACTTAACGCGAGAGATAGATTCTAATAAGTACCAGCGTTAAACGAGATCGTATTAACACGTAAATAATCGAGGATAAATGAAACAGAAAATGAAAAAAAGTTCGAGGGAAAAGAAGAAATCCATTACACATAATGTCACCTCTCCAACGAGCATAAATCTGATATTATTTGATCAATGCTTCACGAGATATCGATCTAAACTAAAATTGCAACAAGAAAAAGAAACAGAAACCAAAATGGATGATAAAAAACTTGTATTCTTAAAATCTTAAATATGATATTCATTCTCGCGAAATCTCAGATATCTGAAAAGAAAAAAAAAGATTAAAAACAACGTGTAACATAATTTCTAACGCGGTTATTATCATTCTTACGAAAATGTATGTAGAGATCTAAGCATATGAGAAATTACGCAATCTTGTGAATTTACGAAACGTTGTTAGATACGTTTATTTATGGGAGTTCAAAGAGAGAAAAATAGAGAGAGAGAGAGAGAGAGAGAGAAGAGAGATACATGAAGAGAAAGGAAGAAAGAGAGAAAAATGAAAGAAAAGAGAGAAAAAGAGAGACAGAGAGGGAAGCATGTATCCCCAGGCATAGCAAGAGAGACTCATTAGTTTTATCGTTCCCGATGCTCGTTCCTTCGTCCGGCCTCTGCCAGAGTTGCGAGTATTACATATCGCGCGTACTTACACTTACATACATATGTATGTATATATGTAACATAAAAATATATATATATATATATACACATAATGTGTAAGTAAGTATATACATACATATGTATGTATGTATGTATGTATGTATGTATGTATGTGTATATACGTAGGTCGTCGCTCTTCTAATTGCATGTACAACGGAGCTCGTTCAAATCGAGTTCCCGTCCTCCGGGCTCTTTCTCCTTCGCAAACTCTCCCGCGTAGTTTGTGTTGTTCGAGTTCTCTATACTACTCGATAATCCCCCTTAAACCAATCATTGAATTGATATGTACATATTTTGCAAAATGACTATCAACCAAAGAGTAGTAGATCATTAATCTGTTTCAATCTTTCTCAACAATTTTCTTTTCCCCTTTTTTTTTTCTTCTTTTATTTTTATACGCGTACCGTTAATTATAATAATTATAATATATTTATATGAATTATTTATACGTATGAATAATTATAATATATTTATAAGAATTTATTTTTTTAATTGAGATTTATCGTTAAATAGATGATAAAATGATAAGAGTAAATGAAATATTTTGTTCTTAAGAAAATCTTAAAGGAAAATCAAATTAAATCTACAGCTATGTGTTTTTACACTCTGCTTAAAAATATCTTAATTAAATATTTACTTATATATATATTCATCGTATATAATAAATAATTAAATTTATATTAAATATGCAAACTTTGAAATAATCCTATTTAATTAATTCATTGGGGGAAAAAAATAATATCTGCTAAAAGAGAAAAAGATTCTTCTTAAAAACCTCCAACTGTATAAAGGCTAATCTTTCATTGGGTCATTCTTCATTGTCGTCATTGATTATTTCGAGAACACATACGCATACACAGAATGATTAATTTTTTATCAAACAAGAGGTTCTTTAGGATGAATCGAAAAGATGTTGAAGAGTAGGAGGAGGAGGAGGTTTGATCAAACGAACGAACGAACGAACGAACGAACGAACGAACGAACGAACGAACGGATAGATTTAACGTTTATCGATGCATTATAAGGAGAAATAGGAAGATTGAGAGGGAGGATGGAAGATTGAGAGGAAAGAAGAGAGGGATATATAAGAGAGGGACAGTTTTACGAGCATAAAACATATGGAAGAAACGTCCCTGGAGCGTATCGAAAGCGTACCGAATTTTTTGCCTCCCGTTGATTATTCTCTGCTTGGAAACCTCCATCTCTTCGTCATCCCTAGTTCTCTCTTTTTCTCTCTCTCTCTCTCTCTCTCTCTCTCTCTCTTTTCCTCTCTTGAACACCACGACCATGTCGTACGAGTTCGAAACGTGCGACTCATTATCTTCAAGAGGGCGTGTGTTACGTCGCTGATTTGAATTACTCTTCTCTTCAGAACCGTCATTAGCAGAAAATACTCTTATCTCGATTTTTATTTTATTTTATCATTCTGTTTAAAAGAAATAAAAACTTGAGATCGGGATGATAATATTTAGAACATGGTATTATAAAAAAGAAAAAAAAAATACTAAATATCTAATCCCTAATAAGGAATAATCATTGAACCTAGTATTAACTGTATTCAAAGTTACATCGTTTATAATAAGTTTATTTTGAATAGAACTATAGATGCAAGGGTTACTTATATTATTGTACCAATCCAAAAATATCTAACCATATAACTCATCCTCCAGTTTTCTTCTTTCTCTTTACCAACTTTGACCGCCTTGTGCACCGTTTCTCGCATAATACGCATCCGGCTGTTTCGAAGATACTTTGTTGCACAAGCAAGCAACCAAGAAGAAGCAGAAGAAGCAGAAGCAGAAGAAGAAGAAGCAAATGTGAGAAGAGGAAGAAGATATAGAAAATGAAAGATAGACAGACGGAGAGACAGAGAGACAAAGAGGGGGGGAGAGAGAGAGAAAGAGAATGAAAAAAAAATAAAATAAAATGGAAAAGGAGGACAGCTTATCGGGAAATAATTAATATGCCATGGGCGCATAACGAACGACCGACCGACCGACCGACCGAACGAAGAAGCAGCAGTCTGTTTGTTTTTGGACGGGCTTTCCTCGGGCTTGGACTTGTCGGCCGTATCTCTCTTTTGCTCAGCCCCTCTTCCTCTTCTTCTTCTTCTTCTTCTTCTCGACCTCCCGCTGCTAAACCTTTTTCTTTTTTTTCTCCTTCAAATTCTTTTTTTTTTTTTTTATTTTAAATACGGACAAGAGAAAGAGAAAGATAAAGAGAGAGAGAGAATGAGCGTGCTCCTGAACACGCACGCGTGTACAACACGGTTGCACACGTATAAAAATCCTTCAGGGTCCAGTAACGTATACAAACAAACCGTCGTCCCACCAACTCGAAAGCCTCTTCTGAGAGGAAGAGACTCGTGAGAGTCTCTGAGAGTTAGCATCCTCTTCTTGTAGAGAACATAAGTGAAAGAAAGAAACAGAGAGAAAGAGAGAGAGAGAGAGAAAGATAAAACGCAACAACGACCGCCCCGCGTGCCTTTCTCTTTCATATATTCTTTTAACCCCCTTGTTCTTTCTTTTGTGACTCGACTGTTTTAGCGTTTTTTTTTTTATTCCACGATGAGAGTTGGTCCACGTTGATGTAAGGAAAGGGGAAATGAGGGGAACCCTTTAAGAAGGGTTAGTCCTCTTGGCTTATTAGCGATAGAAACTCGTTCGAAAATAAAAGAAAGAAAGAAAGAAATAAAGACGGAGAGAGATTATAAAAGTCGTGAAAAAAGATGACAGGGGGTGTGGGGAGGGGAGTGAGGAAGGGGGTAGAAGGCTCGAGCGTTATTATCATAATAAATAAAAAGACACTCGTGTGTAGGTTTAGTCATCGCGGACTGCTACGCGTCTTTGCAGCGTGTTGTTTATTTCGCAAGCTCTCCTCCTCCTCCTCTTCTTCTTCTTCTCCTCCTCATTAACACGCTTCTTCAAAAAGAGAAAGAGAGAAAGAGAGAGAGAGAGGGTATGCGGGAACACTTATGTATATTTATTTTACGTCGAGAGCACGCGGTTAACGCGGATGTACCGCGTGTACTCAATGTTTTTCATTCCGGATCCTTTCCAGAGATTCTAAACTGATTTACGAATCCAGTCAAGTTAACGAATTGAAAAGGTTCTATGAGATACACCATAATATATATATATATATATTAATTATTTTTTCAGTAGAATGGCTGTAATCATCGAAAATGACATTTCGTATTAACAAGATTTTTTTTTATTGATTTTTTGTTTGATCGATTCAATTGTATGTTGCAGGTCATTAAAAGTGTAAGTCAACGAAGAGAAAATTTAGATTTGATCATTTTTCTTTAACAAAGGTTTTTCTTGAAAAAGTTCAAGCCATGCGGGTGAATGAAATTGTGAATGGTGTTTATGGTGCCGATAATGCAACAGCCAATTATTTTCGTTTGACACGAGAAATGTACTTGGTTCGAGTGCTTCGTATCTTGTATTCTTAATTAGTTCATTAGGAACGAGAGATACGGTATTTGGAGAGTAAGAGACAGACAGACGGAGAAAGAAAGAGAGAGAGAAATAAAGATACAGAGATTACATTGCGAATGTTTCTGCGTACACATTGATACTGAGAGAAAGAAGAAGAAATAGAAGAAGAAAAAGAAGAAGAAGAAAAAGAGAAAGAATTAAGGGTTCTTCTTTAGGGTTCTCATTCCTCTTTGCTTCCGTCATGCGCAATGGGTCTTTGTTCGATCGTCGTCAAAGATACGATCTCTTGAAAACGAACTCAACTATACACCGAGTTGCTAGATTCGGTCAAATCATTTTAATTGTAAAATAACATAAATTTACTTCAATCCATCTTTATAAAAAAATGATTCTTCAAAGGAGTTTACTAAAGTTCCGACAATCTTCATATTTAACTTTGACTTTATTTAAATGTGCCAATAATTTATATGACATCATTTGAGTAAATTAAATGTTAAGAATTTTTACGATTCATTTTATAATAATAATAATAATAATAATAATAATAATAATAAATATATATTATATTAGATAGGTGTATGGAAAAAAAAATATTTTCATTGAATTGTGACAAAAAAAATCAATAAAATATTATTACATAAATAATAATATACAATTTAAAAAAAGAACACACATAAAGAGAGTTTCGATACCCAGTACGAATTATCTTCGTATGTATTACGTGAAATTTAAAACGTGATTCTTGTAATTTCTATCTCACATTTTTTTTTTTCTCCTTTTCTGAGTTAAATTTTTCTTCTCGTTTATTAAAACACAAGTTGGCATTTGGCCAATGTCGTACGACCATATAGCAGCAACCAGCAGGAGTTTTCTTGGAAAAGTATATACGAGTCGAATTCAACGAGTTACAGCAACCGAGACGAATAATGAATCGGATTAATAAAAGGCCTCAAGTATAATGCCGCGCATACACGTCTTATTGCGAAGATTATATTCAAGATGATGGTTAAATTAAACAAAATTCAACGGGAAATTAACGTTAAATGGATGAACATTTTATTATTATTTTTATTTCATTTTTACAAAATCAAATTATTAGATTTATTTTAATAAGTAAGTATATATTTATATTTACTTATATTTATATAATATTTAAACGTATAAAGAAAGAAAGAAAGAGAGAGAGAGAGAGAGATAAAGAGAGAGAAAATTGAATACATTAGAATATTTAATAGGACGTTTATAGGACGGAAGGTATTATCGAGAGAAAGAATAAAACAAAAAAAGTGCAGACATGAATCGTGTGATTATGATCGTTAGTTCGACGAAACACCTGTTCGATGTACCTGCTGCACGCAAGAACGAAAGCTGTATTATGTAGGAAGGTGAGTAACATGAAAAGTTTAATTCGATGAGAGAAGAAAGATTACTCTGAAAGTGTATTTTTTCTTTTTAAATTCATTAATATTATTTCTCTTGTATAATATAAATAAATATATAAATTATAATAATATACATTTTAAATACAAAAATTAAATATCTATTTTAAATATTATAATATATATTGTTATAATATTTATTTAATAATATAATTTATTTATATTATATAATATTATAAGTAATATATATATATATATATATATCTTATATTAATATTAATAATTAAATACAAAAAAAAAGAAAAACAAATTTATTTGTAAAAAAATAAATTTTCAAAATCAAGACAAGAATGTATAAAAGAAGATGAGCACATACATTTGTAATATACTTTGAATAATTATCGTAACAGGATAGCAGTTAAAATAAATCATAAAAAAAAGGATATATAAGTCAGGATAAAGAAAGGAGTGCCTCGGTTTCGAAAAGGTTATTGCGAATTGCAAATCTTGATATGGAGTATAAAAGAAGTAAGGTGTGTGCTGACTGTAATTGATCGATAAAAAAAAAAAAGAATACTTGATGGAAAAAAAAGGAGTAGAACCAATCCAATTGGACTCGAACCAAACATGTTTAATCTGAGAGAAACATGTTAAATAAAGTCTTCAAGTTCACGTTAAAAAGTAATTGATTTCTTTTTTCCTCGAGTTAATATTTAAACGTCAAACATAAATATGTGTATCACGGTAAAACAACGTGACATTATTCTTTTTCCCTGTTAAAAAGTCATGACGTCAAGACTCTCCGAAGGGTAATATTTATAATTAAACGATGAATATATTTTTAACTGAGATCATCATCGTCTAACTGACACGAGTGAAACTTAGTAATTCATAAATCTACTTTATTACCGTGTAACTTCTTCAACGATGGCAGAAGAGAAAGGGGACAGGGGAGATAGGAGGTGGTTTCGTATTGCGTGATAGAAACTCGTTAAAAGTAATACGTGAAATTCATTTCACGGATTCTAATTGACCTGTTATTCATTTATCCTCTCTCTTTTTTCTTTCTTTCCACGTGATGTTACTTTACATTAAGTAAATATGATTAGTATAGTTATTTCACGCGTGTAATGTAATCTTTAAACTCCTTTGATAATCGTCTTATTGAAATTGAACGGATATTTTACAAAGCATTGATTTCACGTTTATTAGACTCACGGTAAAACCAAAAAAAATGACCAACCATAATCGATCTTTTGAAATAGTACGCAATAATTTTTCATTGTATAATAATTCTATGTTTTTTTTTTATTTAAAAAAATATAGAGAAGAAAGAAAAAAAAGAGGTTCCTTTTAATGTACATATTTTAATATTTATCCCAACGTAAAATAAATAAATAAATATGACAGGAATGCAAAAGTGAATAAAACAAAAAAGGTCAAATGGTTTTCCTGAACGACAAGTGCACCCACCCAACCTACGGTATACAATCATAATAATGGTTCGGTTGCTGGTAGTGTCGTCTTTTTAGGTCCTTTTTCGGATGATTCAAAAGCCGGTTCGTTGCTTACCACTGAGAGAGAAGAAGGAAGGGGGCTTGGCTCCAATAAAGCTTTTGTTCTTCCTGTTCTGACCCTGTCGAAATTCTCTGAGCTCGACCGGATTCCAAAGGAAGACTCCATGGTAAAAGAAAGAGAGAGAGAGAGATAGGAGTTGAAGAAAAGGGCCGATTAGGACTTTTTATTTACGCTGACACGAGAGAAATCAATTCGCTCATGGCGAATTTATCTTACCTTCTCACGCGATTTATATTCATTTGGATATATTATGTATCTATTTCTAACGTGTTTGTTTTTATTTTGTATAATATTAATTTGAATAAACAAAAAAACAATTTTCAAGCCAACAACCACCGATCGTAGACTACAATAACTTGGCAAAGAGACTACGATAACGAACCTAAGTGTGCTTTAAGAAAATTGCGAAACTTAACCGGGCGACAATATTGTAAAAGATTTTGCACGATGCCAAACCAACCCGTGTATGTATTTGTATATGTGTGTGTGTGTGTGTGTTAAGTATTTTTAGGAAATTTCTTCGAAAGCTTTCGGCGTTAGTATACTCTCCGAGATCATCGCCAGAACAGAATCGCCTAACGGCGTTGAACGGTTGACGGAAAACAAAAAAAAATGATTTATCTAGCGGAAAATTTGCAAGGACGTTTATATTCCAAGTTGAATGTGAGCTTCTACATTGCTGATCGTTAAATATCCGAGACTTTTTCTTATTTATTTTCTCTTTGCATTTTATTACGTAATTTTCTTGCCAATAATTATTTATGAAAAATGATGAAAATTTATTGACTGTGTACGAAAGGGAAACTACATTAAAAGTGTTGCAATTTCTATCTATCTAAACTTGTGTAATTCAATAATCAATTTTTCTTCATTTTAATACGAATTTAATTTATATTAATAAGAGTTTTAATTATGTTTGATAAATTATAACATTCGAATAATATCAGTAATTGTAATATCTAACTTGTTGAAGTAACCCTCGCAATTTTTTATTTAATCGTAGAAAAAAAAAAAAGAGAAAAAAAAATATAATTCACATTAAATGTTAGAATATTTATTTAACACACCATATATATAGCTTTTAAGAATTTATTGACCGTTTCCAAGGGATGACTCATCAAATCCTTAATGGACCCTGTAAAACCTTGAAATTCTTTTCATGGAAACCATGAAAAATGTCTTTCCTATACTCTCAACAAAATGAGGAAATCCTTGTAAGAAGTTTAAAAAAACAGGTTATATTAAAGGAAGACTAAAGTATACCTCTTACCCCTACCCTTAGTTCTATTGGAATATCTTACTGGTCTTGTATATTTCGGCTAATTTTCTTTTCACAAAGGGCTGCGCACAATAATCCGAAAGCTGTATTTGCGTTGGGACCGGTAACTATCAACGACGAGCGCACCCGGCTATTAAAGAATGGACTTAGGGTAAAGGGAGGATATAAGAAGATAGAGGAAAAGGATGAAGGGAAGGAGAAGAAGAAGAAGAAGAAGGGCGGGTCGACTATTCGGGGTGGCAATTAGCAAGAACAATAGGTATCTTGGGCCATTCTTTCTGGGAAGTAAGAGGGCCCTTTTTAGGTTCCTTTCGCTTTCTCTCTTTTTCTTATTCTCTGTCTTACTTTCCTGTAAGCCTCAGGTATATATTACACCAACCCATCGACTAAATATGGTGTATATATAATATACAATATATATATATACCACATACCATTTATATATATGGTTCTCTAAATACACGAGAGGTCTTGGAGATTTCGATGCTAGAATAAGACAGGTTCCTGATATTTCCGAGCTCACCAAACCCCATGATTAGCCCTACTTAACTCGGCAAGCGTGGACGAGTATACTACTACGCCATCGGCAAGTAAAAGGGTATCCTCATCAATTATATGCAATTGCCAAATTGCTGAAAATTACACGTGCGACTTGGCCCTTTTTCTTTTTCTTCGTTATAATATTTATTTATTTTTTTTTACTCTTCTACGTCATTTAGGTTGGCCGTATATAATATGCCAGAGCGCGGTCGGTTTCCTTTTTATGACGAGACAAATTTCGCTCGAAAAATATCTCGCCGAGTCATCGTCATTCTCGAGAGAAATCATTTCGGTCGAAAATAAAAGGGGGAGATATTAATTGTTATAGTTACTTTTTCATACTTTGCTAATAATTAACTCGAGCATGCTTTGATTTAATCAATGCAAAGTGACTTAACTTTTTCTTTATACTCCTTCTTATTGATTTTTTTAATTTATGAAAGTATTAACAATAGAATTACCGAAATAAAAATAAAAAACCAGTTGAAATGACTGGTAGTGGTAGAAATAGGAAAGATAAAAAATTACTCGAATTATATATAAGTTGTTGAAAAATAAAATTCATTTCTTTTTTTCAAACTTTTATTTACTACCATCAAAAGTTATTTAAATAAAATTAATAACACCAGTCACATATTTCTACTGGTTTGGTAGTTCTAATGTTAATTATAAATACAAAAAAAAAATGAGATAAAAATAGTTACAAATTTACATGCTAACGAACACACTCGTCCAATTCAAAATAACTTTGGTAATATTTTATTAGACGATGATATTGATACGATAATTTAAATAAAATAGAACTGTACCATCACGAAAATAACTGTTACCAAAATCGATCGATCAATCGATCGATCAAAATTCACGAAGATTCTTTCACGTTCGTTTCTTTTTAAAAAAAAAAAAATAAAATCAAGTTGAAGAGTTCTCTTCAGTCAAGTTTCGCTACCTGACATGTCAGGTAAACGAACCGCTCGCTTGCTGCTCCTTCGTTCGAACGAACTTCGGGATGCCGAAAAAGAACGTAACTCGCCCTGGGCATCAATGACGTAACTGTGAGAGATCATGAGAAAAGACAAGGATACTTTTTATCTTTCTTTCTTTTTCTCTCTTTCTCTCTCTCTCTCTCTCTGCTTTTATATTGGCACCGATGCCGACCAACTCTTCAGAATACTTTGAGAAATGCACCGTGAAGTATGGAATTTTAATTAAATACAAAGGATCGATCTTACTTTCCGAACATGTATGTATGCGAGTGTTATATTCGTGTTTGTTGTCTTTGAAGGGTGGGGTATGGGAAGAGGGGACGATCGTATCTTATTCAGTTTCTTCAAGTGTACACACAAAAAGATTAAACGATTATATGCAAATATTAGATCGTCCCATAAGTTTCTTCCTTTTTCTTAATTAACTTTTTATACTTAATATTTTATATTTTTCTTTTATTAATATTAAATACCATAATATTATGAATAAGATATAATAGGAATAAAATTGTATATAAAATAATACAAAATATTTTATATACTGAAAAATAATGAAGAAACTTATAGTACGATCTAATATTTTTATTTTCTACATTTTATAACATGGATTATAATTATATTATTACGTTTAATGTTTTATATTTATTTAAATCAATATTTTTTCTATTTCATAGGAACACCGATTTGCGACAATCGATGAATGTCGTGGTTACGACACCACCAACAGGCAAATTGCAATTTGTGTGCACCCAACCGCGCAAGATTAGCTGTACGAGCTTAGAATAAAGCACCCGTATGTGTTTATAAATATATATATATATATATATATATATATATATATATATATATATATATGTAGATAAAATGTTACCCTGTCTCTTTTTCTTTCGATTTTCTTTGTAAAGAATCGCGCGTGCTTACTACTACTACTATTACTACTATTACGTTTATACAGAAGCATGATCGTACCCGGCAATGATCGTGCGTAACAAATAATCACAGTATCGGTGATAAAAATATTGATCGATGAGGCCTTTCATTATTTATCCATGTATGTTTGTGCTATTAACGCATGGAACATACGCATCTTATATGCTTAAAGGATAAATATTATTATAGTATTTAATAAAACACACCACCCTCTCTTTTATTCCATTTTTTTTCTTCATTTTACATACTTTCAATTATATATTCTCATATTTAATTATTTTATTCAATAATATTCCTGATATTAATAATATAAATGTGTTCATATTAGAAAAATTAATAAGGAATAAAATGTTTATAATAATGATTAATTAAAAATACTCTGATGTGTTTAAAAAATGAATAAAAATAAGAGAGAGGAGTGGTTTTATGTCGAGATGTGGTTGATTATGCATCATTATGAAATAAATCTTACACGAGAAATCATACTTTAAACCTTTTTCAGTTCTATGGGGATGCAATGTAAGTTATTCGCGTGAATTATGGACGAGTATATACAGTCTTCGGTTTAAAAAAATTCTACAACGTTACGATTACCTATTAGATTTTTTTTAATCGTTAGAAGAAGACTAACGATTATTGTGAAAAATAGTTACGAATACATTCGACAGGTACCGAACATACACGAAGGTGAAATACAAATCTAACAACGAAATGACAACGTTCGGTTGTCGACACTGGCCGAGGAGTGACGGAGAGAACCGAACGTAAACAAAACATTGAACGCACGACTAAGCCGATAGTTAAGGAATGTTTTTCTGTGAATTTCATATATAACTAATTTCCTAGAATTCTTCGAGAGATGTTAACAGTACCGATGTACTTCGTCTATCTTTCTCTCAAAACATTCAATACGTATGGGATTATTACTATGTTTATGTACAACTGACCTACTTTTGTATCATTGACCTACTTTCTTACCAGTGACCTACTTTTCAACAGATGTTACCTATTTCTAATGATAGATCTTTCTTTTATTTCTTCATATATAGATTATAATTCTCACCGAGAATTTATTGTATATTCTTTTTTTCATAATAAACAATAAATAAAAATATATATATATAATTAATAAGTTGACAATCCGAAACATGTTAAATAAAGCCTTGAAGCTCATGTAAAAGTGATGGATTTCTTTTTCCCCAAACTAATATTAAAAAATATATTTATATATATTATATTTTTTTTTTTTGGAGTTCAAAATGAATGCTATCAAAGTTATCATACACAACGTAAAATATAAAAGGTTAGATCTTTAATTTGTGTAATGTATAAGATGGTAGGTAAAGCTTTCTTGCAATCTTTAATTACGTTTTCTACATTGCCAAGATCCGATTGAAGTAGCTAGTAAAAGAAACGAGAAAATGTTATGCCATGAGTGAAATAGAGATAGAGATAGAGAGAGAGAAAGAGAAAGAGAGTAATGCAAATGTCTGTTTAATGTTAACTTGGAACAATCGAACAGAAGAGATCTCACACTTACTGTGGGATCGTGACACCAATCGGGATCACGTTTTATGTTAGTTGTTTAGTTGTTTCCAATAATGGCCAGGATCACTTCTCGATCGATTGACCGGACTTTCAAGCTTCCTCCTTAGGTATTACTGATTTTTCTTGTACCTATTACTACTACTATTACTACTACTACAACTATTACTGAGTTTCTCATTCAGATAAGCACAATTTTTTTTATCCCTCTTTCTCTCTCTCTTTTTCTTTCTTTCTTATTTACTTTTCCTCTCATTCATTCTATATTCTACGTACACTGTTTTATAGTAAACTATTTTATCTTTTTTTTTTTTTTGCTAAAGGGAAAGGAACGCTTAAGGGAATTACCTTCACCTTATTTCTCAACCACGTGATTCATTTGTCTATTAATAGTACCACCTACTACGATATTTTAAATGTCAAACAGTTTTAAACTAACAGTTATGATTATTAACAAACACGAGTTTACATATTCGCAAGAAAGAATTCATTTTTATACAAAAAGATTAAATTTTCTTTTTTTTTTCTTTTAAATCATCGTAAGCGTACACGATCTATCCAAAAGTAAGATATCGACTAAAAAAGTAAAATAACGCGTGTATTTTATTGCATGCATAAATCTATTACTCACTAGCAATTACCTCGTATGACGTTGCAATGCCTCTCGAATCTCCCTACTTCATAATCTCACAGAACACTTATTCGATATACTTTAACGAAAGATTCAATTTCGAACAAAGTTATGGGACATTATGTCATTTTTAATATGCATTTATATGCTTATGGTCATTTAAAATTATCACAATTTTCAGATACATCGAACAATTATTATTCTGGAATGAGATATGAAATGGAAATATAAAAATACGATAAGACGATTCGCAAAATTGTCAAAGAGATAAAACGTGTTTGAACGAACTGGATGAGGATGTTGGTGAGGAAGAAGAGAAGGAGGAGAAGGAGGAGAAGGAGGAGGAGATAGAAGAAACCACGTTCGCGGGAGCCAGTTCATTTGAATTCGATGCATCTTGGCTCGCGCGTATGCATACATGCATACCGCAGCGCGTGCATGCGTGCATGCGTGCCTGTGCGCTGCAACATGTCGCATACGAAGCATTGCTATTAACATAACGCGCAAGTTAAGTGCCAGTTCGGAATATAGTACGATTTAACACATGCCTATCATCCTTGGAGTAAAGATTCTCTCGAGTAAAATCAAAACCTCGACGTTGTTAGATGATCTACGATCAATAATAATCGATAATCGTGATAAATTGTTATTGCTTAAAGTAATCATTATAAAAATATAATAATATTGAACGATTAGAAAATTGAAATGATTTTTAACACCAAATTTATCAAACGAACTAATTTTGAATTCATTTCTAATTTGATTGCACTACATATTCCCCCATTGAATATTTTCATTGAATTGTAACTAAAAATCAGATATTTTTTTTACTGCACCAACCAAGTATAAAACTGAAATATTATTTTGTTAAAAACCTCATTTGTATTTGTTTGTATTTTTTCATATTTTCTTTATTTCATGTTATCGAATGTGGTATACCACTTAATTTTATAAAATAATAAAAATAAGTATATATAATACAATATCGGTAAATTTAGTGTTAAACAATACATAACTTTCTTTTTTTCTAGATTTATTTTCAATTAGAAAATATATATCAAATAAAATGATCTACGCGTGTAGGTGTTTTTAAAATAATTTAGTAAATGTCGATTATATTTGATTGGTTGGTTTGTTGGTTGGTTCGAGAATAATGACCGGTTAATGTTAACGAAGAATCGTATTGCGATATTTTGCATGGTCCGAGAGGATCATATACGAGAAACGTGTCATGCATTATCGATGAGAGAAGTCTTATGCCGCCACCCCCTTGGCGCCATTGACGTCGTTAATTCCATATGTGTGTGCTTGCTTCTACGATAAAGTATTCCGTGCGAATGATATGAATTGACAGAAATAAGAAGAAGAAGAAGAAGAAGAAGAAGAAAACGAAGAAGAAGGAGAAAACGGATGAAGTAGAGAAGTTCGTTGCGCTCGTGTTGGTTGGATAAAAAGAACAACAAAAAAATAATAAAAGATTTAAACTAACATAAGTGTATTAACATAAATAATATGATGACTATAAGCGTAATTATCTAAAGCATGAAACAATATTAAATCTTATTAATATTTTCTTCTTTCCTTCCTATTATTTTTTTTTTTTATTATTAAATAATATTATTTTAAATGAACATTATAATTTTTAAGCAATAGAACATTTTAACAGAATTTTACTTTAAAGTATATGTGTGTATTATATCGGTTAATGGAATTTATCTTTTTAAAAAAAAAAGGGGAACACGGATAGAAGTCGAAGAGAAATAGAAAAATCCTTTTTTTATTTTTTTATTTTATTTTTTTTATTCGTTCTTTTTTTTCTTTTAGAGAGAGAGAGAATATTTCCATATTGAAATTACACACCTGTGCATATATTTGAATAAATTAATTCAACGTTTCGTACTTTTTTTAGGGAAAGAAAAATTTTATTTAATCTCTATTTGTTTCTTTCTTTTTTTTTTTATTGAATATTAATCGATAGCCTTTTTTGATTGAATTTATATTTATTCACTATATATATATATATATATAGTTTCACGTAATATAGGTAAATTTGAAATATAGGGTAATAAAAGATAGGAAAGTATTTGAAGATTTCGACGACACAAATACCACAGTGAAGGAGGAAGTAATCCAAAATAACTGTCCGAGGGTTTAAATTTGTTCGAAAAAGTAAGAATTTTCGATGATATGAAAAATATTTTACCTATGAAAAATTAATTAATTATGGAATAAAGAAATTTGTTCTTAGTTTGACGAAAGAATGAAAATATCTTGGATCTTGTTAAAAACGGCCTTGAAATATAATTCTGGGTAAGCCGTTGAGGACAAAGCGTTGAAGGTGCAGTGTTGAGTAGTACTTGGTGCATTTGATAGATAAAAATGGGAAAAAAAAGAAATGTGATGAGAAAGAGAGAAAAAAAAGACAAAGAGAGAGAGAGAGAGAGAGAGAAAGAAAGAAAAGGAAGAAGAGGATGCTGTCACCGAGCCAGGAAAATGAAATTCTCACTCGGGCAGTTAACTTTAGATCGACGAAACGACGATCTAAGAAGCTTGTATATACACGCCGACATATTGTCGAGTTAGGTTTGCGTTAGCGCCTACTCTTCCTCATCACCGAGTCACGAGAGTAGCATATTAATTTCGTTAACACGTGTTAACTTAAACCAACTAATTAATCTTATAGGATGATCTTTTTGATCGACTCAATCATAGAAAATTAAAACACTTTCTTTTCATTTTTTTTTTCATATCATTTCAAAAGTTTATATAATTTATTTATTATTGTTATTTATAGTTTTGTTTAATTTGATCCAAATTGTGGCTAAGTATAGTGTATTATATTTAATATTACATTAAGTATATCAGTTTGTTCATAATTGAACGAAATTATGAAAGGTTCTAAAATATTGGTGTGTGTGTATGTGTGTATGTGTGTGTGTGTGATACATTTAACAATAATAATCCAAGAGAATTAGCTGAATTTTGGTAACAGAATCGATGTTTGTTGAAAATCTAAAAAATTAAATTGGGATAGGTCATGAAAGTGATCAAAAATTTGGTATTCATGTTCCACCTCGCAGAAATATGTATTCCGAACTAAAAATCATAACGTGAAAATAATTCAAGAATAAAAATCACGTTTTCCTATAAAAAAAAAAACTTGGTCTATAAAAATGAAAATAAAGAAATTTACCAATAATGAAATTTTGTATAAACCGTACGAACATTGCGATACATGCCAAATTGCAAAACTGTTCCTGCGAACGGCGAGAGCGTGAAGAGAGAGAAAAAAAAAGGTTTAGAAAACGTTGCTTTGTGTTTTTTTTACGTATTGTTTTTCATATAAGTATAATAAAAGCAGAGAGAGAGAGAGAGAGTGTGTAAATACGACGACGTACCGTTCTTTACGAAATCCACCGTTAGGACTGGCTCTCATTATCATTTATGAAAGTCTATTAAATATTCTTTTGTTGATTGTTGATGCAGTGAGAAAATGCATAAAAATATGCGAAAACCTTTTACGTAAGAAATATGTTATATAAAAAAAAAAAAAAAACGCAAAGGGGTATATAAAAAGAAAATATGTAATTGTAGTCAATTATCTTTGGTTTACAAGTTATTTTTTTCTTGGCATGACTCAAAGATTAACTGATAAATGATAAACTAATATTGATATGTTCAGAAACGATATTATTTTCTAATCAACCTAATATACAATTATTAAATGAATATAATTTTAAATGAAACGTGAATGATGTAATGAATTTTTAAGCAAGGTAAAGGATGAGACATAGAAATAAATTAAGATCGATCGAGTTTTCAGCTATGGTTTATAAATAAACATTAGAAAAGAGAGATGTTAAAGAGAAAAAGAGAGAGAGTGTGGAGATGAAACGTTAACGGTCATAGTAAAACTACGCGAGGAGATATGCAAGCCAGTGCATCTACGTGTCCATTTGGCCAGCGTATTGTTGGTGCAAGCAACCACGATGCACGGAATTACAACGAGTTCGATACGACAAGCAATGCGTTTTAAGGAGAGCCCACGGGGTTATATTTATCCTATGCTCTCGTGAAAATATGTCGGTGGCCTTTGAAAGAAAAAAAAAAAAAAGAAAAAAAATTGAAAATAATCAACAAGAACAACAACTACGAGGAAAAATTTCCCTTATTTCCATAATATATTCATCTATTTTTATATTAATAAAATTATTATTTTCCTTCTTCTTTATATCTACCATAAATACATTGAAATGACAAGACGAATAATCATTGGACAACACACACGTTGCCGTTGAATATTAATTGATATATCAGATAAGATAAATAATTAATATGAAAATTATGCTAAATGTGTTAGCCATGTGTTTAGAATAATTAATGATATCTAATATAACTGATCAATTAATAATTATTATTTTATTCAACTTTTCCTTGATGATACGAGGACGATAGAAGCGGGGAGTGGAGGGTATTTAATGCATCTATGAATTTTAATTATTATACCCCATATAATTTTTTGATTTATTTTAATTCTACTTGAAACACAATACACACACACACACACACATATATTTTAATTCCTATTTTTTTCTCTTTCTTATACTGTATTCTTCCGTCATAGTGGTTAAAGGTCAGATGCTCGGTATGTTAACGATCGGATAAATTAAATCATATTGGATGATATCATCTTGGAAATAATTATTTACCAAGAAAGTTACCTGTGTAATTATGAAGAAAATAAGATTATGATTGTTTCGTTTCATAATTTGTCGTAAATCGATAATAGAGAGTATTATTAATTAGCTCGTTTAAAAAGATTAATGAGAGATAAATTAAACACGTGTCAAGATTATTTATTTTGTTTTTAAATCTAATTATTTTTTTTTACAAAAGATGTATCAATTATTAACGAACAATAAAAATGAATAAAAAAAATCAAATGTAAATGACACAATGTCAGCTTGATAAATAGATCAATAGAATAAATACATTTATTTACAGTTAGTTGAGAAGAGGGGGAGAGGTGGGCTCCTTCTTTTCTGATTATTAAAAAAAAACCGATTACATTAATATTACAAATATTATGTAAATATTTCGTATTAGATTACCTTCTAATTGCATAATGTATTTAGAATCTTTAACGTATTGTCACAGTAAAATGCAAAATACGAAATTAATAAACACAAACTCGACTGAAACATGGGACTTCCTTTCCTATTTTTTGTTATCTGCAAAAAGAAATAGAAATAAAAAAGGCGATGGGGTGGAGGGGTGGGATTAAGGAAGGAAAATAAAAGGATAGGATAGAAAAATAGAAATAGAATATAGGAATAGAAATATAAGTAGCATGATCATTAATTCTGAATGGATAGATTGACGAACAATTTAAAATAAAACTTACAAGGTAAAAAAAGAAACCTTCTTCTTATTTATCTCTCTCTCTCTCTCTCTCTCTTTATCTTGGATAGTTTTAATATGGTATAACGCATAAACATACACATACACACACAAACACATAGTGAAACGAAGGAAACGATTGACATCTACGTGATCGTAATCGTTAAGGGTATGAAGAAACCTTCGTTCGTTTAGTAGTCGACATCTTCCATGGCGCATAATCGTTTGCCTTTGGGCTCGGCACGTTGATCGTGCTCGGACTTTTGCACAATTCTAAATGGAAATGATGCAAAATAAAAAGTACCTTATTTATTATTAAAATTAGAAAACTTTGTAACTTTAAGAAAACTATTGTGTTCAATTTATTCCCCTATCATTATAGGCATAACACTTCAATCATTTTACAATACTTATTTAGCATAACATTTTCATTGTTTTTAAACATTTTCCAATAAATATTATAATTTCGTGAATTATGCATGTAATCCAATTGTTTTATATTCGGTTGGTAGAGAAAAAATAATGTCGGATTTTTCCCATTGAATCGTGGCTAAAAATCCGACATTATTTTGTCTCCACCAACTCAATGTATTGGGTTTGAGGAAAATGAAATGCATTATTTTTTTGATAGATGATTGTAGTGATTGATATCTCGTTAAAGTATCGATCAAACAATTTGAGATTTATACTCGTTGAACAAAATAAACCCCGAAGAAAGAAAGAAAGAAAATTAATCATAATGATCGTTTGTATTTACTTAAAGGCAAAAACAATATGACATAATTTTTATGAAAGTACTATGGGGCAAAGGGTTAATGATCGGCTTCAGCAACGGCAATTCTAACGGGTAACTCTCGAAAGAACGGAATAGATTTACGTTACGGAATGGTTACGAGTGAATTATGAGTGAACTTTTACCTGTAACCACTTATTTTATGTAGTAGTTTTCACGTATACAATACACATATATACTTAAATATATATATATAAGATTATTCCTTTATGTGTGTGCATGCGAAAGTGCAACGACGCGATACGATGCGACGGTCCTCTGTTGGTTGGTTTACTTCCGTATACCAATTGCCCTCAGGATATATACGGGAAATACATGAGATAGTAAACACTAACACACTAATCTATGAAACAGGGATTCTCATATTGTTTTAAGAAACACAATTTCCAATTTATTTTCAATTTAACAACAATATTATACTCACCAATTCAAAATCACAAATATATTCTATTGAGGAGAAAAATAAATTAAATATTTGCCTTTTTATACAAAGATTTTTTCAAAATAAAAACATTTTTAAAAAGAGAAATATATTTAAAAGTATCAAAAGAAAAAATGGTGATTCTTTTTTTTCCCCCTATAACCAAATTGATTTTTCACAGTTTTAATGTTAAAATTGTTAAATCATTTTTTAATAGAGATTTTATTAAATGTAAAATTATTTTTAAAGTTATGGTTACAAATATGAGAAATTTCTTAATTGACAATAAATAATTATATTTCTTGGAATATGATATTAGAAATATTAGATTGGTGGAAATAATAATGTTGGATTTTCCCATTGAATTGTGGTTAACAAAATTAAACTAAATATAATAAGTAAGTATTATATGATTAATAAATTAATACAAAATATAATATAAGTAAATTCACGTTTTACTATAACTAGTTATTATATGGTTGTTTTAGTTTTATTAAAATTAAAATCAATATAATAATTAATTTAAGAAATGTCCTATATTTTAAAGATATATTCTTTTTAGATTAATAGTATAGTTAATTTAGTAATAAATATATATCTCTATAAAAGAAAATATCTTGATCGCATTCCGTATAAATCTATTGGTGATTTAATAAGTAGATACGGGATCATTAAATAGAATGTTGTCTTGTATACTTATCAAAGGAACTTTTTCACGCTTATTATAGAAAATCAATAATCATAGTGCCCAGGTAGATCATTATATCATTATATGGAAAGATCTTACGTATTTCTTAGATGAAATTGCAAATAACGAACGTATTCCTTTAATAGCAAACTCAATGACACTCCAACTATTTTATATCATAATTAAGAATTCCTAATCGTATAGAAAAATGATTCAAAAACTTGATAAAATATGTAAAAATGTAATAAAAAAAAAAAGAAAAAAAAATGATGATTCAATTTTGATTACAATTCGACCATAAACTGGAAACGTTACAAACGATGAAGTCGCTAACGAGGATCGTAATCTTGAATCCGAATCAAAGTGAAGTATCATTAAACGCTATAGAAGCTATGTACGGCTCGTTATTCCTTAATTGCGAACCGTCTATTTAAAAAAAAAAAAGAAAAAACAAATAAGAACGTCCTTCTACAGAACATTATTTTCTTTACAAAAATACCATATATTAATCGTCCTTTGTGTATTGGACACCTCCTGTCTATACAAATACGATTATTTATCCTCGTTTCTCATATTTTCTCTAATTATAGTAATTGCCATTGAATAGTAGCCAAAAATTCGACATTTGTTTTCCACCGACCTAATATATCAACGCACATAGATTACACACATTGTAAAATGATATTAAATTCTATTTATCTTAACATGATCGAAGAAAATTTATTACCAATGTACAAAGGAGTTAAAATGATCTTTGAAAAAGAAACAAATAAAATATTAATTAATGGTAAAAAAATAGAGAAAAATAAAAACTACAAAACAGAAAAAGAAAAGAAAAAGAAGATAATATTCTTATGGGCCGTAAGTTATGCACGCTACTGTAAGTTGGGACACACGGACAAAGAGTCCGCAACTCGTCACGCACCCGTGCACACTCGTGTGCCCGACAGGCGCCACCGGTTTGTGAATGTGTTAGTGTGTATATTCTCAACTAGCGCCGTAGTCAATTTATATATACGTGTTCATATGTATAAGTAAGAGTCTAGACTACTCTCCTTGTCGCACAAATACCACCACTAACGGAACAGACGGTCGGCAATATCCTACCACTACTATTACACGCATGTGTGTGTTGTGTGTGAGTGGGTGTGTGGGGGTTCGTGAACGTACGCAAAGATCCCAGCTGCTCTTTTAACAAAAGTATCCTACATTTATGTATGTGTAGTACATATCATATGTATATTACATATATGTTTGTTTCACGTGTGTGTGTGTGTTAAGGTGAAGGGGAGAGTGGTATATATGTGTGAGACAACGAGTCCGTACTGTACCGTTTGCGTACGCCATGTGTCGCGGGACTCTTAAAAACGTATACGTGTGTGCGTGTGTGTGTGCATGATGCACACACGTTGTTAACTTGAATGAACTAGCGTTTTTTGAAATTGTTAACTTAACACCTTAATGGTGTATTCTTTATGGGTACGTATTATTTTTTTTTAATTCTAAAATATCAATTATTTTTTTTATTACGTGTAAGAGAAAAATAAAAATCTTTCAGTTTCCTTTTTGTAATACATATTTAAAAATTAAAATACTATTTTATAGAAATTTGTAGAATATAATCGATATTACTCGAAGTATATCATTTTAATTAGAAAAAGGAAAAAAATTAACATTTAAATTAATATCGTTTCTTATCAATACTTTCTTTATGCATTCAATTGGATTTCATTTGAATCATCGGACTATTCATTTGAATTTGTATATTCCGTAGAAATATAAATCGTACACGCAAGAGAACTGATTGCACCCATTCCCTGATTCCTGGAAACCTGTCCGATCATCTCGTAGGAGAAAGAAGAAGAAGAAAAAGAGGAGGAGGAGGAAGAGGGGGAAGAAAGTTAGTTTGCAACATCATTTGGATAATAAATGATAAGGAGTTTCAATAGAAAGATACGTTTTCTAATAAAATGAAAAGATTCGATAAACTGTTGCTCGAATTAAATAGTTCTTGGGATTGTGCACATATATACACACATACACACGCATAATATACATGCGAATTGCATTACGTTGCATTTAAATTGCATTTACGTTATATACGATAATACGAGTATAAAGATTAGGTACGTGTACGTATTGGCCAAAAATTAAGAATCCTTCCTTGATTACAATCATAAAAATATTATCTAGTAATATTTAAATAATTTTATATCGAATGTTTTTTACAAAATTTCAGCCGTCTTCTTACATTCACAATACTTTTATACTTTCACCGTACTTCTCAAAAATTAATTAATTGCCAGAATGGCTAAGAATACATCAAATTGTTATTAGAGAACAAATGTAAGTTAAAACACAAAAAGAAAGAGAATACTTTACTCGTGGTAAATCTACTTTGATTATTCTAAGGGTGTTTAATATTTTCATACAAATTTTCTATTTATTTGAAATTTAACATGAAACTCTTGAACGGTGATGTATAAACATGTTTATGTTAAAATACAATGTACACGATTTTCATGTTTTAAATATGTATGTATGTATGTATGTATTTAGCACACACAAACACACACACACACATACACGTAAGAGATACATTTATTCGCATGTGCGCTTGTGCACGCGTCAAACGTAATATACAAACGTATATTATATTATGTACTCTGGTATTCACGCGCCTAACTGGCGCCCGACACACATAGTTTACAACGTATCTTCCCGAAAACTTACACCGCCGTGAGAACTCGATGAATTTAAATATTTACCATCTCTTCCGTTTCCTATTCTTCTTAATCCCTCCTTCTATTTTTGTTTTTTTACTTTCACCGTACTTTTCATCCAATCTCCTCCTCCTCTCTCTTTCTCTCTCTCTCTCTCTCTTTCACTCTTTTAATTTTTTTTCCCGTATCTTTTAATTTGAAACCAAAAAAAAACAAACAAACCTATTCGAACGTTGTTCGATCGTGGTTTAAAAAAAAAAAAGAAGAAGTAAATTCAAACAACTTGGAAACAATGAACGCATTAATTAACCATGGGAATGAATTAATTTACCTTCGGGTATGTAATTTTCTGTTTTTTCTCCTTCCCCTTCTCTCTTCACCCCCCTCAACAGGTTCGTTCTTTCTCTCTTATATATCTTTTTCGTACCAATACATTAATTCAAGAAACGTGCTTGAAAAAATAAGTGCACGGTGTTGGATAGTGAAAAAAAAAAAAAATAACCTCGATTGTTTGATTCTTGGCGCCGAATAGACCAGACTAATCTTATACGTTCTAAAATGATTATTATTGGAGAAAAAAATTATTGAATCTATTGAAATTTATCTTCGCGTAGAATAAAATTAAATATATAATTGTATAATTTTATAATAATAATAATAATATTAATAATTTGGTTAATATTAAAAATTAAACGAAAGGTTATACGTTTAAAGTTTTCTATCCTTTTACAGTAACTGTCTAGGAATCGTCTATTTATATCTTGGCAATCGAATATCAGTAAAGAGCCAAAGTTCTACTTGTAAATTCGAGCCATAAAGGCAACTTTAGGAAGAGAGGCAGGGACGCGCCCATCTAGTCGCCTACTTTTCGATCTAACTTGTTTACCAGCTTTTTTAAAAAGATTATATAAAAATGTCTCTCCCGTTGATTGATCAATCAGACAAACAAAATACAATTAAAAATATAATTCAAGATACCTTTCTTTGAGTGTAAATGTTTTAGGTTGTCAAGGATGAAATGAAGCAAATTTCAATTCAATTATGTACATTTTTTGTTCCATTTCATACTTGACAACTTAATTTATATCTGTATGAATAATTTCTGTATGAAATCACTGAATGAAATTTCTATCGAATAAAAAAATTATATTTTTAAAAGGATAACATGATGAGTGACGAGCCCGGAACTGAAATTTATTGAGTGACGGGTCTATAATAAAAATGTAATGAATAAATAATAAATGTTCATTTAATTTTTATAACACGTTGATTCGTGGCATTTCGAATGCTAAGCATCTTCCGTGAATTGATCATCTTCTTATCTTACGAAATTTCATCGAATCTATATTCTCATCATTAATCTGCGACATATTAGGTTGTCAAGTACGAATTGGAGCAAATTTCAATTCAATTATGTACACTTTTTGCTCCATTTCATACTTGACAACCTAATAACTATAATGATAATGACTTTTTTATCGTTCAATAAAATCTTATCGAAACTAGAATCAAAGTATATATTATCTATTTCTTTTTCTCAAACTTTAAATAGAATAATTTTTCGTGATTTAATTAATTTCTATAATCATGAATCATACGCGAAAAAATTCCTCGGAAAAAGATCTTTCACAGAGATATATATATTTTGTAGATGATAACAAAATATTGATATTGTGTTTACTTTAAATTAAAGAATCTTTTTTTGGGGAGATGAGGGAGGCAATTAAAAATTTCGTTTAATTATTTTCCTGATTATAATATTATTGGAATTCTAATTACTATAAAGAAAAACTATAAATCATTAATCGTGTACGTATTTACCTAGACGCATGATGCAGAAACACGCGTTCAGGGTTCTAACACGTGCGTCCAAAGATACCAGAATAAACAAATCTCATTGGACGATAAAATGAAAGCTTTAAGGGGGTCGCATGATGAGTAATACCCTTGACTTTATCATAACACTGTTTCACCAAACACTGTAATACGTAATTAAAAATATTTGTCCGTTAAATCAAAAAAAAAAAAAGGTGTATTGAAAAATCACGATGATTTTCCACGAGATGATTGTTGTATCTTATTCTAAAGATAAAATATCTATTTCATTGTGTGAGTTTAGTTTTCTTATTGTCAAATAAAAAAACAAATATTCAATATTATTTGTTTGAAATGAATTCATAAAATTCTCTAAAATATGTCCTTATAATTTAACGATAAATTTTAACTATTTAAAAAAAACACACATCGATTGAGAAAAGAAGGAGAAAGCAATAAACATATCATCTATTATTTTAACTATTCAAGATAAACGCAATTGAGATATTGTAAACTTTTCAAAAGTGTTACACTGTCGATTATCGTGATGGAACTACTCATAAAGTTACGCGAACTATCGTAATAAACATTAAATTCTCGTAACTTAACCAATAGAAATCCATAAAAAGAACAAAAATACTTTCAAATTACCATACAAATTATTGACATTTAAACGACATTATATCGATACAAATAATACAAATAATTGTTAAGAAAAAATGAGAAATTAAACGATTAAGGTTGTCCCATAAGTTTCTTCTTTTTTCTTAATTAACTTTTTATATTTAATATTAATTATTTTATATTATTTTATTAAATAATAAGTTACTAGTATTATGTTACTAGTTAAGTTACTAGTACTATGAACAAGGTATAATATAAAGAAGAAACTTATGGGACGACTTAATATTATAAAAAAAATATTATACCTTTATTATCGTTGGAAGATTTATCCTCGTTTTCCGAAAGCCCATCGTAATCGGTAGAATCAAAATCAATGGAAGCACCATTAGTGTCGTAAACCAAAGTGATGGTCATTATCATGACGATAATTAACAAGTCCCAGGACAACATGATTGACACTAAATTTACTATTAACAATCTCACAATGATATTGACGATAACGATTTATAAATAAATTGAAAATGAAAGAAGAATTTTATTTAAAAAAAAAAAAGAACAAAGATACAATCGACCGCGTATTATTATTATAATAATAATTATTATTCGAAAGCACGTGGAAAGTAAAACGTCGCGAATTCGATTAAGTTTCTTTCTCCTCGTTCTCCTCCTCTACCACGTGAGATTCAAAAGTTCTGATAACTGTGATAAATTGTGATTAGCTATCACCACGAGACAATTTGATGTTGTGTCATATAATTCGCGATAAAAAAAAAATCAAATGAGAAATAAATAAAGTGAGAATTTAATATCTAATGATCGAACAATATTATACAAAAGAAAAAATAAAACCTTGATTGAGAAATGATCGGAATAATGATGTTAGAGAAATGTATAGAAAGATGAATGACACTAATCGTAGAATAACAGATTTCACGTCCACGCACGGCGCGCTTCGACGACCGACTGAGGAGGGATTCTCAGAGAACTGACGAATATCCCTCACTTCCTCCCCCACTCTAACCCAACCCTCACCACCTCCTTCTTTCCATAGCTCTTGACTACCAATCTTTCTTTCTCTCTTTCTCTCTCCCCTTTCTTTCAAAAAGCAAATGCCGCCACCACCATCACCACCGTTACTGTCTTCGATGGTCGGCTAGGATCGAGTAAACGCAGCCGGCCTCTACTTATACACACTCAGCAAACGCAAACACACACACACACAATCATTTCAGTGTAACACATATACATCAAATACACATACCAGTAACATCATATTATAGATACAAATTTACTCGCAACCACATATGCACATATGCACATATGCACATACACATCAAACACACACATCAGTAAGACCATATTATACATACTAATATACTAGCAACCACATATACGTACACATATATAAGAAGACCCTAGACGTTCTGCCAACGAAGAAGAAGAACATTCGCCACTTAGTTTTTAAACCCGAGCAGAGTACGCTTCTTTTCTTCTCTTCTCTCATCTCTTCTCTTTCCAACTCATCTCTTGCAAAGCTACGAGAGAGCGTTTCTTCGTTTCTCTTCATTCATATATATGTGTGTGTTCATGTATCTTGTCTGTCGGACCCTTCCTTGTCCCCTGTGTATATCGTATTAAATCAATGTTGATATAAATACTGTTCAATTGGACCAATCCTCTCCCCCTTCCCTTATCGAAAAAAACTAAAATATAAAAAAAAAGAAAAAAGATACAGAAACGTAACTAAAATTAATCTACTTTAAATGTAAACTTTCGAATCGTTGACTGCTGCTTTTTTGGCAAAGTTTAAGTTTCGAACATGCATAAATATATATGTTTCTAATAAAAAAAAAAGAATTTTTACTATATAAAAAAAGAAAGGAATTAAAGGAAGGTAAATAAAATTAATTTACGTTAGTGTACATTTGCGAATCGTTGACTGCTGCTTTGGCAAAGTTAAGAGTTTCTCCTTCTCTTTTTATATGACGGGAAGTGTAGGAAAACTAGAGAGAGGGAGAGAGGTGGTAGGGGGTAAGGAGGGAAGAGAGTGGCGCCTGAGCCCTGAGGCAATGACGCCAGTGTATTGCACATGTGTATGAGTACACCCGTCGCACTCATTGCTTCTCATATCTGTCTGTCTCTCCTCTCTCTTTCTCTCTCTTGCATTTGATCTTCCGTCATCTCGCAAATCCGTGGATTCTCGTGCCAGTAACAGCAGGCAGCAGGCATCAGCATCATCATCATCATCATCTTCATCATCAGCTGTTCCTTATTTTTTTCCCTCTTTTGTTCCGTGCAACGAGAACTTACAATTACATTTTTTATATATTAATTCTTCTTCTTCTTCTTCTTCTTCTTACGTTAGGTCCGAGACCTGTGTTTTATTGGGCTGGGTTATCCTAAGAAACTGACGTCCAGTCATCTTTTTGGGGATCTTCCTGGTGGTCTGGATTCTTACGGTTTATTGTCGCGTACTGTTTTAACCATTCTATCAACATCCATTCTAGATATTTGTTCGTTCCTATTTCTTCTTCTGACTCGTCCTCATGTTACTATGTCCTAGATATCGCATTGTTCTCTGATGTTAACATTTCTTATGGGATCTTTTCTTGTTTTTTCTAGTACACTAGTCTTAGAATATTCATTTCGGCAATTCTTAGTGCCTGATTTGTTCAATTCATTTAATCTTATTAGTGGTTATGTAAAAAGTGTGAATGACGGGAACGCAACGTGCGATTCGTGGTAAGTGAATCGATGGGGAATAAGTATGAAGGGGATACAAAAATGGAATAAATAAATAAAAAAAAAAATAAGAAGAAAAAGTTATCCTACCAGAAGAAGAAGTATGGGTAGGAACGAGTTAGACAAGGTAGAGATATTTATCTATAAGATGTTAGCTCGTTCAAAGATGCTGTAGGAAGCAGGGAGGGAGATTGGTGGGTAGGGGGTGGAGAAGGGTGGAGGTTGAGATGTTCGTGCGGTAAATCTAGAAGTGGAAAGACCTCGTCGAATCGTTCTGCTTAAACCAGAGTGATTGATTTTAGTTGAGTTAAACGAGTACGGTGGTCAAGCCATTCAGTTAGAGACATTACTTTTCATTCTACGTTGGGCACCTGGCCGAAAAGAGAGATCCGAGGACCGGTTCCGGTCCTTTCCAAACCTTTCGACCCCACCACTACCACCTCTACTCCTTTACATCTACCAACAATAAGGCCCACTTTAATGGAATATGTGTAAGTGTATCTATATTGATACATAAATAGCGTGTATATATATGTGTGTGTGTGTGTATGTGTGTAAGTAAATAAAAAACACGATCATCACCCCTTTCTTTCGATTCGCTCGTTATCGATGCAAAAGTGTGTGTGTGTATATATATACAGGTATATAGGTATATATCAAATGATTTCGTGAGGTAGATCGATATTGTTTGGACGAGAGAGTAATTCGAGAACCATTAGCGTTATATATAGATGATCCTCGAAAATACATTATTTTATTTTAACCGCAATTTGACCCATTTAATTCGACAAACAAATAAAAATAAGTTCAATTACAAATTATTACGATACAACAATTACTTTTCTTTTAAAATAAATTTTACACAATTTTCTTTTTTCGACGAATATCACCTTCGGAAATTAATTAAAAATAAGAATATTTTAATTATGATTAAAAAGAAAATACAACTGATCGATCAACAACTATGATTCATTTAATTGAACCAACGAATAAAAATTCATTGAAATCCATTATTTTTTACGTTTATTTCAAGCTTAAAATAAATCTATTATTTTATTATTTTAAATAAACGTAAAAATAATGGATTTCTTTTTACTAATGTTAATATATTACTATCTCCGCTCTCACGCTTCAGGAAATTCAAATTCCTTTTATCGTACCGGTATGACAGTTCCTGCTTGTATTCGTACTCTTGTAATTCCTTTATCTGTACAGTGGGTGACGATAGGGAGGTGGGGAGAGGGTGATGGTTCTGTTGTGTTGAAACTATCTTGGCGCCCTTTTCAGTTTCTCACACATAGACACGAAAAATATATATTCTTATATATACATACAAAAACGTGTATGCATGTATATATGAACAGACAATACATATACGTAAATATTATAGTATATTTGTGTATATATACAAATAAAACTCTCTCTCTCTCTCTACAATGGCAAACATTCGACGAGTTTGCCTTCTTATCTCTCTCTCTCTCTCTCTCTCTCACTCTTTTTATCACTATTTTTTTTTTTAAATTATATTATCTAAGGTCTCGTTGACTCTTCTTTTTTTTTTTATATATTTTTACCACCGTCACGAAATTCTTATTATTTGTATATTATTCTATCTTTCCTTTAGAGCAAAGTTCATTGCGCGTATATTCTCGGTAATCTTCGAAAAAATATCGAGCAAATATTTTTACATATATATATATATATCATCGCATATAAATATCATTGTAAAAAAAGGAATATATATTAAATATATGTCACATTAGTTAACTTTATTCTAGAATATAAATCTAAACTTTTATTGAGATTTGTCCTTGGATTTTCTGATACTTAATTTTACATTAATAACTTTAAAAGATCAATTTCATTAATTATTTCATTTATTTAACAATATTCTTTGAAAATCTTTGAAGTAAAATATTTTTATTATTTTAAAATGATTTTTTTTTCTAAAAAGATATTTTTCTTTTTCCTAATTGCTAAAGATAAATCCTGATTTATTTCTTTATAATTACTTATGAAAAGATCAATCTCTTATTAACTCTCTCTTTCTCTTTCTCTCTCTTAGTTTCCTCTTAAACAAATCACAAATATATCTGTAAGGTTATCTCTAAAAAAAAAAAAACTGTTTGAACAGATTTTTAAAAAGAGATAGGAATTTCAAGTTTACCCAAGAGGAAGAAAAGGAAGAAGAGGAACATTTTTTTTATCATCGATACATGTTACAACTTCTCAAAGGAAGCTATTCACGGTAAGATAATAAGAAAGTTATATTTTGCAAAATAATCTTCATCAGAGAGTTAGAGTTAAAGAGAAAGAGAGAGAGAGTGTTAGACAGACAGACAGACAGACAAACAGACAGACAGAGAGAAAGTGTGAGGGAAAAAATTGTTTAAATGAATGAGGTTTGTTAAATCTAGTGAGAAGTCATTCTCATTAAATATATTTACTTTTCACTCGATATATCTGATCGTAGAAAGAGAGAGAGAGAGAGAGAGAAAGAAGCTGTCCAACTCAAGTTCCCGGATGCCAAGCTACCGTTGGAACGAGACGATGGTTCTTTCTGACTGTATTTCGCTCTGTAAAGATCTTATTCCCCGTCATGTTGCATTTCTACGTGACTCATTTAGGCCAACAAATCGAACCACGCGCCACTACCAATCTCTCACTCTCTCTCTCTTTCTCTCTCTTTTTCTTTTCATTTTTGACTTTTATTATTATTATATCTTTTTTAAATACATCTCGTTAAATATTTTTTATTTTATTTTATTTTTATCTTCCTTCTTGCTTTATATAAATCATAGCTAGATTATTTCAATATCACATTCACTTGCAAAATATACTCGCAATGATAATAATAATAATAATAATAATTATAATAACTTCTGCGTGTCTACCGAACGAGATTGAATTTAATCGTGTATTATAATTTAATTTAATATGATATTATATATACTTATTTCTTTTTTTATTCCTCTAATTTAAATATATATATATGAAGAAGTGAAATATGGATTGATTAAAGACCAAAATAGTATCTGGGAATAATAAAAAATATTCAAGATACGTTTGTATATTGAATCTAAAATAAAACGAACTTGAACAGGATTTTTTAAACGAAATGTATTAACTTTTAAACTTAGCCTAATAGAAACCTAATAAAAAAAAGTATTATTCGAAGAGTTAATTTAATGGATCCAATCAAACCAAATATTTTTTACGGATTTTCGATTAGAATTAATTAATGATGAATTAAAAGAAATAGGAGAGAGATAGAGAGAAAATGATGATGATGATGATTTTATAAATAATTGTTTTTTCTGAAATTATTGAAAAACATCTGGCAGCAAAATCCTGGTTGTAAAACCCTTAAGGGTTATAGTTTTTTTTTTTATGTAAGACAGTATTCTCGAAGGACGTTGTTGTTGATCTTCTCATAGTTATGTGTTCATGATACACGTACGAGGAAAACACAGAAAAGGGGGAAAGAAACGGGGGAAAGAAGAAGGAAAGGGGGATACTTTTGTTAGATTGGAGCCAAACGAGTGAGTGGTGGTAGTGTTTGCCAGGAAACTGTCTTTGTCGAGTGCTCCACGAAATATTCTTTGTCTCTTAGCCATCCATGTGTTTTATGCGACCCCAACGACCCATGCTCAAGAACACATTTTTCAAATAGAAAACGAGAGAAGAAGAAGCTTCTTGATTCGTCATTCTAAATAAAAGATAAGAAACAAATCATATTTTATTTTTACGTTTTCAATTGGAATGACGTGTGTGTATACCACTCGTGGTGAGTACATATCTTTTTATATATATATATATATATATATATATATGTAAGTATTTAATAAATAATTGATAAAATATATCACGTGACAATAATTACGAGAGTGAATTAATTAAAATTAATAATAATAATAATAATAATAATAATATTAATAATTGATTAAATTATATAATACATTTTATGATGTAAATAATTTCAATATTAAGTAAATTATGAAATCAATTAGTCTCAATTTTGTATTTTTCTTCACTTGAAAGTCACTTTTATAATTATTGATAGATATATATATATATATATATATACAGTAAGATTAAATCAGGAAAAGACAAACAACTTTAGATGATACTTTGTTAGAAAAAAAATGTAAAAAATATGATCTCATCTAACGTTGCAAATTATTGAAACATATCCTCCCCCGTGTTAATCAAGCTCTTACTATTTATATAAAAAAAATATGAAATAAAATTTACCTAATGTTTGATTACACGAACATTGAAGAATAATAATTATCCATTAATTATATCGAGTGTTGTTTGCTATTCCGTATCACCAGTAATGTACGTATTGATCTTGAGTAACCTGAAAAAAGATACCAGACTAATTAGTGTAATAGTAATTAAGAAAGGTTGTATATGAAATAATAAATCAGATGGATAGATAGATAAGTAAATAAAGAAAGAGAGAGGGAGAAAGAATGAGAATGGTGCAGAATATCAATGAAAAAAAAAAAAAAAATCATTAAACACCATTTAAGGCTTTTACCGGTACGGTGTTTCAATGTAAAGGAATACCGATAAAGTCGAAAAAAAGAAAAGAAAAAGAAAACTACAAGATGAGATAAATAACGTGATTTAAGAAAGGTGTGCGTGTATATACGTAGACGACAAAAATAAAAAAAAGATAGAAATAAGGAAAGAAAAAAAGAAAGAAAGAAAGGAGAAGTGAAGGTTCGTTCGTTCGTTCGTTCATTCGTTCGACCAACCGAATATTTCTGAACTCGAAAACCCACTTAAGCGTGTTCGGAGGACCGAAGAAGATTAGAGGGCAGAACTCCATGGGGGCCTTTTCTCAGGGACCCAAACTATCCTGTACTCAAGTGAGCCCTCTGGCTGGGAGGTAGAAACCGATAAGAGGCCGGTCTTCTGGTTGCTTTTAGACTGTCGCGACAAACTGTCAGGAAAAAGAAAAAAAAAAAGAAAACCTAAACTTCGCTGAACTCTTCAATCGTCGTTTGGACTCCATCAAAAAAAAATACAAAAATAAAAAAAGAATTAAAGAAAAGGTAAAGAAAAATATTATGCGAGAGGAAGTGGGAAGCGATAAAATGATCTTAAAAACAAAAAAAACTAAAGAAAGGAAAAAAAATTAAGAACAAAAGGAAAAAAGAATGGGTTGGGGGGGGGGGAATGAAGATTATATTAGGTTTAATAAAATGTAATCTATTATTTTAATTTTAAAATATTATCTTTAGTATTAAATATTATTAAATGTCATAACAGTCGTCGATGATTAAAACGTTTTAATTAATTCAAAAGATTATCTTTTCTAAACTCGATTATAATATTTCTATTTGATTTGGCGAAATATTCCTTCTTCCCGATCATATTTATTTCAAACTAACATAAGTTAAAGAATTTTTCTTATCCCTCCTACAATCAACGAAAGAAAAATAACGAAAGAGAGGTAGAGAGGAGAGATGGGGGAAAGAAGGAAGATAAAGCTAAGCGATAAAACCATGAAACATACATAAATCAATGTTATAATAAGAAATTAATATAGAGAATGTAAATTCAATAACGTGACTTGTTCGTAAAGAAAAACTTGTATTACATACATATGTATGTATGTATGTATGTACACATATACAATTTATGTAATATTTCGAAACACTTTCTGAGAACTATGACACATTTATATACATTCGAATACAATTACACTGATTTACGTAGGGTAATATAGAATCCTTGATGAGAGGTAAATAATAAAAGATAGAAACAAATAGGAAGAAAAAAAAAATACTAGAAAGAAATAAGACAAATGTATGAAAGAATGATAAATAAAAGTAAGAAAGAGACAATGTAATGAAATAATTTCCTATACAAGCTTTCATTTTTTTCATTTAGAATAGAATAATAGAAATTATAATATAAGAATATTTAATAAGAATAATTTATCAGAGCTGGCTCAAGGATATGTGAAAGCTATTTGTTTTTCTTTCTATTGAAAATTTGTATTACATTGGAATATGTTGTTTTATAATTTAATTTGTAATATTTGTAATTTTGTATTTTTAAAATACAGGAACACCAAATACAATTTGATATGATTCATTAAAAATGATTATCTTTGATTTAAAGAATTTGGATCGGTATTATAATACTGAAATAAATTCATCTAAATTATGAATGTCTAATTATTGAAATGTATTATCGAAATAAGAATAATGATTGAACGATTAAACTCCCAACATGATCAAAATTCTGTAATATTTTTCGTTTACGATAGACAACAGTTTTTAAAGGACTACTACTACTGTTATAAACATTTATTCGTTTTTAATATCAATCCTATTTTATAAACGATGTTGATTATCAATATTACATGGTGAAAAACTTTTGTTAAGATGGTTAAGCCATATTTTAATTCATAATCTTTGAGCCTTGTTCTAACAATTATCTTATGAAATAATATACACCCAACTATTTTTTCACACGGTTAACCGATATAATTATTTAACACGAATTTTTTGTTCTAGCAAAAAAATTTTGTATAATCAAAATACGGTTTATGCTCACACATGTGTGAGTGACTTGGCCTACTTCATAATTTTATTTTAACAAGATGCAAACAGCTAACATCGAAGAATTGATGCTAGGAAACCCTTTGGATCTAATCTACACTGATTTTAATTTTTTTTTTCTTTGTAATAAAAATAAATTCTTTTTATTTTATAAATATGTAATATTGAATTTTATTATTTTTCCCCGAATTTACCATATGTCTCATGTATTTTTTTTTTTATACAGTTTTCAAAGGAACGTATCTACGATGTAAAAGAAAGAGTTGGGTGTATTTTTATATTGAAATGAAAACAAAAATCATAAAAACAACCTCGTGATGACATAGCAGGCAGCAAACACGGATATCAAAGCAGATATCGCAAGTATGACAGCAGCAATGTGTAATGGTCTTATCTGATGTTGAAAAAAATCATCATCGTTGTTGGTACTTTCGTTGATCGTTGTTGTTTCCGAATCCGAATTAATCGAAATAATACGATCTCTGCTAGATGAATAATTGAAAGATCTTATATCTGATTCTATCGATGGTGCTTGATCGTATAATGCGATTCTACCATTGGGTCGATTAAATCCATCATTTTGATACGTTATATTATCATTCAGATTCATTTTATTTATTAAAAATCCTTCCCTTTTATCACCCTTTACTCCTAATTCTTCTTCTTCTTCTTCTTCTTTTTCGATTTTGTTTACCTCCTTTTCCCCAATATCTTTACCAACTTCACCAGTCAACTTGGATTCGTGACCAAGATAATCAGAATTACAATAATCTTGATCGTCGCAACACTTTAATACTATTGGCCAAGATATTTGTACCCAAGGTGTCGATGATAATGAACGTTGATTTTCGATAATATCGTTTTTCTTCTTATCCTCGTTATCAAAAACAGAAGATGAAAATGTAGACGACAAGAATGATCCTTTTTCTGATCTTTTGACCCAAGACTTGGTCTCACATAACAATGGCGTTGGGTTTCTGAAAAATATCGACATATGTCATTTTTTTTTTATTTACTTATTTCGTTAAATTATATTCTTTCAAGTATTTTTTATTATTATTATTATACGTATGGTAAGATAAAAAGCATGCGTTTATTGTTTTCGTTTTCAATTGAGTTAATTTTCTATTTTCGATATCCATTAATAATATTATATCAGATTAATAGAAAAAAAAGAAACGTCAAATTTTTGGCCCCAATTCAATGAGAAAAAAATCAGACGTTTCTATTTTTTTCCACTAACCAAAATATTTTATTAAACATTCCAAGAGACAAAATCACTTTGACGAACTTTCTAATTCGCATCGTTTCGAATAACCGTGTCATCTCTATGAATATTTTAGCGAGATAAGAGCAAGGTGAAATAAATGAACGAATGATATATGAATTTTGTTGTTCAAGTTTGATTATCGTCTCGTTATAGGTCAGAGAACAATCCTGAATTTATATGGCGATCGGTTTATAACGAAACCAGAAATTCGGCATATTCGAATCGTTTTTCAATCCTTGATATGTGTATACTATTTTAGGTCACGATTTATTACCCAGTAACGTTGTAAAAGGTCAAGAGTCAAATTCTAAATTAAATTCGTTATATATATATATATATATATAAATTGATATTTTATATACTAACAACACTCGTATCGAATTTATCTTTTTCTTTTTTTCGAAATGTTTCCAAATTCGATGTTTCTATTTTATCGTCAAAATATTCTCACGAATTTTGTATCAATGATTAAATATTAATTTATATATAAATAATATTATATTAGTATATATTAGTAAAAATTATTTATATTTAATATAAATTTAAAAAAAAACATAATAAATTCTAATATAATTTATTTATATATATTAGATGTAGTTAAAAAGAAATCCATTATTTGAAGCTTCAAATAAACGTAAAAATAATGGATTTCTTTTGATTATATACCATATTAGAAAAAAAATAAATAAATAGAAAATGTGTATAATAAAAATATGAAAAAGGTACGAACTGTGTGCATCCTCTTGTATGGTATATAAAATTCTTCAAATCATTATTTTTAATATGAACATTTGTCTCACTTCTTGGAATAAGTTCGGTGTAACAAGAATATTTAGTCTCGCAGATAGTTTCTCCAGCTTCTTTACAATCATTAGAAGTGCACACGCATTTTCTACCTGATAATTACAACCAACGTTAATTATTTATGACCAATTTAATAACATGATTTAAAGATAGATTATATTTGTTCTATCAACATTTGACACGTATATCATTGCAAAAATAATAGAAATATTTGTGTTACAAGTATGAAAGCTTACGTTTAAAAGAAATATATTTGATTTATATTTATAGAAGACTTACCTACCTCGACACACACATTCATACACTCACACACACACAGATATACAGAAAAATATTGTTTAGATAATATTCTTGTAAGTAAATATACACTTACCCTCGACACTAGTAAGATATATAGTAATAATTATAACAATAATTACTAGAAATCTTGTGATATTATATATAAGATACATTTTCGAATATATTTAAGATGGTATTAATTAAATCCACCTATCATTAAATGTCTCATGTGAAATATCATCGATTATTCAAATTAAATGGAAACGTTATCATCGAGATTATTTGAAAATGATTTTCTTTATCTTCATTAACATCGATGATTAATCATGATGAAGATTAAAGTAATCTATAATCTCACAAGATTGATTATAATTCGTGTATTACTTGTTATCCACTATAATTGATGTCTAGGTTTTTGTTTTGTTTGTATATTTCTAATCGAATTTTAATCTAATTATTATCTCAAAACAGAAAAGACTGATCAAATAAACCCGCGAAAACGTGTTATCCGTAGGAAGAACTATTTGAAAGTGTTCTATAAGAAGAGGATTCAAGATTCGAATGGTTACTTCGCACGATCTTTTCTAATTTTAGTGCCTCCCACTAAAAGAAGAGAAAACCCTGAAGAAAGATGAGGCAGACGTCAACGAAGAGGAAAAAATAATAATAAAAAAAACATACAAGAAAAAGAAGAAGAAGGGTAAGAGGAAGAATAAAAAAGAATTAGTTTGTTGTCCTGTTCTTTTTAAAAAAGAAAAACCGACACCTCAATGATATTCGTCGTGTGTCGTATGTCGTGTGCCATCACCTTTCGCATTATCATTTCTTTTTTTGCCTTTTATATTATTATTTTTTCTTCTTTTATATCTCTTCTCTTTTACACTAATATTGTATATAAAAATATTTTTGATAATAATTATCATTACTTTGAAAATTGTATTTGCAAAATACAGGATTCAATTTTCAATTGGATAAGATTGTTTTTTTAATCTTTGCGATTATTACAATTATTTTCAAAGGTAATAATAATATAATCAGGTATACCTTTTAAAGGTAAAAAATAAAAATGATTATTTAACAAATGAATTACTTTTCTTTCGTATATTCATCATGAGAAAACATATTCTTTTATTATTAATTCCCATTATTAAATATAACAAATACAGGTACCTCTCGTATTAAATAATTTCGTTCTTCCTTTTATTAAAGAAAAATTTTGATTAAGATGACAATACTTTTGTTTAAATCTCATTCAACTCTTTGTCCTTTATTTTTGGATAATTTTCTTTCCTTCTAAAATTATTTCAATTCGAAGATATTAGAGATTTATATATGAGATCTTTTTTCCATTTTTAAGAAGACTTTCAATGTTTTCCATTTTATCGATCCCTTCCATCCTCCTCTTCTTCCTCATCCTCTTCTCTCTCTCTTTCTCTCTTCTTCTTTCATTCGTTTATTCGTTCTATCTTTTTCGAGTGACTTAATTTATTGAATTTATTATACTCGCACGATCTTTCGTCGAGGCGCCTTTTTTTTTTGTCGTCGTCGTCTTTCCGACGACGACGAGAAACTCTTAAAGTCAACCGATTTATTGGAAGAACAACATCTTTGCACGGACGACAGGCGCCTTTTCCTCTTCCTCCTCCTCCTCCACCACCTCCTACTCTTCCTCTTTTTATTCTTATTCTTCTTATTCTCCGTACAACCCTCGAATATAGTAATACACTTTTCTTTGAATGTTTTCGACGCGAACGTATCTTTTATAATTCTTTGAGATCATTCCAAAAATTTTCAGACAACCACCAACACTAATCTAAAATTCTATACATACATATACTTGTGTATCTATATTATATTCGGTTCAATGCTTTTATCTCTTCTTTTTTTTTTTCTTATAAATTAAATTTTTATTTGCAATACACTAATATTACACGTAAATGTATTAATATTAGATTAGGGAAAAAGAAATCAATTATTTTTACATTTATTTCAAGTTTACAATTATAGATTTCTTTTTCCCTAATCTAATATTTATATATTATCTAATTTTTCTCAATTTTGTTTAATCGAAAATATAAATAATATTATTTATAATATAAAAATATATTACCACACAGTTGTTTCGTTTTTATTACATCTTTCAGCTGTCAGATTAAAAGTACTACAATTTTTAATATACTGTCCCCCCCTCCCATCATTCCTTCCTCTCTCTCTCTCTCTCTCTCTCTGCCCATTATACAAATAAATATTTACATTTTTTAATCTTGCATTTTTTTCTGTACGTAGCTGATTTGTTTTTGTTGCAGAAGGTACCAATTGAAAAAAATAAAAAAACAACTTTATATATTCTTCTGATCAAATTGGACCCAAGTCTCATTGGTTTACGTAGATTTAATTAAATATAATTAATCTTTAAGTTAAAACACATCTAATTTTAATATAATAATTTTTGTCTTTTCAATAGGATGATTTTGTATTTTTTATTAGCAGAATAATATTTCGTTATTAAAATCGTATTTATTAGAAATTTCATCGTTCTCGATATCTCGGAAAGGATTGGAGTTTATTCCCATGATTCTGTATAGCGAAATTTGTAATACTAATCAACATCTACAAATGTGTAAAGTTTCAGAAAAATCTGAGAGGGTACTTGGGGATATCCCTAAGTGCTCTTGTAAATTAAAAATAACTCGAAGTAAAGGGAGGAAAGGAAAAGGTGATTGAGATAGAATAAAAGTAAATATGAGTGAGAATAGAAAGGAGTGTTGGGTGGTGAGATTTAGATTTAGATTGATAGAGAAAAAGAGTGATCGTGAAAAATAAAGGAAAAATGATAGATATATAAAGAAAAAGATAGAACTATATAAACCACGAAGAAAACGGTGAGTGTCTTCTTAATTGTTAATGGGAGTAACGCCCATCATCATCCTGATCTTCTACCGTAAGAGAAGAACGAGTTTTAAAGTAGTATGTAACAAACTGATGTTGAGAGAACGAAGGTAAGTTTCTCATCCTCCTCTTTCCGACGATGGAATTTCCTCTTTGCCGTTTAACAAATCCCAGTATACGTTTCTTCAACCTGATATCATACTCTTCGTGTTATATACGTTTCTTTTCTTATTTTAATTATTTCAAGGTTTCGTATAACACGGTTTCGATACAACACAAAACAGGTTTCGATACAACTCGGAGAACGGCATTGCCTTGATTTGTATTATTTCAAGGATTCTGATAACACGGTTTCGATATAGCCCAGTACGAATTAACAGTGTTAAACGAGGGACGTCTGTATATATTTTTTTTATTTGATTATCGATAACATTTATCTCTCTATCTATCTCTCTCTCTCTCTCTCTCTTTCTCTATTTATTTGTTGTAATATTTTATTATACTTTATATAACTCGTAAGTCAATCTTTTTTCCCCCCAAGTTCGAGAGATAATTGTAAGAAAAATGTAAATAAAAAAAGATATATCGAAAGCGCGGTATCATCTCTTCCATTAAAGTGAACTGAGTTCGTTCAATTTCTCAGCCAACATTCCCCCTTTCCTCATAATCATCGAACATTAAAATCGTCTGACTACCACATTATTTCGAGATCGTTACAAAATAATGCACTTACGATAAGTATACACATACGTTGGTCGGTCAGAGCAATAAAATGTCTACCTTTATACACTCCTCATCGATAAACGTGCTTGACCGAGGTGTCATAGTAACCGTGCATTCATAATATTGAATATTTTCAATCGTAAAAAAAAACTTTCTTTCTTTCTTTCTTTCTCTAATTTCCATCGATAATATTCAAATTATTTTTTTTTTCATTTTTTTTACTTTTTTTTTTACGCTACGATCGGAGCTGCAACATATACAACCAATTATTATTATTATTATTATAATAACTAAAAGGAAAAAAAGAAAAATTAATATACAAAAAATTTAAATATATAATATGCGTGCACTTTTTGTTTTTTGTTTTTTTTTTACTTTATCGTTTTATATTAAATTGTCCCATAAGTTTTTTCCTTTTTTTCTTAATTAATTTTTTATACTCGACACATTATTTATTGAAATTATCTCTGTTTGGTATATAAAAATTAGAATTTTATAAAAATAATGAATAAACTTATGGGACGACTTAATATTATAAAATAAATCGTTAATGAAATCTTTTTTATTAACTCATTCTATCCATAATTTATTTACGAATATAAAAATCTCGAAATTAATTAACGATGAGTTAGCAAAAGTATAAGAGAGAGATAAAAGAAAAAGTAGAATATATGACCTTGATTAAAATCTATAAAGTTAAACAATAATTCACATTGTAAATTTTCTGCGTACATTAGAATTGATTGTATGAATTAATTATTAAATGATACATTCGAATAATAGCGTCGAGGAATGTGCGTTGAAATGTTTTCTTACAGAATGACAGAGTAAACTTACTCAAATGAGCTATATTATTCTGTGTTGAAATCATGACCATTTTTTTATGCCCTGGTAGCAATCCAGATGTTGGGATTATACTTATAGACACCTCGTTCTGTGTTGGTCTATTACGATTTGCTCGTTGGTTTCGTCGGTTATCATTAATACGTGCATTATGTCGGAACGGCACACCTTGAACGTTATGCCTATAATTACTGACTACGTAGCTGCACACCTAGTTTTAAAATGAATCAGACGTAGGATAGTTTTTTGTTCAAACGACGAAAAGGCAATACGTTCGGCTACCAACGCTACTGTTATATTGGCTATTATTATTATTATTATTATTATTATTTGGAACTATAATTAATAATTTTCTTTTGCTTAGCAAGGACACGGCGTTAAATGTTTATACGAAACTATCAATCCCAATTTTCTTGCTAACAATTTTCTTCTACAATTTTATTTATTGGAATATATTCAAACACTTAATTTCTAACTTATAAATTTAAAAAAAGCTTAATACTCTCTATAAATGTATATCGGGGAATCATGTTTACAGAGATGTGATTTAAAATAAAATTAAAAAGAAAATATGAATAGAATACAAAAGTAATTATAGATACTGTTAGAATGAGAACAGAAGGTTTGATTTATAGTGTCAACTAACAGGTTCGCATAAAAGTTAATGTTTAAGATAAATTATACGCGACATTATAATGTTTTATATTTTATAGATAAGTTCAGTTTTAGTATCGTTAGTTATTAATTATTGATTTATTTTATTGTAAAAGAAAAATATGAAAGTTATATAATAATAATGTAAAAAATTATTGTTGTTTGGCGTATAATGAATACTTACCGAAATTAGAATAAAAACAACCAATAATGCAACGCCCAACCAAAAATACCAAGTCTCCCAAATGTGTCGTGGTGGACGTTTCTGTACCACGAGACAACACTGCCAATTGCAACAACAATAAGGACAATATTTGTCCGGTGGACAAACGAATGGTTTTAATTCAGCATTATCGTATCCACTATCGTTTTTCAAATCGAAATTGCATTGGTAATAAAAACGTGCCATTATACTATTAAAGTAATAGTATTAGATATCTTATCATCGACTTTCATAGTTGAATTCAAATTTATATTACAAATGATATTCATTTTTTCACTCTGTCTATCAAAAATAAATTTTATCGTTAGATTCAAAATAAGATACTATAATTTGAAAAATATTTCTTGTTCGTTTATCAAACGCAACAACGTACAGAATATTATCGATGAAGAAAAAATAACAACAACAACAAAATGAATCAAATTAAAATAGATCTTTTCGTTTAATATAATTAATACGTTTTCACTGTGTAACTTGCGTAGCAGTCGACGTACGGTGAGCCGATGATCTGCCGAATGTTTTCATCGACTTGCTTGGACAGACTTGAAACGAATCGATAGAACGTGTGTATGGTATATCCTTATTCTCGCATAGCAAAAGCGATCGATATTATACCAGAGTCTACATTAAAATGCTCTTATCGCAACTTTATCGGAACGATCAGTCACACTAGTTTTTTCGCATTGCAAATAAAATTGTTCTATATTTTCAATAATATATATATATATTATATTCTTGTTACCATATAAAATAATTCACTTTAACTATCGTTATTTGCTATATAAGAATATATGAAGGATATCTTTAAATAATGTTTTCCCATAAGATATAAGATGAATGTTGAAATAGGCTAAACTAAAAATATACAAATTAATATTGAGTTGTATCATGAGGTGGTGGTGGGGGTGGTGGTCCTCTTGGTGGGAAGGGTGGCCTAAATTGTGGTGGAGGTGGTGGTGGAGGACCACCTTGAGATACGGGAGGTGGTGGCGGGTGTCTCCAGCCTGGGGGAGGTCGAGGTGGAGGTGGTTGAAATTGTCCAAATTGTGGTGGTGGTCCACCACTTGATGTCGGGGGAGGTGGAGGTGGGAATTGTCCTTGCGGTGGTGCTCCACCAGCCCAGTGCGGTGGTGGTGGTGCCATCATTCTATTTTGTACTTGCTGAGTTTGAGAAGTTGGTACAGGCATAGGTGGCAGTGGTGGTGGCATTCCAGGTGGTAAAGGTGGATGAGCACCCATTGACATTGGTGGTAATGGAGGAGGTGGTATGCTTGAAGGTGGAAACCCGCTTGATGGTGGTGGTGGCACTGGTGGAGGTGGAGGATGTCCCATTGGTGGACCTGGAGTAGCTGGTGGTGGTGGAGGAGGAACCACCATTCCGTGATGCATCACATGATGTTGAGGATGATGGGCCGCTGGATGAGGAACAGCGTTTGAATTTGGCATTGGTGGTGGTGCCAAAGGTGGAGCATCGGCGAATAGTTGATGTGGTCTGTCTGCTTGGCTTAATGGGTTTTGAGCTGCCAAAAGTCTTTCTGCAGCACTTCCATGCCTCTCACCTTTTGCATCACGTTTAAATGCATACGATACAGAAATAGGTCTGTTACATAGATACTGTCCATTCATTGCTTCTATACTTGCATCAGATGCATCAAATGAAGCAAAATTAATAAATGCAAACCCCTTCGAGTTACCAGTCTCTGGATCTCTCATTATCTAAAATTAAACAAAACGAATGAGATGACGTTTTTTTTTTAATTTATACAGTTAAACATCATGCCACATAATTATTTAATTATACATACTTTTGGAGTTTGAAGTATAACACCAAATGCGCTGAATGTATCATATAATAACTTCTCGTCTACCTCAGGATCGAGATTACCAATAAAGATGTTTGCACCAACATCAAGATTCTTTTGATGAGCACTTGCTTTATTAACTCTTATTGGTTTACCGTACAGCTTTATCATGTTCATTATTTTAATGGCATAATCCGCATCTTCTTCACCCATAAATTCGACGAACCCATAACCCTGATGCATTTGCGTGACTCTATCCTTTGGCATATGTACATTTACTGAAACAAATTATATTTTATAATAATTAAATATAATAAAAAAACATTTGATACAAGATTAATTATTATATTTAAACTTACCCACTGGACCAGACTGGACAAATAATTCCCACATCAAAGATTCTGTCACTTTATCATCTAATCCTCCTACATAAATTGTAGCATCTAAAAATATGTGAAATATAAATTATAGCGTAATTTATTAAAGAAGAATGGTCATGCAAGAGTATAAAATAAAAAACCATTGAAAAAACTTATTGATAATAAATTAGAAATCATATCAATATTATAACCTATAATTCTTCATTAAAACTGATTATAAATTACCTTGATTTCTTTCTGCTATTGGACCCGCTGCCATAATGTAGTTTAGTTGTTTAAATTAATTGATAAAAGTACTTGTACTGTCAAAATACAACAAATGATAAATATAGTATAGTAGATATCTTCACATTTACACTAATCTACAAAAATATAATTATTATCAAACATATATATATATAAATATATATATACATATAATTATTATTTGATAATTTTGTCCTATTTCACTTTTTAGACACTACACTTATGTTATTCAGGAGAAATAAAGTTAATTGAAATAAAATTACACAATAAATCCAAATATGAAGCCGGTAAAAGCCAGGTTAGTTTTTCGATGGCGGGTTTTAATTGTCATGCGCGTACGAAGAATCATTGTAATTGGACGATTTTAAATCGATATATATAAAATCGATAAAATCGATTTAAATTCGATATATATATAAAATATATTTTCTGTGCAATATTATCAATATTTTTTATGGTTTTTGATATCATAATATAAGGTTTACAAAAAAGTATAATATAAAAGTATTTATATAATTAATAAAAGCCTTTATTATTAAAGTACTAAATATATATACTTATGTGTATGTAGAAAAATAAAGTTCAATCAAAATACTGTACCACTTAAAAACGTACATAGTATATCTTATTTAATTACATATTATTTGGATTGCGATAATTAAAAATATATTATATATATATATACATATACATATATATTTTTTTTTAATAAAAATAATTATGATCCACATGAAAAACAAGCACTTCCATATTTAATAGAACACATCAATGTTGAATCAATTTCTGTTTCCTTATTTATTTCTTTACTATCTATATTTTGTTTTTGTTCTTTTTTATTACTATTAAGTTCATTTGTATTTGATTGTGTTCTCAAACAGTACATACCAGTTTTTAAACCCTAGAAATATTAAAATGTTTATTACAAATAACAACATATAATCAATAAAATATTTTATTCTCTCTTGAAATTCCGGTTAAATTGCTAGTAAATGAATGATAAACCTGAGATTCATAATCAATAATAAGATTAATATACGCTTACCATTTTCCAACCATAGAAATGCATCGAAGTAAGTTTATCATTTGTTGGTTTTGCCATATAAACAGATAATGATTGGGATTGATCAACAAATGGTCCACGTTCAGCTGCCATTTTAAGAAGTGTTTTTTGTGAAATTTCCCATACAGTTTTATAAAGTAATTTTATATCCATTGGTATCTGATCAATGTTCTGTAAAATATTATTATTATTATAAGCTATAATGAAGCATAATAAAGGAATAGATAATAATAAAAAAAAAAGAAAACTTACCTTAATAGAACCATTATCAGCTATAATGTTATTTTTTATTTCTTCGTTCCAAAGTTTTAGTTTAGTAAGTTCTCTCAATAAATGAGGATTAACTATTTGAAAATCGTTAGATGAAACATGTCTTGTATAAATATTACTTTTATACGGTTCTATGGATTCATTATTTCCTAAAATCAGTGAAGTAGTTGATGTTGGCATTAATGCAATTAATAATGAATTTCTTACACCAAATTTAGAAATTTCTTTTTTTAATTTGTCCCAGTCCCATAAATCTGTCGGTGTTACGTTCCACATATCATATTGTAAAATCTGTAAAAAAAAATGTTAACAATTAAATAGATATTTTAAATAAAATGATAAGGGGATTTTAAAAATTATATATGATTGGTAACTTACGCCTTTATTAACAGGACTTCCTAAATACGTTTTGTAGACACCTTTCTCTTGGGCTAATTCACAACTAGCTTCTAAAGCTCCATAATAAAGAGTTTCAAAAATTTGTATGTTAAGTTTCTCAGCTTCTTGACTTTCAAATGGATAACGCATTAAAATAAATGTATCAGCTAATCCTTGTACACCAACACCTGTTAACAAAACATAAAATATATTAGTATAAATATTTAATATAATTTTATATAGTTTTTAAATCATGCAATTTTTACCGATTGGTCGATGTGTGAGATTAGATATTTTAGTTTCTGGAATTGGATATTGATTGACATCAATAATAGTATCTAAATTACGTACGACAACTTTAGTTATCATTTTAAGCTTTTCAAAATCAAATTTTCTTTCTTCTGGATCCACAAACATGTTAACAGCGATAGATGCTAAATTACAAGTAACAATTTCATTTGGATTTGAATAAGCAATAATTTCGGTTGATGCATTACAGGATTTAATAGTTCCTATATTTTGCTGATTCGTTTTGCTATTACAGTGATCCTTATAAACCATATACGGGGAACCAGTTTCTTCTTGTGATGCAAGTATAGCAGACCATAATTCTCTTGCTTTGATTTGTTTATTGTATTTTCCTTTATTTTCGTACCTTAAAAATATTATTCACAATTTAAAATATATATTAGAATGAAAAGTATTTCGTTATATAAACTGTAAAAAATACAACTTACTCGATATATAATTTTTCAAAATCGTCTCCCCAAAGGTTAATTAATCCGGGAGATTTATTGGGACACATTAAAGACCAAACACTGTCTTCGAGAACACGTTTCATAAAAAGATCTGGTATCCATAAAGCATACGACATATTTCTCGAACGATTTTTTTCTAATCCTAAAAAAAAGAAATAATAATAATCAATATTAATATTATTCATATTGTAACTTCCCCTTATAAAACTGATAAGTCGAAATAAAATTAAATTACCTGTATTTTTCTTCAGCTCTAAAAATTGAAATATATCTGAATGCCACGGTTCTAAGTAAATGGTAAATACTCCAGGAGTATTATTTCTATCTTGATAAACGTATTGTACTGTATCATCATAAATCTTTAGCATAGGAACTAAGCCATTGGATACTCCAAATGTGCCGATTATCGGTGTGCCACACCCTCTGATACAATGGACATTTAATCCAACTCCACCACCAACTTTAGTGGCCAATGCGCATTTCGTTAAAGTATCACAAATTCCTTCAATACTGTCTGAAGCCATTGTTAATAGAAAAGAACTAAAAAAAAATAGAAATAATATAATAATTTTGATAAAATATACGTAAAAATTTATAAACGTACCTTGACATTTGTTGTTTTACGGTACACGCAGTAAGAAGAGTTGGAGTATCATGTATAAAATAACGTTCAGATAATAAATTATACGTTTCAATAACTTTATCGATATCTTCTTCGTGTATTCCAATAGCAACTCTCATTAACATACACTGCGGTCTTTCGACAATTTTATTTTCAATTTTGAGCAAGTAATTTTGCTCAAGGGTCTTAAAACCAATATAATCGTAATGGTAATCTCTTTCATGAACAATAGCATCATTTAATTTAGTTGCATTTTTTTGGATAATGTCAAAGTATCTCTTGGAGATGATAGAAAGATTTTTACCAGTGTGCTTGCTCTTTGAGTTATACAAATCAGATATTACTTCTACGAAATGAACAATTTATATTTAACACAATTATTTCTTCAATAATGACTATAAATATATACATACCGCTGAATACTTCATTAGTTTCTTTGTGAAGATTAGATACTGCAATTCTAGCAGCTAACACAGCATAATCTGGATGCTTAGTACCCATAATTGCTGCTGTTTCAGCAGTAAGGTTGTCTAATTCAATAGTAGTTATACCCGGATATAAACCATTTAAAGCTTGAATAGTAACCGTACACTAGAAATAATAATTGAAATTACTTAAAAGCACTTATTGCTAAAGTTGTATTACTGAGTAACGGTATAAGTTATTTTTCAAACCATCGTTATAGAGAAATAATATATTTGAAATAAATATTTTTAATTTATACTTACAGGATCAATTTGTTCCATATCCAATCCATAACATAATTTTTTAATTCTATTTGTTATTTCATCAAAGTGCACATCTTCTACCAGGCCACCTTTATTAAACAAAAATATATATTTAAATTTATAATTATGAAAAATCATTTATCTCTCTTTCTCTCTTGTAATAATTTTTATAAATATTTCTTTATTATTTATAATTACCTCGATTAATGACATGCAGTTTCGTTGATCCAATCATTTTGTCTAATGTTTATAATAAAGTTTCACGTAAAATTAATCTTCTGTTTTGGCGCCTAACGGAAAACCATGAATGATATAAAGTGAGATTGAAATAACACTTTTATCAGTTTTTCTATTAATCTACCATGAAAATCAAGCTTTAATAATGATAGTTCATAAGAAATGTTAAACAATGTTTAAGCATTATTTACACGTACATTAAGTGTACTTGCACGAATATTACTCATTTATGTATCAGTTTCAATTTCTGGACAAAATTTAAGGCGAGTTCTTAACGATTTAACCTGATTGGCCTAGATTGATGTAATCTGATACTGGACTATAATAAAATATAATAAAAAATTATTATAGATTAATAATTTGTTATTGATATGTACATTTTATAAATTATATTACAAATAAAATTGAATTTACATTAATAGGACACTCACTGCATGAATTTTTTCTTTTTAGGAACAAAAATTAATCATTTTTATTTACACGAATAATAATAATATATAAATAATTTCTAAATTTTCATCTATATATGGAGTGAATAGAATAAAAGAATCTTTTGTTTATAAATCTAAAGAACCAAGGCACTTAAAAATCTGTGCTTTTAAGATGATCCTGCAGCTTGAGTTTCTTGTGTAGCTAAACAAAAATAATAAAATTTAATTAATATATGAATACATGTATAAATTATTTTATAAAATAAGTAATTATACCTTTGTAAGAATATTCCAATGCAGTGGCAATAGTTCTCATATCACCTTCTATGCTTCGAGCCCAATTTTCTACATCGCCAATTTCTTTCAAGGCACTCGAAAATGATTCCACTAAATTCAACCAGGATTGCGTCTGTTTGGCAAAATTGCTCGCACTGTGTTGTAATTGTTTAGCTTCAGCATCAAGTTTTTTTTTGATTCAAATATGCCTGCGCTACCCTAAATATACAATTACACAATATGTAAAAACAAATATTTATATGTTTATAAATTAATACGTAATACTGACCCAACATTCAAATGATCTACAAGCGCTTGAGTTAAATTGTTAGCAGCTTGAACAGCTTCCTTACGTTTTTGTTCTGTTAAAAAATAATATATTTTATAAAATATAGTTCTTTACATCGTAATATTAAAGTATTAATATACTATTTGTGACAATAATTATCAATGTGTTAAATAAAATTTGAAAGAATTATAATACCTTGTCTTTCTTTTCTTGCTGCTTGTTTACCTTGGTGTTCCTTGACAATTGATGACAACATGTTTGATTTTTTTTTTTAACAACGTTCTATGTTCTATGGATAGAAAAATACATAAATTAGTAATTAAATACTATAATTAGATTATAAAAATTGTTTTTATGTTTATCGAGGTAATGTTTATTTGTATTATTAGCAGGTTATTAAATAGATGTAAAAAATAATGCTATAAGTTGATTACAGAAAACATTAATCTAATATTTTATGTTTTCATGTAAAAAGAAAATGATTGATAAAAGATTATGAAATAATAAAGATTAATATCGCACAGGGAACTTTGCTTATTGATTATTATTCATTTATAGTTTGATTATTGATAGGAGTAGAGTTAGTCATGCACTATTGGTTGTCAGAGTTGTTTGTAAACAACGTTAATCGAACATACTTTAAGATTGAGGTTATGTTTGAATTGTTGATAGCGTTGTTAATTATCGAATAATCGATATTATATTTAGTCAATTGAATTTTCAAATTTAAAAATGATAAAATATTATTTGATATTTACGTATTATAATTGAAAGTAGTTATAATTATTCTCTATTAACATGAAAATTTCTGATAATCTGATTGGTTTAGTTGAACATTTCTTCGTATCACACAGATAGCGCTGATTTAAATTTCTTTAATTTTCCTTTTTCGAGGTAATGATGATGGCGTCCAGTTTTCGAGATGGTGCTTAGTTGACCTGTTGATAGTTCGGATTGATATAAGTTTTAGAAAAAAAGAATAATAAGTTTATTGTGAATGTCGATAAGTTTAACAAATGCACCGTCAAAGTTGAAAATATTAAATTATTACGATTGTCTTATGTGACGATCAACATTTTATCAAAGACAATTATTTTTAACCGCACAATGCTTCTACGTTTAGTGCTTATGAAAATTATAAAAGAAGTATTGTTATTGCGTATGCGTTTGATATAAATTGCTGCGCGATGATTCCTATCGAAACACATTTTCATTGAATAATATATATATATTCAATAAACGAATACTCTTCAAGGAGTTTAAGTCACATTATTGATGATATTATGAAAATGTAATGAGATTTTGTTGATTGTCTCAATCAAATTTAAATTAAACATCTCTACACATTTTTTATTATTATTATTATTTTTATTTAAAAATATACATTTAATATTTTCTCCAAGAGAGAGAATGGCAATTCGACTTACACTGGAATGTGGACATGTATCAATATTACGTGAGCGTATATCTCCTGAAGGTTTTACTCATGACTGGGAAGTTTTTGTACGAGGAGTTGATAACACAGACATACATCACTATATCGAGAAAGGTAATTCCTTTTTTTTTCTTTTTAATACAAAGATTTACATTTAACTAAACTATCACTTGTGAAATAATTTCTAATTTTACTTTAATGTATTGTTACTTATTTATTGATTTATTTTCAGTTGTGTTTCAACTACATGAAACATTTCCAAAACCTAAAAGAGTAGTTAAGGAACCACCTTACATGGTCAAAGAATCAGGGTATGCAGGATTCACAATCCCAATTCATGTATATTTAAAAAACAAGGATGAACCAAAAAGATTTCAAATTCTTTACAAACTTAATTTACAACCTAGAGGAAAGGTTATTAATAAAGCTATACGTCATATTGAAATAATTAATAATCCATCTGAAGAATTTAAAAGGAAACTTTTAAAAGGAGGCGGTGTTAGTATATTAAACAATTTTATTTTTTACTATTACCTATAAAAATCTAATGCATATATCTAACATGTTATATTAATTTTATATTTTTAGTGTGTAATACCTAGTGCGGAGAGTACATCAGAAAGGAGTGAGGTAAAAACTCCCGTTATGGTTGGTAAACCAAAGTTATCTATCGGTGAGCCAAAGAAGCACCGCCCAATAGAATCCAAGACATCTAACTCATTTGCTGAATTATTTGGTCCTCCTATTAAGACAGCAAAAATATTTCCTGATAATAAAAAGGTAACTCAATACGATAAAAGTAGTACAGTCAAACCTATAAGTGTATCTGAAAAGGCTGATAAAGTAGATAAAATAACTAAAAGTAAAGACAGTCCACATAAGGATACAAAGAAAGATAAAACAGAAGAAAAGAAAGATAAAAAAATCAAAGATCCTTCTAAGGAGAAAAGCAGAAGTAAAGAGAAATCAAAAAGATCTTCTAGTCCTGGAAGCAAAATTTATTCGAGTCCAACGAATAAACGACTTTCTCCTCCTCCACTAAAAAGGCCTCGTAGCTCTTCACCTCCGTCTTCTGTTAAAAGATCATCTCCGCCGAAATCTAAAGAGAAAGATATAAAGAAATCTATTCAAGAAAAAGAAAGAGAAAAGGATAAAGATAAGGAAAAAGAAAAGGAGAGAGATAAGGATAAGGATAAGGCAAAAGATAATTCTAAAAGTTCCTTGGATATAAACAAGACTGACAAAAAGAAAGATAAAAAGAAATACAAGGATGACAATTATAAAGAAAAAAAGGATAAATACAAGGAAGGGGAACGTTCTAGTGTTAAGGAAGTTCAAAAGATAAGTGATAAAAAATTAGAAAAGGCTGATAAAGAGAAAGATAAATCTCAAGATTATAAGTCGATAAAGGATGGTAGAAAGTCTCCCAAATCTGTTAAAGAAAGTGATAAGATTAAAGATGATAAATTAACAAAAGTCGACAAATTGGAAAAAGGTGAAAAGTCAGAGAAGGTTAAGGAAAATAAAAGTGATAAAGATAGGACGAAGCATAAGCACAAGAAGAAGGATAAAAAAGAAAAGAGAGATAGCAGTAGAGAAAGAGAGAAAAAAGAAAAACGAGATAAATCCAAATCGTCTGCAGAAAAGCAAAACAATATGCCTGCGTCGTCTAATCCTCTTTCTATGCTCTTTGCAAATATGCCAGAAAGAGATAGTAGCGATTCAGCACCGTCTGTAGACGACGAGTCCTTTGCTGAAACTAAACCAATAATTCTGAATGTTAAAAAGGAATTGGAAGATACGGCTCCCTTGACTGTTCCAACGGATCAAGCAACAAGACCACCTTCGCCACCACCTATTATTGAAATAAAGAAAGAAAAAAGTGATCATCGTAGTAAAAGGGATCGGCCAAAAAGTAGTAGAGGAGAGGAAAGAGAAAGCAAGAAGAGGAAAAGAAGAAGCGAGAGTAAAGGTGATGAAGAACATAATATTAAAAGGGAAAAAGATAGGAGTCATTCGACTTCGCCATTGTTGGAATTAGTATCCTCTAGTCAGTCACCAGTTGTGGTGGATGGCAATTCTATTCGGGATATTGTTAAAGAAAAGGATCGTAACATGATAGAACAAACAAAAAAAGAAGGGGAAACTGATGGAGAACAAGTGGTACCCGATTCTACCAATTGTACTTTGGTAGAATCAGACTCCGGTGAACCTCCTGTATTTTCTGAAGATTATGTATCACAGTTGAAGGATTTACAACATAAGATAATGACGTTGCAAGATAACGATGAATTGCAAAGAGTTGTTCGTGTTATTGAAGAGACAGGTCAATACGAAATTACTAAGAAGACATTTGATTTTGATTTGTGTGCTCTCGATCGCAGAACAGTACAACGTCTCCAACAGTTTTTTTCTGCTTCATGACTATCTGTAATGTAAAACATGACACTTCTTTTCTTTTTTTTTTTTTTTTTAAATTATATATATTTATATATTTATATATTTATATATATAGGTCATCACATAAGTTTCTCTTCCTTTTATTTAATTAAATTTGTATACTTAATATTTGATATTTGATATTATTTTATTAATATTAAATACCATAGTATTATGAACAAGGTGATAGGAATAAAGTAAAAATTGTTAAGTAAAATAATATAAAGTCTAAAATATTAAATATTAAATATAAAATGTTAATTAAGAAAAAGGAAGAAACTTATGGATCGACCAATATATATATATATATAATTATATTGCTGTACGCTAAAGTCACATTTTAAATCATTGTCGATTTATTGATTATTTCGCTATGTGATAAAATGTGTAACATATAATATCCTAGTAAGAAAACTTATTATTGGAAAAAAAAAGAAATGATTTTTTATATTAGAATTATATACATTACATTGTTTTAATTCTGCAATATATTTAAAACATTATAATACAGTTTAATTCAGCCAAATGAATCATTTATATATATACACGTAGGTAGCATAAAAAAAATCATGCGTTTGGACTGTATATAACATACATCACACACGATAAACAAACAAACATATATACACATTTAGATTTCAAAACAATATATATATATACATTGGATAATTTTCATCAATATTTTCATTGAAATGAAAATTTAATGAAAGTGATAAAAATTGCATTATCTTTAATAAAGATTTTTTTTTTTTAAATATTACTAGAAGAGAAACGAAAAAAAAAGAAAAGAAAAGATAAATAATAGTAAAAACTCAAACGCAACATTTAGTTAATATTTTTATTTTCTTCTAATCTGAAAGAAAATGATAAATATTTGTTTGTTAATTGAAATACGTAAACGAATTATTATTTTATATATATATAAATATATATATACAGAGTGTCCTGCAATTGATGATTTAAATAAGCAAAGGGTGATTATACATAAAAATACGTAAAAAGGATTATTATTTTATGTACAGGGTGGTAGAAATGAACAGAGGGTGATCTACATTTTCAATTAAGTTTTTTTCAGTTACATATGATATCACCCTGTATTATATCATGTGTTTATGTACTGATCGATAAATAACTTCTGGGAAATTTTATTTATGATAACTAATAATGGAGAGACTGTAAATATATGTAGGTATTACGTATTTACGAAAAAATACACGATGTATAATATTTAACGACAAAAGGAAAAGAAATGAAAATGCTGATAGGAGAATTTGATATTTTAGATCTATTATTTTTTTTTTAACAGTAATCTTCTTTTTTTTGTATAGAAAACAAAATTCGAATGATGTAGAAAGATTAATTTATTATTTTTTTTTTTATAGACATTATTATTATTATTATTTATCATCATTAGTTTATTAAAATTGAAAATGTAATTGGAATTTTATCTCCTATCACATTTTATCATTAGTTGAAATTATATTTAAAATAATATGCATTTATTCTAAAAATCCTGACAACAAATACAACTTGATCATGTAAAAAAAAAAACAGAGATAAAAAATATAATATAAATATCGAATTAGCGAGATTCAATTTTATATATATTTAATTTTTAAAGAAAGTAAATCTGTAAATTTTTTTCTTTTCTAATCTCTCCCACTGAAAAGTTGCCTAGAATGCGTTTTTAAGATAATATATTTATTCATATTTAGAATTAATAATAATAATAATAATAATAATAATAATAATAGTAATAATAATAGTAATAATATTGTATAAGAATGATATTGCAAAACGAATAATTTATAATAATTTTTTCTTGATCATTAAACAATGTTAATAATACTATCCGTCGACGAAAGGTGCTAAAACAATTAACTAAACTTTCTTTCAAATTGAATTAATTTGAATTTGATTTTTTAATTATCTAATTAAATGAAAAAGAAAAAGAAAGAAGAATCATAATTTGCCTATAGATAAATGAACAATATAATATTTTTGCAATATGCTTATAACATTTAACATTTGAAAGATAAATTAATATAATATTTTTTTGTAAATATATTTTCATTCAGATTATGAATTATTACGTTCATCTCGATATTACTATAATTAATATTTGTAATATCTATTTTTAGTAAATTTATAATAACACATTTCGTAACGAAATAATGTAACAACATTTCAATGATTATTATTTTCGATAAATAATAATTAAAGATTATTTATATCAAAATCAAAGAAATCATATTATATTCACAGATTATAAAAAATGAAAAAAGAAAATAATAATAAATAAGAGAGAGAGAGAGAGAGAGAGAGAAAGAGAGAGAGACAGATAGAGAAAGAAAGAAAGAAAAATTGTAATTAAATATATAAATAAATTAATGCACTTTTTTCAAATATCATTGAAACTAATGATGTTGCGTGCAATTGATACACCAAATAGAGTTGAAAAAAAAAAAAACAAAAGAAAAAAGAAAAAAAAGAAATAAAACTAAAGTTTTGATATTATTAGAATAATATGAAATAAGTATAAAAATAAAAGAGTGTATATATAAAACGAATAATGCATAAATTAAGATATATCGTGTATAGTTTTACAGTGTGTCATTTCATAAAAAATGGAAGAAAAAAAAATAGATTATATTATATTATATAACGTATAATATCTATTCCTTTTTTTGTAGTGCTGCAAAGAGATGTATGTGTGGTATTTGATTAAAAAAAAAAAAAAAAAAAGAAAGAAAAGAAGTAAACGAAAAAGGGAGAGAGAGAGAGAAAGAGAGAGAAAAATACTATAATTATTATAGGATTAAGCCTATTGAAATATTTATATTTGAATGAAAATTTTCTTAACATACACGCCAGACGAAGCATTTATATTATATACGTCACGCACACACACACATCGTATTTTCAAAATGATTAAACAAAATGAATATATTGAAAATTAATCGGATATAATTATATCCTATTTCGGGTTTGTTGTTCACTTATTTATACGTTAGTTTAATTTTCTAAATTTTATTTCTATTAACGATCATTAATTATTATTATTATTATTATTATTATTATTTTTTTTTTGTTATTTAATGAAGTGAGAAATATATTATATATTAAGAAAAAGTAAAATATTAAACGCTCTATTTAATTAAGCATCGCATCCTGTAATATTTCGCGTGTCGATATCGTATAATATATATTTAAAAAAAATATATAAAAATACACCCTTATTGATATAAAAATAATCGATTAGTGATTTGTTTTTCTCAAAAGTAACGTGTAAATTAGATTTTTTTTTTTTTCGTTTTTGTATCATTTTCAATCTTTAATCAATTTAATATATATATATTAAATCACAATATATCAATTTAATATATATATTTAATTAATATATACGTGTATGTTTGATAAAAATTTCATTGAAAAAAAAGAAAATATAAATATATATTTCATTAATTATAAATATAATTTATTTACTCAAAGTATACGTGTGATATATACATACCTAAATATATATGTATTTTCTTTTTTCTTTTTTTATAATATATAAATTTTGACATACATATATATATATATGCGTATATGTATGATTGTATAATTTTTTTCTTGAGTATAAAAAAAAAGAAAAAAAAAAAAGAAAAAGTCATTACAGAATATTATGGTGTGTTCTATTAGGAAACTATTTAATTATACGATTTTATCCTTCGTGTGTTGAAAAAAAACACATGTGAATTATAATTTAATTACAAACACATACACACACAGATATATACACATGCTCTTCATCGAATGCATAATAAATAATTTGTTTAAAAAAACATAGAACAAAAGAAAAAAAAATTAAATACGCATAATATATTGTAAATAGTAGTTTTTTAAGGGAAACTTTCAAAGATACAGTACAAGGCAACACATTGCAGTTTAAAATACTTATGCCATTCGATGAAACATTTCTCATTCTCTGTATATTATTTACTCTATAAATATAATAGAAAAAATATAATAAAAATGTCTTATACATAATTGCCTATCAACGTTCGATCCCTTCAGCCCATACTCTTCTTTTTTTTTCTTTCTTTAAAATATAATTAATATTAA
>JACGTP010000006.1:1941369-1993869 GCA_023678845.1 Mischocyttarus mexicanus | reverse complement strand
TTTTAATTATCCTGTTGTAAGAAAATAATGGTTAGACATTATTTATTCATTATAACGTTTATTATTTCATTGTTATTTTTTTTATTAAGTATTAGGTTGTCAAGTATGAAATGAAGCAAAAAATGCACATAATTGAATTGAGAATTTGCTCCATTTCATACTTGACAACCTAATATAATCATCAACTGGAGGAATGATTCATTCATCGTATTATTTCATCTAAGAAAGCTCCTAGTATGAAAATATTAATTTTTTCAAACGATTCTTTGAAACAGAACGTGAAAGGAATGTTAAAATTGTATTACCTATGTAATATATAATTTTATATGATATAAAATTTTGGTAATAAACTAATTATTAATTTTATTGTCAATGTAAGAAAATCACTGTACAGTTATAAAACGAGGAATGAACTAAAGTATGGTAATCGATGATATCATCTTAAATTATATGTTTGCTACAAATATTTGGCAACAAGTCAACAAAGATAACATTTATTTTATTTTATATATTTCCTAACACCTCTCACGAAGAAAACAGTTGTTGTATTGTCAAATTGCCAAAATTATGTCACCTTAATAATTCTCGTAGAAAAAGGGGGGGGAAAGAATATTGTCAACGCGAGTATAAACGTGCAATTTTTATGTTTCACGTATAAAAAAAAAAAAAAAGGAAAAATAAAATCACAGGAAAAATATTTATTTTCCATAATAATTTTAATACAGTGTAAGTTGTACAACTTACCTTCAAGCCTGTCAACTTCCTTCTGGAGTTTCTTGACCGTTTTTTCAGCAAATTCTGCTCGAGCTTCGGCTTCCTTTAGTTTGACGGTCAACGTTTTCAATTGACGTTTGAATTCTTCGACTCGTTGATTAGCCTAAATGTTAATTAATAATCAAATAGAAATATATTAGAAGAAAATAATTTAAGGTTTTTCGAAAAGGGGTGATAAGGTGGTTTGAAACAATTACCTTTTCTTCGGATACCTCCAATGATTTCAAACTGTTTCCGACGACTTTCAATTCTTCTTCCAATTCCATGATCTTTCTAAAATATTTATTTTTATTATCAACAAAATAAATGTGAATTTTGTATATTACTTTTTCCTAAAATCTTTAAATAATCCACTTACGCTTCACCAGATTTGACACGATCTTCAGCGACTTCCAACTCGTCTTCAACGAAGGCCAACTTGCGTGATACTTCATCTGATTTTCCATCAGCATCCTCAGCTAAGAGACGTGCTTCCTTAAGCTGATTCGTCAGCTGATCCATCCTTTCCTCATCCTGTTGGGCACGGTTCTCCAATACTTTGCACATACTGTCAAATAACAAATTGTATTATATAAAAATAATCCCAAAGAGTATATTACAAAATATTATTATTTAATATATTATAGATTTCTTTAATTATTTATTACTTTTCCATTTAGCAGATAAACTCCCTTTTAATTACCTCAAAATTACCTTAAAAATATTATTTATCAAATTATAGTTTAATATCAAACACGAGACTGTTAGTTTTAATCAATTGATTATACAATTTGTGTGTATCAAATATTTAATTTTTTTAAAATTTGTATATATTAGGCTTGTCAAGTATGAAATGGAGCAAAAAATGCACGTAATTGAATTGAGAATTTGCTCCATTTCATACTTGACAACTTAATATCAGAAGAAAAATAAAATAAAATAAAATAATAATTATACGAGATGAAATAAATATTAAAAATGAGGAAATAATAATAATAATAATAATAATAATAATAATAAAAATGAAAGTATCATTAAATACCGGCTAGATTCATCAGCAGCTTGAGATGCCTCAGCAAGTTTGGCAGTTGCAGTGTTTAGACGTTCCTCAGATCGTTCTAAATCCTCTTCAATCAGTTGAACTTTTCTATTAAGAGCGGCGACCTCGGACTCAGCCTGAACAATAGCATACGTATGTAAACGACATAGAAAAAAAATAGTTTCACTTGAGCTTTTTTTAACTGAAACTACACACATCTGTTTTGTTTACGTTAGTGTAAAGATATCGGGTTGGATCGAATCCAAAATGAATCAGACCAAGGACATGGGGGGATCTTCGTAATTCAATTTTATCGATCAAACTTGATCTTTAAATGATCTCTCATTCTTTATATAGAAGATCTTTCTATACTTTTTATACATTTTTATATAAATATTGGGTCAGTGTTAAAAGAAATGTCGAATTTTTTCCCTCCATTGAGAATAGTGATCAAAAGTAATAAATAAAAAGCTTACATTGGTAAGAGATTTCTCACGTTCCTCGAGATCCTTGTTAGCCTGTTCGAGATTATGTTTGTTCGTTTGTAGATCACTTTCAACTTGAGCTAACTTTTTCGTAAGATCAGCAACCTCTTCTAAGACCTTATCTGCACGCAAATTTGCTTCCTTAGCCTGACCTTCGCAAGTATCAGCTTTGTCCATGGCATTGTCCTTCTCAAGCTTCATAGCTTGCATTTTCTTCTTGATCGCGTCCATCTTGGCGACCTTTTTTTTCTTCCTTTTCTTCTTCTTATTCCGACTTTCCTCACGAAACGATCAACTTTCCTGTACACGAAATCATTTAATTTGTTAATATTTATTACAATTCTTTTCAATATAAAAAAAAAAAAAACTATAAACGTATAGACAATGAAATTAATTAGTAATTGTTGAAAAAATATCTTACGGTAAAATACATGACAAATATGACATCGTAATATGGAAAAACATAATAAACTATGTAATAATTAATATAATCTGTAAGGAGTTGTTGTATTCAGATTTCAAATATTGGACGAATTTTAGCTCCATGGTTTTGAAAAAAGTTTTCAACAAAAGAAGATGAAGAAGATGAAGTACTTGTTGTGTTGTATATTACAAGACATATAATTTCAAATATATATATGTGGATATATATTTGATATATGTGTGTATGATTGTGCGTGCGTCCTCGCGTGCACGGAAAATAGCACATCAGGGTGTCCACGGAAATAGCATCTACAGCCGGATTCTATAAATATTCGTGAAACGACGTCGATGGAACGACGTTAAGAAGAGGGCAAAACTAGCATAATGTAAGCCAGAAGAACGAGCTTTACTTGGCTTCCCACAGACGACCGACATTCGATCTAACTTACGCTTATTAATAGCATTTACCAAAATCTTTTAGCAAGGAATCCTGCGAATATCGTTAAGATTATATTTCTGACTGAATATTTTTATTTCTTTTCTTTTTCTTCTTTCCCTTTCCCTCCCCTACCACCATCCTCCCTCAATTTTTTCAATTTGGATAATCAGAAACTGCTGTTCGGTTAGAGGGTTTTATGACCCCAAGAAAAGGGGTCATAAGAATTTCTTACAAGTGATATTAAAATAAATGAATTATAATTTTCTAACACCAAATGAATATATAATTATCCTCAATAATGATTCACGATGAAATCATAATTTAATAAGATTAGGTTGCCGATTTTGTCAGAGGAAAAAGTATTAATATACACATTTCTAATCTGGATACTATCTATTATAACTGGCACACTACACCTGATCGAATACGTCAAAATGACACTTGCGAAATATTTAACTGCTTGGGTGAAAAAGATATCCACTTATTTTTTAAATTTATTTCCAGCTTTAAAATAATGGATTTCTTTTTACCTACTGTCATCTAATATTTCGAGTGTTTCTAATCCATGTGAAAGCATTTTTTTTTTGACATGAATGGAAGATAAAGAGAAAGAGAGAGAGAGAGAGACAGAAAATGTAGATTTCACGAGAGAACATGAATTTCTCACGAGAACGCCATTTAGGTTTATTTATAAAGATCCACCTAAGAGATCTGGAATTAGAAAATCTTTTTTTTCGTAAGTATTTCTAAGCATCATTCTACACCATATCATTTGTTAACATTTTTCAATACATTCAAATTTATTATTTATTATTATTATTATTATTATTATTATTAATGCTAGATATGTTAGGAGAATGTGCACATGCGAGAATTATTAAAATAAACAAATAAATAAATAAATAAATAATGAAATTGTTAATAAAGCAAATTTTCTAATCGAATGATACACATTAAGCACGATATTAGAAATACTACTTACGACATATTTGCACGCTATGTTACACTTCCAAAAGCAAATTTCTCGTTCGTTAGTGTAGCAGCATTTACTATTTATTTTTTTTTGCTATTTTTTTTTTTTTTTGATTTAGCGATATTTGGCAGCGGTGTTAAACGGGGATCTCACGAAGAAGATCATAGTTCCTCCTAAAGCAAATATTATCCTGTTAGATGATGATAATAATTAAAAAGCTTTCCTTGCGTGTGTTTTTATGCGAATTAAAAAAAAGAAAAACACGTGTCAAGGATAGAAAAGAATAGAAGGAAGAGAGGAAGAAGAAAACGATGATCGATATTATGGAAAAAATTTGAACATATCTTTTTTTTTCATGGATAATTCAGAAAATGTAATGGGAAAGATAAAAAAAAATATTTCTTCCATAGCGAGGTTGAAAATAGCATAGAAACGGAACCCATTGAATCTTGGCAACCGATTTATTTTCGTCGCTAAGTGATTCATGAAAATTTTTATTCAAACTCCTGGACGATTAATTTTCATCCATTAGATTTTTTGTTCAATTATTTTTCCCTTTTTGCGTTAGAGTTCCTTCAAAAATGATTCCATTTACAAATCCTTTCATTTCGTATAAAATAAATATATTGGATTGATATGTGCATGGAATAAAATAATGTCGGATTTTTGGCCACTATTCAATAGGGAAAATCCGACATTTTTTTTCCACCAGAGCTGAATATATAAATTCATACTTAATATGTGTAATAATTAATATATAAAACAATGAATATAATAAATTTATATTTGATATATAAAATAATAAATATGAAATAACATATATATATTTATAAATTTATTTTTAAAATTTTTTCAATACAGAGAGGATTGATGGGGTCTTTCTATGTGTCAAAAATTCGGATAAAGGATTAAAGAAGAATACAACATCGGTTTTCGGAGCAAGCATAGTTAATTCTACTTACAAGCATCCTGGATAGCAACGAGTTCTTGTTAAAGCGTCTTTCGTTCTCCCAAAAACAAAACAAAAAACCCCACAAAAGCAACTGCAAGCTTAAACCTTAGCTCATTATTTCATATTTTTGATGTAAAATATTTTATTCGTTCTGATTAGTCGTAGCAAAGTTGACATATTCTTCATGAAAATTCACGATAAATTTTTTTTTTTCCGAGTCTTTTAAATTCAATTCCATTTTTATTTTCTTTCTTTTTTTTTTTAACAGCACTCGCGTTCGTACAAAATTAAATAAAGGATAAAAATTGACGATATTTCATATGGAGTAATGAAATATAAAATAACAGAAAAAAAATACACTTTGACGATGTAGTACGAAGAAGTAGAAGCAGAAGTAGAAGTAGAAGTAGAAGAAGTAGAAGTAGAAGTAAACGGAAGTAATAGAAGTAGAAGTAGTAGAATAATAATAAGAAGATGATATTGTTTTCTTCGACGATGACATTTCTTCGATTATAGTTGACGAACTTATAACAGAAACTTACCTAACTCGAGCGAGCTGAACGGCACGAGTTGAGCGTCTGAGAGAACCAGGAAAGCCTAGGCTCTTTCGACTCGAAAATTACGGAACGGAAGGATACGAATATCTCTACGTTGGATCTGATTGGGTGGGGGAGCCCCAAAAATGGCCCGCGTCAAGTAAACCTTATGTCGGGGGTGGGGCCCCGAAGTTTATTTTCTGCTCTAACTACGTCTACGAAGAACATTTTATACATCTCTCTCTCTCTCTCTCTTACTCTCTCTCTCACCTTTTCAACAATATCTAATCTTTTTATCGTATTTATTTCATTCTTGCATTTCTTCTAACCTTCTTTCCATTTATTTTCTTTTTAAACAGAAAAGAATACGTCAAATGTTAAACTTATTAAAGTCACACTAATCTATGTGTACCATTTTTACTTGATTTTATTTTTATTTAAATTTAAATTGATATTGCAATTTTTTTTATGGATATATTTATAATTTTTTTGTTTTTATATTCTTCCTAACTATTTATTTATTCAATTCTTCATAAGTTTGTATTTTTTATAATATTATTTATTCATTAACAAATATATTTATTTAACATTGAATTTATATCAGACACGTTAATCTACGTGTACTAATTTTATTTTATTTTATTATTTTTTTTGTGTGGATATATTTATAACTTTTTATAACTTTTTATATTCTCCATATATATGTTTCTATTTTTTGTAATATTATTTATCTATTAATTAACATATTTATCTTTTTTTTATATTGACACACACGTTTATCTTTTTTACTACTGCAATCTTAACTATATATAAATACACGCCTTCAGAATCATTGTATAACGATAGACACTATTACTAAATTGATCCTATAAAATTGGCCCAATTTCAAGATTCTCGAATGATTTTATAAATATTTGAAAATTCTATAGACTTTTGTTGTATTCTCTTTTCTATTTGCCTTTTCTTTTTTTTTTTCTTTTTTCTTTATTTCTTCTTAAAATTCTTCATATTGTTTCTTTAAAATAATCAAGCTGGGAACGTAGTGTTTTAAACGTATAAAGTCGATTTGGCAAATTTACGATCGTGTTTAAATCTTTTAGTCTTCTTTTTCTTCGTTGGCCTTTTGGTTATCTACTCGAATTTATTGTAAACCAAGTACAAAGTTTTCAATAACTATTAAAAGAAAATAAAAGAAAAACTAAAAGAAACTTTGAATAATTAATACAATCAATTTTTTTAGCATTTTCATTTCTATAAACAACAACAACAACAACAACAACAACAATAACAAACAATAGCAACAACGTTAATAAATAACAAAATTATCTATCGAGAAAAATACGAAGAAACTTATTCCCCGATCCTATAAATATATATTCATGCATATCAAACATGTTAAATTGTTTTAAAGTTAGGATAAAATCATTTCTTATTTGTTTATTGAGTTTTCTGCAGAACATTGTACGCCGAATACGAAGTTTTTATTAACTGTAATAATTAGAAAAACAAAACCAATGATTTGAGTTTAGAAAATAACGTATCGACAAGAAATCATACTTACGTTCATAAAAGTATCTAAATTGACAGTAATAAAATAAGCGCTAACAAATTCGATAGGTTTAGCTGCACGTTGCATAACTATTAAAATCAATTTTTTAGAATGATTATTCAAGGATGTCCAATCTGATTCGGCAAATGCAACAGCAACGTGACTACTCTGAAAACACAAATAATTATTTTTATAATTGTATGTTTATTTGACAATTTAGATAATGTTAATATTAATTTACCTTTAATTTAACTTTATTACCGTACCAACAGAAAATATAGATTTGTACCAACAATGTAGACAAATATATTACAAGTGCAAAGAATTCTATACTCAGTAGATCATTTTTAAGTAGCTCAAACATACTCAAACAAAGAACTATTGAACTTATGAAGAATTGAGCGAATATCGTTATTGCAAATGTTTCGTTCACTTTATTTGCTATTCTAAAAACCGAAAAGATATTTAAATTATTACTCAATTAAAAATGATGATGATGATGATGATGAACTTTCTTTTTGTTTAAATAAAAATAAAGATAAGAAATAACTTGCCGATAAATTTGATAATGATGTTTAATGCATCGTCGTAGATAATCGAAACCGTTTCCATTTAAATGTTTCAATCGATACTTCAATATATCTATTTGACAACAAATTTGTAATAAAAATCCACAAAATAATGCATCTATTGCAACGTGAAATAGAGAACAGGCTGTCATAGATGTCATTTGATAAAAGTATGTTAAATAAAATACGATTGTCGATGAATAATAATCGTACGGTATCCAAGATCTGAATGGTAAAGTTCTTGATTGTAAATCTGTTAATAAAGAATTTAATATGCTCGATAATACTGACGTTTCGATCATGATAGCATAATAAAGCGTATTAAACCTAAAAGAAAACAACAAATTAATAACACAATCTCTGTCCTTCCTTCCTTCCTTCCTATCTTTGGTTTCTATTTCTTTCTCTTATTTTTAATAAATTCTAAAAGAAAACTTACTGAATAGTTCGATCATATTTCTTCTGAATCATTGATTCTCCCGAATCGAGAGAAATGCATGCACCATCAGCTAGAATGTTAACCAATTTGACAATTTTATCTCGTGCCATTAAAACGTTTATAGCTTTGCAAAAACCAATAACCATCGTTAAAAGCATGTGAGAACTCTCAGTGAAATCATTCATATTGTCGACGGTGACCATGTCAATCATTTGCGAACACAGGAAGGAATAGACAAAAAATATCACAAGAAAAGTGTAAGAATCATAAATGATATTTTTACTTGTTGAGGTACTCCATGTTCTTGGTTTCCATATACCGCAAAATATTAAAATTTTAAAAGCCAATGTTAAAATACGCATTACTATATGTTAGTTATATAAATTGATAAAAACAAAACAAAAATTATTATTTTATTATTTCTATCTATTTTTTCTTATCTAACGATTTTCTAAATAAACATATCCCTATCTAAAGAAAAAAAATAGAATTTGAATAATAATACAAAGTGATATATAAGAATGGTTTGTAATAACAATAATCGTAATTCCCATTGCAAGAATCTTCAAGAATTTAGTTACATGACTCGACCAAGTTATACTGTCCCCTTATACAACTATAGTGTACAATACTAAAGAAAATATATCATCGTTGGATTCTTTCCTTCCATCCCCCTTTTTCCTTTAAGTTAATAGTTGCTTAGATAGAAACTACTGTTTATCCTAAAGTATTCCTCTCAACATAGTGATTTTCATTATCGATGATTTATCAAATGATAGAGGAGGGTTGTGTTTTATATTACCTAGAAATAATATTTTTCTATTCTCGCAGGAAAAGTAAGGAAATATGAGATTGACTATTTCATTGCATGTCAAATATTTTATTCCCCTTTTCTTCCTTTCTTTCTTTTTTTCTCTTTTCCTGTTTCCTATATTTTGAAATACTCTTTAAATATTACATATTGTGAATAGGGGGGAGGGGGAGACGTATGCAGAAGCACACATACACACAGGATAAACTAAAACGTGTTTTATTTTTGTTGTTATTTGTTCTTTTTTTCCTATCTTCTTTTCGACATTTCGTTTATGATTTCGTCCATATTATTATAACTTTATTGTTCATCTGTCTGTTGCAAGATATTGTAAGCCGAGTACGAAGTTTTGAGTATCTGATAAATCAAATGGGAATGATGGTTGCGAAGAAGACTATGAGAATTTTTGGTATTGGGGAAATATTATAGAAAAAAATATACCAACATTGACGAAAGAAACGAGATTGAGGGGAAGAATTTTGATTACAACTAAAACGATTGGTTTCATCGTACGTTTCATCATAAATAATAAACTCTTTTTGATATCGTCGTTTAAAATTATCCAATTTATTTCAAATATCGTTTTAGCAATTTCTTCGCTCTGGAATACAAATTATTATTATTATTATTATTGTTGTTGTTGTTTTATTTCAGAGAAATACAATTTTAAGGATATTTTTATTGTAAGTATTTGATGAAGAATTTTCGAATGTTTTATCAAACCTTTGTGGCAACAAGATTTCCGTACCAACAATAAAGATATATTTGCATCAATGCGGCATACATGTAAACTATTATTTGTGCAAAATCAGTAGACAATGGTGATATTTTCATTAATTGGTACAATGTAAAACATATTGAAGATGTTGTAACGAAAAATTGTATGAAAACCATTACCTCGAATGTTTTATTTATGTTATCGGCAAATCTGTAAAGAAAAATTCAAATTAGTTTGATAGTTTATTATTTTATTATGTATTGAAACGATATAATTTTTGTTTAAGTGTTTGTAAAAAAAATTATTCTTTGTGTTAGGGTCAGAAACTTTTGCAAACCCCATCCATGGATTTATATTTGCGAATAAAATATATTTTAAAATTATAATAATAAACTAACTTGTATATACAGTCGTAATGATGTATACATAATTTTAGAAAAGATTTATCATCGTTACTGATTTTGGTCAGACGATTTTCCAAAATTTGGATTTGACAACAAACGTGTATAAGAAAACCAAAGATCAAACAATCCAAAGCAACGTGCATCGAGGCACCAAATACAAGTGTTATTAATTGATGAAAGTAAGTTAAATAAAATATAAAATTATTCGTTTTAATATCGAACGGCAACCATGCTTGAAAAGTTAATTGTTTTCTTTTCAAATTTGTTATCAGTGAGGTCGAGAAGAAACAGACGAATGAGGAGCCGAGTATAATCGAATAACACTGTGTGTTCAATCTAAAAAAAATAAACAAACCAAAACGAAGAAACATTAAAATATATTTTTGGATAGAATTAAATATAATACAAATGCATAATGTTTGTTTATATATATACAATATTATTTAATTATCTTATTTTATGATACAAGAATTGATTGAAAAATTTAGAACATCGATCAAGAAGAAAACCTGAAAACCCCTTTAAAAAGTAATTCATCCAAATTTTAAATTACATAATATTTATAAACATATTGAATAGATTAAATATAAGAAATAATTATTACGTGATATTACAAACCTAGACCACTTGTCGAACTTGATTAGTATTCTGGTTTCCACGTCGTTCAATGGTTTGTATGGTTCTTGGATTAAACAACTAATTAATTGAACAATGTTATTACGATTAATTACAAGATATAACATTTTAAAAAAAGCTACTGCCTGTGCAAGAAATATGTAAATGTTGTCGGAAAAATCATTGGAATCGTTTAGGTTTATAATAATACTGATTGCTTGGGACAATGATGAGGATGATATTAAAAATGCAATAAATATTCTATACAAATAATATGTTAAACTTTTGTAAAATGAATTCGACCAAGATGACGGTATCCAGCATCCGCAAATACTAAGAACAATAAACGTCGATGCTAGTATAGTCATTTTTCAAACTTGCGATACAATTTAACAAAATATTACTTTTATTTTTCTTTTTCAAATAGTAAAACTTTCGTTCCACTCTTTACTTTTTAAATTATTTATCTATAACAACACAATTTATTTATTTATTTTTTTTTTTTCAAACGAACTATAACGTTCCGATTGATTACACACACTGACAGAAAATACACAAAGAAACAGTTGTCTACTTTTATTGATATTTTGTATTCTATCTCGTAATTCTATACCATCTGTAATCAAACTGTATGTTATTATTATAATATCAAGTATGAAAAGATAGTGTATTCTTTTAAAATGATATTTTATTAATGTCAATCATATTATATTCTTTTTCTTTTTTTCTATCTCTTAGAAAAACTACGACGACTCTTCGATGATACGTTTTCATCCTCATATTATTATTGATTATTAATTATTCCTACGTACTACGAGTAGAAATATCGACGTAACAGAAATTGAATGACAGTAAATGTGAACTAAATGACAAATGAAATTTTTATAATATCCTATTACAGGGGTTTTTTCTTTTTCTTTTACTTTTCAATAGGTAGTCGTTTACGATAAATTACACTTTTCAAGACAACTAACGTTTTATTATTTTATTTTCTATCTGTTCGATAAAATACTTACAATTAATATTATTTCAATAATTAATAAATAATTGGCTTCGTAAATTATCAAAGTTTAGACGAGATCTTTTTTTGTTTTTATTTATTAAACTTGTCCATGGGTTAAATAAAATTATTCTTAAATTTGTGATCATTGAAGTATAATTTTGTTACCTTTTGAAATATATCATTCTTGTGGATTAATTATTTTATTCTTGTCATCACTGTCCTTTATTTTTTTTTTTTCTATAATCTCTCAAATATATTTATATTATTTAAACTATGATAAATACTAATTAAGATAATTTAATTCCTCGTTTTTATTTTTTCTCTTTTTTTCTCTTACTCTTCTTGCGTTTGTTGCAAAAAATTGTACGCCGTGTATGCGGTTTTAAGTATCTAAGCAAACAAAAAAATTTTATAAGATCACCATAAGGAAATTAAGAATTGTTATAAAATTTTGGGATAATACACCATGAGGAATACTGACGTTTACGAAAGAGTCAAGATTCAGAGGGAAAAGATTCATAACAATAAATACAATCGGCCTCGTTGTACGATTCATCATAATCAAAAGACATTTCTTGATGTCGTCGTTTAAGTCAACCAAATTTGTATCGAAAATTTGATAAACGATTTCTTGGCTCTGCCCGAGATACACATTTAAATTATTTTACGTTTTTAAACACGAACGTTATTATTTCAAAATGAATCTTTACAATTGTGATTATAATATTTTAATAAAAATAAAATTGTATTTTATATGAAACCCAAGAAAAAAAAAATAAAGCTTTGGATTTATTCTTTTTAAAGTTATTTATCAATGAATAATAATATTATTGTTTCAAATTGCTATTAATAATGATTAAAATGATTATTATTTTTTAATCAGCAGACCTTAAGAGTGACTAAATGTCCGTAGGAACAGTAGAGATAAACTTGTATCAAAATTCCGGATATAAAAACAATTATTTTGATAAATTCCAATGAAAATGTTGATACTTTAGTTAATTGGAATAACGTAAAACATACTGTCAATGTACTTGCCAAAAATTGTATAAATATTGCAAATTTAAACGTTTTATTGACTGTTTCGGCATACCTTGGAAAACAAAAAAAGAAACAAAATAATTCATAAATTTATTTTAACGAGTCTTAAATGTGAAAAATTTGAGATTCAAGAAGAAGAAGAAGAAGAAGAAGAAGAAGAAGAAATAAAAAGTAATTATTATAATGAATTTACTTGTATATAGATTCATGATGACGAATGCAAAGTTTTAAAATATTTTTTCGTTCGTTAGTTATTTTGGTCAAACGATTTTCCAATAATTTAATTTGACAACAAATGTTTATTAAAAGATTGCATATCAAAGTATCTAAAGCAACATGAATGATTGCTCCTAATGTTAAAGATACCATTTGATGTATGTATGTTAAATAATATACAAGTGGTGTCATGTAAGCGTCAAATGGCAACCATACTCGAAAAGTTAATTGTCTTACTTTAAAATCTGATATTAACGAGCCAAATAAAAAATTAGTAACAGATAATGAAATCAAAAATGCATAACTGTGTGTGTTGAACCTGCAAAATAAAAAAAAGAGGAAATATGTGTTTCCACATTAATATATTTATAATATTATATTTTATTATAAATTAAAATACTTATAAAAATATTAATTTAATAAAAAAAATAAATAAAAAATAATAGATTATAAAATAGAAAATAATTACGAACCGAGACAATTTGTCAAATTTGATTTGAAGGTTTGCCTCAACGTCGTCCATAATTTTATACGGTTCTTTATCTAAAGTTATTATTAAGTTAACAATATTATTACGATTAACAACAAGGGTTAACATCTTAAAACAAGATACAAAATGTGCCAGAAATACGTAAATGTCGTCTGAAATATCCTCAGTAGTATCTTTGGCGTTTATAATAATACCAACGATTTGTGTTATTGACAATGTCGTTACTATCAGTGCTATCAAAATCGTATAGAAATTATAAATATGACGTTTATAAAATGACAATGACCATGATATCGGTCTCCAGCATCCACAAATTCCAAGAATAATAAACGTTGATTTAACTACTGCCATTATTTTTTCTTTTTTTTCTTTTTTTTAGACTAATTTCATTTATCATTGATAAATAACATATAACATTTCTATCATAATTTTAATAATTATTATTTTTTTCCACCGATATAGTACGTTGAAATCCTTCGATCATTTCACGACGACACTCGAGAATTATTATCTTTTGTTTTTTTTAAAGAAGTACAAGCTTTCAAATTGCCATAGACACTGAAAGAAATATCCAAAGAATACTTTTCTATTTTATTGATATTTTGTCTTTTCTCTTTCATTCACCCCTTTCCTCTTCTTACCCTCACCCCATAAATGATATGGTTCAATGTAATTCTATACTTTGGAAAATCTAACTCTGAGTGTGTCATTATCCTAATATCAACTGTGAAAATATGCGGACTCACCTAAAATGATATTTTATTATGTAAATAAGCTTGCTGAATGATAACGACAAGTTTCTTTCTTTTCCTTTTTTTTTTATTCAATGTTCCATTAATATCAATTATTTATTATTCCAATGGAATATGCGATACCAGAAACGTGCACTGAAGGAGAAATACTTTGTGCAAAAGGTAGAGCTATTTCTGAATGGGGTAAAAGAATTTTTGTTTTACTCGAGTGTAAAACGTTGTTGGAATAATTTGAAACAAAAAAAATACTTTAACGAATTGGATATCTCGCAAAAGGTAACAAAATCATATACTATCTTATTCGTTAATATCTTATTAAGTATTTGAATAAATTCGTAGAATTTTTTGAGAGACAAATAACGCGATTTATTTTAAATAAAAATAAACAAATACAAAAATAGTGCCCATCGTATTGCCACTACTCTTTTCTCATCTTTCTCTATGGATTACTCGTAATTAATAATTATGGTACTTGAATTAATATTTTGTTGTTTTGTTTCTCTTTTCTGTATTCATTTCTACATCATTTCTACATCAATTTTTTTTTAAATAAATAAATTATCCCTGGGTTTGTTGCAAAAGATTGTAAGTCGAATAGGCCGTTTTAATAATCTGAAATATAAATCTGAATTATTATTTATATGACGATTAGGTTATCATTGAAAGTGATGTTTAATAAATACTGACACTGATAAACGAATCAAGATTTAAAGCGAAAACTTTCATAACCACCATTGAAATTGGTTTGATCGTACGATTCATCATAATTAATAATGATTTCTTCATACTGCTGTTAAGAATCGTCCAATCAATGCCGAAAATCTTATCGATTATTTCTTTACTCTAATATAACATATATATATTTATATTTAAACAAAATATATTATATTTTATATTTAGTTGTATTAAATAAAATATATATTTTGTTGTTTTGTTATATCACAGACCTTTAAAGTGATTAAATTCCCGTACCAACAGTAAAGATAAATTTGTATTAACATGCAATACATGTAAAGTGACATTTTAGCATATTCAACAGAGGTAGGTGATAGTTTAGTTAATTGATATAACGTAAAACATACTGTCATAGTGCTGCCAAAAAATTGAAAGAAAATGATCAGCTCGAAGATTTGATTTACGTTATCTGCGAATCTGTACAGATGTTTCAAAATACAATTATTATAATTTATTAAATACCATAGTGTATTATGAAAAAGGTAAAAAAATACAACAAGAAGAAAATATTTGATACTTGAAAAATAATGAAGTAACTTATAGGACGACTTAACATATATATTTTTCATTAAAAACAAATTAAAAGAATAATATGAATTAATTAACAAATAAATTTTTTAATTTTTTTTTTATAATCATTTAACAATGAACTAACTTGTATATACATTCGTGATGACGAATGCATAATATTAAAAGTGTATTCTGTTGATCAGTAATTCTCATCAAACGACTTTCCAAAATCTTAATTTGACAACAAATATGTATAAAAATTCCACATATCAATGAATCCAGTGCGACGTTTAAAAATCCCGCTAACGTCATACCCAAGATTTGTTGAATGTATATTAAATAATATATAACAGGTGTTGTACTATCAAACGGTAACCAAACTTGTTGAAAAGTTAATTGTCTGTTTCTTAGATCATTGATTAATGACATTAATACGAAACTGCTTACTGAAAATCCTATCAAGGATGTATAACCTTTTGTATTATACCTAAACAATCAAAAAATAAAAATAAAACTATAATATAATTTAAAATATTATTGTATTAATTATAAAAAAAAAACAAACGTAAATTAATAAAATTATTAGATTGTCAAGTATGAAATGGAGCAAATNATTTGCTCCATTTCATACTTGACAATCTAATAATTTTATTAATTTACGTTTGTTTTTTTTTCTTTCTTTATTTATTTTATAATATCGTTATCTCGTAAACGAAATAATCGTATATATATGTAGAATAATATTAATTACAAACCGTGCTAATTTTTCGAATTTCGATTGAATCTCAATTTCTTCCTCGTTCGACGGGACGTAAGGTTCTTTCTCGTTTAATGCATTTATTAATTTGACTACGTCATTATAATTGATTTGAAATGTTAACATTTTCAAACAAGATATTGCAATAGTCAAAGATACGTAAATGTCTTCGGAAAGATCTTTTGAAATGTTTAATAAGATACCAATGATTTGCGATAAAGATAATGTCGATACTAAAAAAATGACACAAATCGTGTAAATATTGTATAAAAGATTTTGATAATTTGATAATGATGATGACCAATATGATGGTTTCCAGCATCCGCAAATACTCAGAATCGTCAATGTTGATCCTAAGATCATTTCTAATTTTAAAATTATAGACGACTGTTTGTCAATTTCTTTTTTTTTCTTTCTTTTAAATTACAATTTTTTCAACATCCTACGAATCGAACGTACGGAATAAAAGTAATATTCAAATCAATCTTTTTCACATGAATTTTACTTAGTTGATTAATCAGAGTGTTCCTGTTTTATTGTTATAGAGATACGAACGTTAAGAAATTTGTTCACCAACTGAAATGATTTTACTTTATATTATTCATACCTTTCTTTCCGACCCCCTATGAATCGTACGATCGATGTATGATTCTACTTTTACCAAACGAAATCTATCATTATTCTAATGTCAACTTCCAAAATTACATAGACGAAATAATCCGCTTGGAGAAAAGAAAGAAAAAAAAATACGATGACTTTGCTATCATCCAAGTTATTTATTAATCTTATGGGTTGTGTTGAAACAGTGAAACTATGACAGAGAAATTGTTTTCATCACTATGAAAATTTGTATAAACGGTATAATCAAAAGATTGTACGTGGATTATAGAAAATATCAGATTTTTCAAATATTAATAAAATCTTATTTAAAAACCAAGATTGAAGTATTTTTTATGTTGAACTTAAAAATAAAAACAAATAATACGAAATGATCTGAAAAGATGTAGGAATAGTTGTTGTCTGAAAAGTAACACCTGAAGTAAGTCGATTTTATTATTATTATTAATTGAAAACAATAAAATATCTTATTTCCTATAAACTTTAGAGGTACACAAAAATATCTACACTTCTATTTAGACTATAATTGCTTGCACGAATAAAATAATCACGAAACATTATGAAGATTTTTGCAAAATGTTATACGCTGAGTACGATGTATTCAGTATCTGTAAAATTATATAAACAATATATATAGAAAAAATAAACAAAATTATATAAATAATTGAAGAATATAATCTTTGATAGAAACTATTAATCTTACACTTGTAAATGATTGAGCAGATAATACTATAATATGACCACTTCTCATTTCAATAGGTCTTGTAGATCGTGACATTATTATAGGAATAATTTTAACTATGTCAGTTCCCAATGACGTCCAATCCATTTCATAAAACATATCTCCAATTTGTATACTCTATGAAAATAGAATTTGAAGATAATATTAACATAAATAAAAAAGAAGAAGAAAAAAGTAATTGAATTTGTTAATTGACCTTTAATATAACTTCATTGCCGAACCAACAATAAAGGAATATTTGCATGAACATAGATGCAAGGTAAGAAACTACCCACAAAAATTCAACACTTGCAATTTCTGTCTTGGACATTCTGTAAACGGTCAAACAAAGTACGATCGAGCTTATAGAAAATTGCAACATGATCATCGTCGTAAATATGCTGTTGACTTTGGTAGCAAAGCTAAAAAAAAAAGAAAATAAACATAAATGTTTTTTATTTCGTTTCAAATTTATCCACAATTTTTAATGTTATATTTATATTTTATAATAATATATATATGAACACATAAATATATATAAAGAAATTGTTAACCCATAAATGTAAAGATGATAATCTATTAATTCACGAATAATCCTATTCTTCTCTTTTTCCCAATGTACGATATAATTGCAATTTTTTCTTGCAATTTCCAATAACGTTGGCAACGTTTTAATACGATGACTGAGTATCTCCAATTGTGCACAAATTTGTATCATCAATCCGGAAATAATTGTTTCGTGTGCAACACTTGAATTCGCGACTACCAAAAGTGCAATTGATTGATGTATCAATGATAACCAAAACATTATTTCAGAGGAGTGATCGTAAGGAGTCCAATTTGCAAGTGGTAGAATACGTTCCTTTATGGCATTTACTATTTGTGATATTATTGCAAAGATCACTGTTGCCTCATTTAAAAATTCACAATAAATCGTTATCTTCCTAATGGAATTAAATAAATAAAATATCAACCAAATATTATTGATCTATAACAAATAATTATTCTCAATTGAGTATATTAAATATTTACACACACATGCATATATACTTTAAAAAAAAAAATTACATGCAATATGATTTATTGAAATATACAATAAACAAATAAGTTAACTTATTTAAACAAAATTTTTATAAACAAAACGATAAAGCTATGTATTATTATCGTTATTATTATTGAAAAAAAAAACAAATCAATAATTATTATTATATACAAGTTGTTGTGTCAGTCAACATTATTGACACATTCTACTTAAATCTGGTCCGACTATATTTCAAGAATAACTACTACTTAAAAAAGAAAACTAATTCACACCTGGCATTCTCGTCAAATTTTCCCTGTATATCTCGTTCTTCCAAATTACGTGGTAAACAGAAATCTTTCAAAAGCATATTGATCAATGAAATAACACTTTCCCTTCGTAACGTTAGATTAATTACTTTAATACACACTGCTACTACCGATATAGTAAGCGTAAACTTTTCGATTATCGTGTTAACGTTTTGATCGACGTAAGCATCGACGATACCACAAAATCCAAATAAACATATTATTAATATCATAAATATAGTATACAGATTGTATAAATAAGACTTGATAGAATTTTTTGGCCAATGTTTTGGTCGCCAATAACCGACGTATGTTAACAAAGCAAATGATACTGGCAGAACGTGCATAGCTATGATTTATATTACCGTTTCTTCTATAACAAATTCGTAGTTTTCTTTTTTCTTGGAATAAAGAAAGAAATAAAGAAGGATGTGAGGAGGGGGGAGATTGGAAAAAGGGAGGAAGGGAAAGAAGAAATATCGTAAACGTTTACAAAGGAAATAATATTTTCAGATTTGTGTAGGAAAAATGTCTGTACGAGGTTTTATGCAAGAGAATGATTTTTTTCTTTCTTTTCAAACTATCTTCATTTCATTAGTTTATAACGTTGTTTACTAATTATTCATTTTTATTCTCTTCCCCACCTATTCATTAAAACATCTTTACGTATGTTACACGACGTACAGTTTATCCATAGTAATTATGTCATCGTCTATACAGTCAGTAAATTTTTATTACCAATACGTTCTTTGAAATACGTTATAATGTTATTTTTATTATTATTCTAGAAACGGTGACACGATTTCTTTTCTCTCTCTCGGATATCCCCTAAGACTAATTAATATTGCATAATTTATCGAGAATTATAACTTCACCGATGTTCCTCTCTTCTTCCGCCTGTAATTAAAAACTTTCTTGATATATTTACTCGATACGATGTTTTATTTTATTTTCTCTTTCTTTCTCTTTCATTATAACTTTATAAATAATGCAAAAAATATACTTTCCATCAAACGTAAGTATAATAACTATAGTCAGTGATACGTTACAGACGAGTTCTGAGAGTTAAATCGATTAAGTTCTGCTTTGACACATAACGTTTGTACTTTACTTTGATGGATTTTATGAAAAATTTAAACAACACTTATGAAAATGATTTAAGATATGGAATATAAAATTATATTGTCACAAATAATATTTGTATTTGTAAAATGTAACGATTTATACTTTACGAGGAGGTCTGTAAAACGTTGTAAGCAGAATACGAGACTTTAATTATCTGAAATGTGATATCATTAAATTAATAATATTTATAAAGTATTTTTATTAATAATATTTAATTATTTTATTAAAAGTAATGGATTTCTTGTTCTCCTCAAACTAATAATTATTGTTTCATAAACCTACAGTCATAAATGATTTAGCTGAAAGTTTAACTATATATAAACTATTCATTTCAATGGTTCTAGTTGTCCTTGCCATTATTATAATTAAACTTTTAATTACTCTTGTTTTTAATGATATCCAATCCATTCCGTAAAACGCGTCCCCAATTTTTTTACTCTGAAAAATAGCGAAATACATAATTTCATTGACGATTGTATCATAAAAATGAAGAAAAAAAAAAGAGAGAAGAAAAATTGAGATTATTTTTATTGTAAAATATTTACCTTTAATGTAACTTCGTTACCGTACCAACAATAAAGAAATAATTGTATGAGCATGCAAGCGAGATAACAAAACGTCCAAAGAAAATCAAAACTTATAACATCTTTCGTAGATAATTTATAAACGCTCATGCACAATACGGTTGAACTTAAAGAAAATTGCATGAATATCATCAAACTGAATACTTCGTTGACCTTTTGAGTAAACCTAAAATCAAATATTTTTATATAATAATATTCTAAAAATTATTATATAAATATTGGAGGAGATACTATAAGAATATTAACCATAATAAAAATTCAATGAACGACAAAAAAAAAAAGAACATCTATATCAACAATGAATATTATAATTTTCAATATAAAACGATACAATAATATATTAATTTTACTTATAAACGTAAAGATGATATTCAACCAATTCACCGATAACTCGATTTTCAATTCTCTTTAAATCCTCTTTGGTGGTACAATTTTTCTGTTCTTTTTCCAGCAAAACTGGCAATATTCTAGCACGGTAACAAAGTATCTCCAATTGTGCACAAATTTGTATCATCAGTCCGGATATTATAGTTTCGTGAGCAACACTTGAATTGGCACACACCATGAGACCAAAGGTTTGATGTAACAAAGTTATCCAGAGCATAGTACTCGAGGTATGATCGTATGGCGTCCAATTGGCAAGCGGTAAAGTACGAGTTTCTAAGAATTTACCAAATTGTGCTACTGTTGCGAAGAACACGGTTGCCTCGTTCAAAATTTCACAATAAATTGTTATTATTCTAAGGTAACATAATTAACATTTATTTTTTAATTTACGTATGTGTATATATATATACAAGGTGTTTCGTAATAAATGGGAACCAACTTCAAATATGATTTTGTTTCAAAATTATAGCCACTTTTTAGTTCAATGAACGTAACAGACGTCTGACCACACAACACCTTTACTACTAGCATTTGATTACAACGTATATCTACTTTATCATTAAATAAAAAATACTTACTTGGCGTTTCGATCAAACCTCTGTTTAATTGCCAATTCCTGTGAATCACGAGGAATACAATCCTCCTTTAAAAGCATATTAGTAACAGAAATAATCTTCTTTCGATTAATTATAATGTTCGTCACTTTGATACACACACCTATGACGGATATAAATAATGAAAATTTTTCAAGTAAATTATCCAAATTATGATCAACCAAAGCGTCCATTAATCCACAAAATGTGAATGCATAAAGCATGGATATCATAAAAATCGTATAAATATTATATAATGAATATTTCATAGAATTTGGTGACCAATTAATTGGCCGCCAAAAACCAACGTAAGTTAAAAGGGCAAACGATAATGGAAGAGTATGCATTTCTCCAATTTTAATTGATATATTGTTAATTATATTTTTATTAAATTAAATTCTATCTTGAGTTTTTGCAAATATCACAATATTGTAAAATCAAAATAAAATTTATATTGAAAAAATGATTTATCTTCTAACATTGATGATAGAAAATCAAAATACTAGTATAATAGATAAAATGCAAAATATGTGTAGACAATATGAATTCTAATATCTTCCTATTATTATATTTTATTCATGCATACGTATGTCTCTGATTTTTCTTTGTTAACACCAACAAGAAGGGTTTCTTTATTTATTTATATTAATTGCAGGTTTCAGTTATCATTGTCTTGTTCTATGTACTGCACGTTTTACATCATAATGTACAGCCTATAATTGTCCTTTCTTTCCTTTTTTCTCTTTCTCTCTCTAGCTATACCATCAGTAAATTTTTATAACAGTGCATTATATAGAATAAAGATTTTATTTTCATGGAATTTCTTTGTCTACGTTAGACTGTCGCGTATAATTACAATATTATTTCTATAAATAATGAAAAAAAAGAAATTATATTTAAATATTGATGAAGTTCTTACGAATGGTTTTCGCATAATCGTTTTTTAATAAATTTCTTTATTTATTCTCTTTAGTTCTATTCGAGAGAGACATTTTCTTTATAAATAATTTCTTCTAGAACTCTAAAGGAGGTAGGTTTAAATTTATTACTAATACTACAATTTTATAATAAACGCAGTAAAATATTGTTGGATCTCGTGATGGATTGTGATTTTATATTTTGACATATATAAAAGTTTCATCTGTACAAAATGTATATTTCCTTGTCTATATTATCAATTGTATCTATTATTTAATTAGTTCCGTCTGGTCTTGCTCTTCCAACAACTTTTGGCATTTTTTTATTAGTCGAATCTTCTAGTTCTTTGGGTTTATAATAATGCGGTGCAACTTCCAATAACCATTTGCTTTCTATTTCTGTTACCTAAGGATATTTAATAATAAAAAAAAGAATCAATTTAAAATAACGCCAATAAAAATATACGATCGATTAAATAGCTTAAGAAAAAAGCAAAAAATAACAGTTTTCATGAAAAATACCTGGCGCATAAATTCTTTCGTCGTAAATACTAATTCGTGATAAAGTAACCATCGTGGTAGTTCTTGGAATAGTGAACTATTTGGATGAATGGATACAGTTTGATTGTGTTTCGCTGTTTTGTAATGGCCACCTTTTGACAAACGTGCCACGTGATAAAAATAACCCGCAGTGATCGCCTAAAATATATTTAGATAAATAAATGCAATAAAAACAATATAAAAATTGTTCAGATTAATAATAAAAAAAAATGTTACATACTTTTCTTATATTGATTGTTTCTGTGATACCAGATACAAGTTCCATTTCAACCCGTTGCATTAAGCCGATTAATTGTTCCCTAACGTCTCTAGCTCGTTTCATCGATCTAATCAAACAAAAATCTATCGTTATAATGATGTAAAAATTAAAACAAGGAAAAGATAAATTTCTATGTTTCGTACCTATATTGTATAAAATTTTCATAACACCAATGAGTACTGAAATCACTTTGTTGCCATTGATTGTAAATGTTTAGTAAAGTAAGATGATCGCCACCGGGTACGTGAAAATTTTTTCTCGCAGTATCAGCGTGTATAATTTTATCTTTAGGTCTGTAGAAAATAGCTCCGTTAACTGAAAGCATAGCAGCTATTGTGGCTACTTCTTCAGAGCAACGATATCGTTCACTGGCTAATAACATTTTAGCCATCATCGGATCTAATGGAAATTCTGCCATTCTTCGACCTAATTTAGTTAATTCACCACGATGATTTAACGCACCCAAAGCATAAAGTTGTTCTAAAGCTAATACTAATGTTTCGTGGGGTGGTGGATCGAGAAAATCAAAGTGAACTAAATCATTGATGCCTAAAGCTTTTAATGTGAGTACTGCATTACCTATAAAAATAATCATTAAAAAATTATTATTATTATTAATAATTATGATGGAAGAGTAAATTTCATATAAAATTATAGACAAACCAAGATTAATCCTTTGTATTTCAGGTACAGTATTATCTTCCAATTCGTTTTGATATGCCCATGCTGTATAAAGCCTGAAACATTTACCAGGTGCTACACGCCCACCACGACCTGCACGTTGCATCGCAGAAGCTTTACTAATCGGAACAACCATCAAACTTTCCATTCCTGTTCGTGCATTGAAATTGTTTTGTTTAGCAAATCCAGGATCTATTACATAAACGATATTGTCGATGGTTAAAGATGTCTCTGCTATGTTAGTAGCTAGAATCACCTATCAATATAAAAATGATGAGTAAAGTAAATCATGAAAATAACATGTAGATAATAAAAAATAAAATAAAATAAAATACCTTTCTAGCACCAACTGGAGTAGGTTCAAATATTTTTGTTTGCATATCACTTGGTAAATTGGCATAGACAGGTAATACCAAAAGTTCAGCTAATTTACTTCCCAACCTTCTAATCCTTTCTTGTAACATTTCTTGACACGTCTCAATCTCGTCTTGACCTAATTGACATTTTTTTTCAAATTACTAGTTGATTTGCAACTGTTCAATTTTATAAATATTTTAATTAGTGTATTTTCTCTACTCGTATTATCAATCAAATAATTCTAATGATCATTGTATTCTCACCAGTTAGAAATACCAGTACATCTCCTGGTGGTTGCGTTGCATGAATTTGAAGAATAGAGACTACGCATGCATCAATGTAATCTGCTTCAGGTGCTTTCGTATAATATATGTCTACAGGAAAACGACGACCAGGTATACGAAAGATCGGTGCATTGTCGAAGAATTCGCTAAACTTAGTTGCATCTAATGTTGCAGAAGAAATTAACAATTTCAAATCAGAACGAAATCTTGTTATATCCTTAACCAAACCAAATAAAATATCGGTATGTAATGTACGTTCGTGAGCTTCGTCGATTATCATTACACTAGAAATAAAATATATATTTTTATTATTTATGCATATAGAAATAGAAGAATATTGTTTTAAAATTATTTTCAAATATTACCTATATGACGCTAAATCAGGTTGACTAAGGAATTCTCTATGCAGTGTACCATCTGTCATGTATTTTATACGCGTACGATGAGATGTACAATCTTCGAAACGAATTGCATATCCAACTTCATTACCAAGTTTGACAGCCATTTCATGAGCGACTCTAGCAGCTACAGACATTGCTGCTACTCTGCGAGGCTCGCTGCATCCAATTACTTTATCGTTTTCTGCGAAACCTGCATTATATAAATACTGAGGAATCTGTGTAGTTTTTCCCGAACCTGTTTCGCCTTCTATTATTAGAATCTAAATTAAAGATATTGAATTATATATCATTAACTAAATATTGTAATAAGATTATTTTATTTCAAATCATAATCAAATGTAATACCTGATGTTCTTTAATAGCTTTGATAAGATCATTCCTGAAAGGATATATTGGTAAGCTCTTTTTGGTTTCTTGTATCGTTTGTAAAATTTTAGCTTGGGGAGAAGGACTTGGTTCGCGTTTAGAAACTTTTTCACTACCAGCTATATGCAACCCTTGAATAAATTCTATTTCATCCTCTAATATAAGATCATAATCCTGTTGAGCTGTAATTAAAATATATTGTTAAATCATTAAACATATTATTATAAATAAGGAAGATAATTTAATTGGAATAATTTTTCTTGTACCTTTTCTATCTTTGGCTCCAAATCTAAATACTGCAGACGACATCTGATCTGACTCCCATTTACTTTGTTCAGACTGTGGTGGTTCTGTATCACGTTGAATTTCTTCTCCTTCCAATTTCTTCTTTTCCAATGGCATATGATACCTTTGTACTCTTTCAAGTTCTCTTGCTTTTTCATGTTCCTTAGCTAATTGTAATAATTGTTTCTTATGTTCTCTCTCACGTTTTTCACGTTCTGTTAAACTGTATTGCAAAATATTTTGTAATAATAATTTAACAAAAATAATAATATTATTTGATTAAATATAATTAATAAATTACATTTCTTCTTCAAAGAGGTATTCATCATCAATAATATCCGCTTCTAATTCTGCCACCTTATCCTCTTTACGCTTCTCCAAATATTTTCTACGTGATTCAACTCTTAGTTTTGGAACTAGCTTTTCCCTCGCATCAGTTTCCATAAGTTTAAGTCTCTTTGCTGCTTCGGCTAGAAACAACAAATATATTTTATGTTAATGTCAAAGAGAAAATACTATAAAATATTGAGAGACTACGGTCTTCTTACCTGCTCCTGAGCCAGCAGGCATAGCAACTTTGCGTGTCTTAGTATCATCCTTAGCTTTGAGACGATTAGCAAATTCATCTCTTTCTTTGATATCTTTCCTACGTCTTTCTTCTTCACTATTACTATCTTCACTTGAAGATTCTTGTCTTCTATATTTACTCATTATAAATACTTATTGTAAATTATATTGAAACTATTTAGATCTTCAAAAGTAATAACAGAAATTCTCTATATATATATAATATAAAATTAATTGAATTAATTTCTCTATGAACGAATAAAAATTAGTAATAACAATAATTCAATATTTGAATATTTAATTCTTCTAATTCTTATAGGTTATATTTTGGTAAACCCCGAATACAAACCATCACTACGTTACACACAAATTACATCACTAATGACACCTAGTGGAATAATTGATAAACATTAATCGATATATTTTACGCGCCTCTCGAATGTGTTATATCGATATTTTTAAATTTCTACTTGTTAAGACAATTTAAAAAAAATATATTTTAAATAATAAATATTATTGATTAATTAAGAATTATAATCATACATGTACAGAGATTATTATTGGATGATATTAACTTTCTCAAGACCTTTAATATACGAATTGAAATTGATCTGAAATTTGTGTAATTAATTTTCAATTATTTTTTCCATGATTTTTAAGTAATGTCCTGTTAAAATGCTAATTCTAGTTGATTAACAATAAGAAGGATTGTGTTAATGATATGAATTAATGTACGTACGGATGATAGTTGATAGTTAAATATATTTTTTCGAAGCGTATATTATATCTCTCGAATATATTTTATTATACATACATTAATGAAAATATATACATGGTAGACTGCAGCTCATAAAAGCAGCAAAGTATCAATATAGTCATCAGCTACAGTATTCGTACGCGGATCTGTTTGAACGACGTCCTCTCGATAAAGTCGACTCTTTTTTTTATTTATATTTTTATTTATTTATTTATTTATTTATTTATTTGTTTGTTTGTTTTATCGACATTGTAAATCGGGAATTTTTCGGGAGGCACGTGTAGGCCGACACGTGTAGACCATTCAAGTTTCACGAAAAATTTCTCTTTTTTCCCGCTAGTTTCTTTTATTTTATTTTATTTTATTTTATTTTTTATTCCTTTTATGAACATTCTCGACAGACACGATGATCCTGTATCGCGTGACGGCAAAGTCCTTTTTTAAAGGACATAAAAACGCGTTCCTGAGAATAAGAATGACGATTGGGCAAACAGATATTAGGAATACTTTCACTGATCCTTCTTCAAATAACATTTGAATCTTATTCCCTTTTTACTTTCGCACCCTTTTACTTTTTTTACTGTTTTTTTCTCTCTTTTTTTTTTTTTATCTTTTATTCCATTCTCTCGCTCGCTTTGTTTTTTATTTTCTTCTAATTTTCATTTCGCATATTTCTATAATAATCTCACTCATTGTTTTATATCTCTTGCACTCTTTCGTAACTCATTTTTCTATCTTTTCTTCCTATTCTACTGCACAGCCAAACACTTACTTGTTCGATCAACTCGACTTCTAATTCATTTTATTCATTTACCCCTTCCCTCCTCCTCCTCCTTCTCCTCCTCCCTTATTTTTTCTTATCTTTTCATATTACATTTTAATTTAATTAATATCGTTAAAACATGACTGAACGATGTGATGTGTCTGCGATAATTTTAGAAGGATTTCAACGATTCGGATGAAACCGTCATTTGTATTATTATTTTTTTTGGTTTCTTTTTTTGTTTTTGTTTTCTTTTACACTCTCTCTCGAGTTTCAGCCGCATTTTTCTGTGTGTGTGTGTTTTTATTTATTTATTTTTTTTTACGGATTATTTCATATCGATTCCAGTTACACGCACGAATCGATTTTCGAAGTACCAACAGGGCGCCTTTAGGTTTTTATTATCTCGCTTTTTTTTCTTTTTTAATTAAATTTAAATTATAATTATTTTCATTACGTAGACGGTGTTTATTTTTTATTATCTTCTTTTAAATCGAATGGAAAATAATAACACCGTGTCTTGTAGAATATTTCATTTGTACTTCATTCTAAGATCATTTCGGCAAAATTTTCATTATCATCGATCGTGTTATTATTATTATTATTATTATTAAAATTCTAGAAAATAATATTTTTAAAAAGGACCATGTATCGAAAAAAAAGAAAAAAAAAGCGAGAAAATTAGAAACCATAATAGACTCGCTCGCGTCCTGTTGAATATCAACTCATATTCGTCCGATTATTTTTTGCATTGCCAAAAAAAAATAAAAATAAAATCAGTTCTTTATTGGAATTATCTTTGTTTGGTAAAAACTAGAATAGAATTTATTTGGAATTAAAATAACAATAATCAATGAATTTCTTCGTTATTTGGTTATTGGCGATTTTTTGCGAAATTGCGAAATGACGAATTTTCGTTATGCGGACGAATATGTATTAATAATAACGTTTTAAATATATCAAAAGAAAAACGTTATTATTGTTGTTATTATTATTAATATTATTACTATTATTATTATTAATATTATTATTATTATTGCCAATGTTTAAAATTGGCATTGAAATACGAGGGTAGGTTGAGAAAATTTCGAGTACGTTCTCCTTCTCCTTTTTCTTCTTCTTTTCTTTTTTTTTTTTATATAACTTTTTTCATACTACGTCGAAAAATAAAAAGGGATGTGAGATTGAGTTGAGAGAAGGACAACAAAATTAGACTCTTACGTTAAACTCGAAACGTTATCAATCCACTCACACGTATTTTTTTACATTCAAAACGTCGCTTAATTTAAAATTCGTTTTTTTTTTTTCTTTAAATCGAACCCCTTTTTTTTTCAATTACGAGACACGTTAATTACACAATGAAATCACATTAGTTTTTGTGTTTTTTTGTTTACTAAAGATGACATGCAGCAGCGTACAAAACATATCTCACATATATATTTATTTATTTATATATATGTATATATATGTATATTTATCGTTTATTTACTGTTGTTGTTTTTTTTTCATTTTCTTTTTTTCGTTTTTAATTTTTAATTTTTTTTATCAATTTTTTCCATTTTTCTTTTTTTTTTCTCTTCTCTGCCGTTGTAAAACTAATCGTTTTCATCCATTAGTTTTTTCACATTATTATTTTACATATTATATTTTTTAAATATAAATATTGCGTTAAGGTGTTCTTTTACAATATCCTATTCGAGGATTATTATTAACACATTGACTGGTACGCTAGTTTTCAAGAAAATCTCTGTCAAGCCCACGAATGCTGTTATACTTTGCTACAAATTTAAAACAAATGGTAATAAATAATATAAATAAAAATAATGTATCCATATTTATTGTAATGAAACATTATTATGTTTAGAAAGAGATTCTTATTCTATGGTAAGGATAATCATTTTTTTAAGAAAATTATTCAGGGTTTTTTATAGACTGTTTCAATGAACAGAATTCATCGTATAAATAATGTTTTAAATAAATTTTAAATAAAAGTTCTGAAATTTTGTTAATAAACTTTTATAACAATTCAAATAGTCACATATTCTGTGAAGTATTTTTCGAAATACCAACTAATTTACCTTAGAAGTATTAAAATAAGCCTCACTCAAATTTGGGTAACGAAAAGCCTGTTCAGAATTTGTACGTGCCAGTCAACGTGTTAAAACAGTATTTTTACGCAACGATACACACACGGTGGCAATTATTACACGAGCCAAGTACGCACAAACGACACTCTACGCCATTTCATTTTATTTTTTGACATTTCTTCTTATTTGTGAAATTAAAAGAAGCACATCGTATAGATTAAAAGAAAATTCGATTACAATCCAGTGGCGCGAATGGTAACGTTAATAATAATAATAATATAATAACAATTAATATTACAATAATAACAACAACAATAATACAAAATAATAATATTAAATAATATTGCACGCGTGGTTAGAGCCCCACTAGATTCATTTTATTATTTTTTTTCTTACGCTCTTTATCCCTCTTACAACACGAAACTAAAATTGCAACAGCCCAAAAATATCACGATTAATATATTTTAATATACATTTTACCATCACACTTAGTGTTTTTTGTTTTCTTTCTAAACAAAATATCTTTTTTTCTCGTGTTATAAATAAGAATCGAGCGTTATTAATAATTTAAAAAAAAAAGAAAAAACCAACATTTCTTTTTTCTTCTTCTTCGTCGTGCATTAAAATAAAAAAAAAGGAAAAATAATTATAGAAATTTGGTGTCTTTTGCGATAATAGTTGGATGGAAAAGAATGTAACTTAAAAATGATAAAATAATTGATGAATTGAATAAAAACACGTGATGTTCGTATTAAACATGCTCAAAAACGTTCCGTCATGAGAACTTCATTGGTTTTTTTATCTTCTTTGAAATGTTTATTTTTTTTTTTATTTTTTACCATATCGAACATATTTGAAGATTATTTCGTATAGCGTGTAACGAAGAATTGAGATGTGTGTGTGTGTGTGTTGTGATAAGGGGAAAGATGACGATGAAAGAAAAATAAAAAAGAAAAACAAAACAATTGGAAAACTATACAAAAAACTAATCGTTTGGATTTCGATAATTCGACGGGATATATCCGCATAATATCCTACTTAAATAATAATAATAATAATAATAATAATAATAATATTATATAATATAATATAATCATACTGCCATCGTACCGTAAATATCTTAAACTTAAAAATTAAAAAAGATTATTGATATACCAGCGTCGTCTGAATTATCGCTGATACACACCACTCAAAAAGAAGAAGAATATTAAAACGTTCGGTTTTTTATTTTATTTTGTTTGTATTTTTTTAATTATTTAATTATTTTGTTTGCTTTTTTTTCCTATTTTCTTTTTTCATTGTTCAATTTTACGATTACTTCACGTTTTTTATTTTACTTTGTTTACTTAAAAGTTTTTTTTTTTTTTTTTTTTTTCAGTCTGTGCTCTCCTAGTCCATGACGAGTTGAATTGAATAGGATTATGAAGGTAATAAAAAAAAAAAAGAAAAGAAAGAAGAAGAATAAGAAACAAAAAATCCTAGACAAAATTTTTAAACTAGAGTGGAAAAATAATATTAATAATATTAATAATAATAATAATAATAATAAAAAATTACGAAAAGAACAACGAAGATGTCTGGACCGTCGAGGAGAAATAGTAATAGTAGTAGTAGTAGTAGTAGTAGTAGTAGTAGTAGTAGTAGTAGTAATAGTAATAGTAGTAGTAATAGTTATTACGTTTGTGATTCGAAAATTACGATTCGTCGACCGATTTTAAATATATATCAGTTATAGTAAAAGAAAATTCATTATTTTTACGTTTATCTCAAACTTAAAATAATATTCTTTTTTAAATAATAACAATCTTAATATTTCTATTGTCAAAAATAAATCACGAAATAAAATTAATTTATTTCACTTGTAATTAGTCGACGTTATTTTATAAATTACCGGCACGTGTGTGTGTGTGTGTGTGTGAGAATGTGTATGTGTATATACAACGCTACAATGATTCGAAAAAAATTTACGATTTGCAAGTGGTATATATACTTCTGTATATATATGTGTATGTGTGTGTGTGTGTATGTAATTTGAATTATAATATCGTCAGCCCGTAAATCAATATAAAATGCATCTTAACATTTGCTACCGTTAACGCTGGTAGATTGTACAAGTTTGATAAACACCCGGTATTCCTCGATTAAGTAAACCGATTATACGTTTTATTTGTTTTTTATAATTTTTTCTAAATTTCTTTTTTTCTTTTTGTTCAAAGAAGTTGTGCGCAAAGTCGAGTCGAGTCAGCGACATGCGTCTTCCTAAAAGGAAAGAAACCCATAGGTACTCCGTGTTAAAGTATTCATAGATGGGACACCATGTGTTTTAAAAAACGTATTCCATGAAAGGACACACGCTGATTATTTTGTTCTCTATCTTTTCTTTTTTTTTCTTTTTTGTTATTGTTATTTTCATTCTACTTTACCGAGAACAAAATTCTACACAACACACTTTTATTTAATATAATATTATAAGTCGAGTTAATGGGGCTGGTGGAGGAGGGGGGAGATGGGGGTTTGTCTCTTCTTCCCTATCACAATAAATTTTTTTTGTCTTCTTTTTTCTCTCGTTTGCATTTAATCTTCTTCTTTTCTTTCTTTCTTTTTTTTCTATTTTTTTAAATCTTTTTTGTTTTTTTTTTCTTTTAAAATATTAATAGCATTACAGGCAGTGTTCGTTAAGAAACTGCTACAGGACGTACGTTCCCATATAAATCGGATGGGGCGGACTCTAACAACAAGATTAAAACGTATTACACGTGTTTTTTTCGTTAATTGTTTTTAAAACGATTTCTACAAGTTTTGTTTCACTGTTTGTTGTTGTTTGCGTTTAACAGTTTTGAAAACTTTGCGTAAGGTTCGAAATTTAATAACTAACTAATAATAAAAGAAATAAAAAAAAAAATAATATTAAATAAATCATTTCTACTGGTGTGACTATCTGGTGTGAAAGATTGGACACAAATTTACACTAAAGAAATTTTTCAAGAGAGAGGAGTGTATATATATAACATTTATATCTACGATTCCGTGTTATCAACGAAACCTAAAGATTTCTTTCCTTCTCGGACTGTCCTTGCAACGTGACAATGCGATAAGAAGAAGTTATATATGTATATATATATATATATATATGTCACTATTGATTAAAACAATAGTATAACGTGAAATAATCTAACAATAAGAAGGATTAGGAGTAACAGCAGCATGACGCGGTTTAATAGTTAAATTGTAGTTTGCAGCAGTGACTCTTTTTTTTATGGTGACGATGGTAATGGCGACATACTGTACTCACTCTTTTACATACTCACTCTTTTACGTACTCACTCTGTTACGTACTCATCACTTTCTCTTTCTTTCTTCCTCTTTTCTTCTATCTTTCTTCCTCTTTTTCTCTCGTTGCGTGTGTGGAGCTCGAATTAATTGAAAACGTTTGAAATAGTCATTTATAAATAGACAATGAGTTTCACACTCAATGTCGACGATAGGCAACCAGGATTCCAGTGTTCTCTGGTAACCACAATAAGAGGTCCCATAATCGCTGTTATTAAAACGTTAAACAACGACCACCGAGAAAAGTCAACGTCTTTTAAAAAGACGTTTTGAGTAAGATCAAAGGACGATTTACTTCAGTATCATTTGTATGATAAATCACAGAATAACGCAGCATCGACAATATCGTTGTCGGGATGTTCCCGTACTAGGAGGTGGCGTTACCGGTGCAAAGTATGCATGGACTTTAATATTGGGCAAATGGGTCTGAAAATAATATATTAATTAATTCTTTTTATCAGCTTCATCTAATGATTAAAAATTAAATATGTTTACATATTATTAACCCTTTTCGAAGGATCAGCATTAATATCTTTAGCTATTAAAAAATACCAAATTGATGATAAGTTTCCTAATATTATTATTTAATAATTTAAAATGATAATAGTGGTAAAGAAAGAAAAAATAGTACGCTGTTTAATTTTCGTAAAGGGTTAAAATATATAATTATAAAAAATAAATAGAAAAACTTTAAGATCGTACTCTTAATCTACGTATGCCAGCTCTAGTAATCAGTTGGCAGTCGTAAAGTTCAATTCGTTCTAGATTGTGGCAGGCCTGTAAAAGATGATCGAGACTGGCGTCTGTTATCAGAGGACAGTTATCCAGTTCTAATACTGCTAAGTGTTCCGCAGCACACGGTGAAAGAGCTAGCTGCCGAATCCCTTCATCAGTGATCAGCTCGCAATGGGACAGGCTCTAAATTATTTTTTTTTTCAAATGAACAATTTAATATAGAACACAAGTATGACGTGGATTTTATTAAAGCATTTTAGTTTTATTTTCCTTTCGAGATTTTATTTAACATACCAACTTCTCTAATCTTGGACAACCCATAGCCAGGTGTATAAGGGTGGTATCTGTTATTAAAAGGCACTCTTCGAGGTCCATCTTTTCGAGTAATCTGCAATTCTGAAAATGATATGATCAGAAAATCAATCGATCATCGAAAATCAGATGATACGATTATTTTGTATATTGGAAACTTACTCTCGCGAGAGCTTGAAAACCTGCGTCAGTAAAATGCGTGCAAGATACGCACTCGAGAACACTAAGAAGTGGACAGTGTTGAGCCAAAGTGATGAGAGATGCATCCGTTAAATTAGGACAATTCGATATACAAACGTAATGTAATTTTGGACACATTTCGCTTAGCTCTCTTACTGCGTCGTCTGTTATGTTCTGCAAACAAATAAACAAACAAAAATAAAATAAAACAAAATAAAAATCCATAGTTCTTTTTTAATTATTTCTTCCTTAAATCAATGAAAATTTGTAGCAACTTTAAACGATTATTTTTGTTTTTGTTTCATTGTAATATAGGTTTTAATTACATTAAATAAATGATTAATATAATTGTATAATAAATTTGTAATGTACCCTGCATTCATGTAGATTGATTGCTTCAAGATTTGGACAATGTTGGGCCAAACATTTGACACCTCTGTCTGTCAATTGACGACATCCCCTACTTAAAAAGCTACGTAATGAAACGCAACCATTTGCCAAAGCTTCGATACCATTGTCGGTAAGTAATTCGCACCATGACAGATTGATGTGCGTTAAATTAGAACAACCATCTGATAGATCTTTCAACGATAGATCTGTTATCTCCGGACAGGAATCCAAATTTAATCGTTGTAGCTTTCGACAATGTTTACTTAGGGCAGCACAAGTTACATCCGAGACTTTCTTACACTGACTTAGATTAAGTTCTTCAATGTTAGGACAAGAATCGGCCAATGCACGCATCGAATCGTTCCCGATACTTTTACATCCTCTCAAAGACAATTGTCGTAGAAATCCACCGCAACGAGTAGAAATATTTCCTATTACAGATTCCTGGAAAAAAAACAAGAAGAAGAAATAAATAAATAAATAAATAAATAAATAAACGAAACAAATTTAATTAATTAAATTATAACGTGTAGGTGTATGATATTAATACAAATATTGAATGGTTGTTAAAATAATCAATCGAGTCAAGTACCCCTACGTCTCGTTGAAAATCAAAAAGGTCGATCCTTTGCCAATTGGAACCATCGAGAGCCAATATGTTCCATGCTTTACTTACTTGGGCACATCGGCATAAAGATACAACGTCAAGATACGAGAGGATTCTGAAATTATTACACCTGTCTATCAATCTATATTCATGATTTACAAACGACAATTCCTATAAATAATTTCATATAATATTTATTACCTTAATAACAATTCTTTTGGCAGTTTCTTGTTAATCTGCGCCTCGTCGTCGTGTAAAACCCACGTTAGCTGTAATAAATGATATTTAAACTAAAAACAATAAATATATTGTTCTCATATAATAACAAATGAATAATTTTTAAATATAGAGAAATAGGTAGAACGAAATAGAGAGAGAGAGAGAGAGAGAGAGATAGAGAGAGAGATAGATAGAGAGAAATACATATATATTGTTTTTTAACATTAACTCATGGTCGTTGAATATAAATTTATGAATAAAATTATAGACTAAACATAAAACAGCAAAAAAGAATTTTTTTTTTAGTGAGAACTTGTGACCTTTCCAACGAGCATAAATCTGAAATTGTTTGATCGATATTTCGTAAATGAAAAAAAAAAATCCATCTACCAAAAACAATAATAGATTAATTGTTTTCCAAATTAATATATAGATATTAAAAATGATAGAAAAATAATAAATGTTATCATAAAGTTATTAACAGCCTTTTCCCCCCAAAACAACGAATATGGAAGAAAATGTAATATTTAAAAATACCCATAATGAGAGGGGATCATTAAAGGATGAAACCGTAATAATGAACGATAGAAAAGCATAGGATTATGTGATTTTGTTTAAAGTGAAAGACCAACCTGCATATAGGATTGCTTCATGGTAGTGACAGGGTTGTTGTGAGTATGCGATTGCGATGTGTAATAACCACCCTGATGATGATAATGGTGATAATGATAGGATGGATGCTGTTGTCTCCACCATTGACTTCCGGTTCCAGTTTCGGTGACCGATTGAAGTCCTTGGACAATCTGACCCCCTCCTCCTACTCCCACTCGACTTACTTTTTTCTATAAAAAAATATATCCCCCGTTACGTCATACTATTTTGCTCTTTGATGGTCGTTCCAGGTACCGTTTCATTTATTTTATTTTTTTTTTATGAAAAAGAAAGAATAAAATAAATAGAAAGAAATTATAAATATAAAATATAAATGATTATTGTTCTCTCGTTAAATATTTACAAGTTTATGATGATTTTTAATAAAGATAAATAAATAAATAAATAAATAAATAAATAAATAAAGAAAGAAACTTTACGTAGTCATTTACATGTTGCCGTTTTACGTTCTTCTTTTCAATTTGCATACTTACTATGCAACGACGTCTTCGTATGCAACGATAAAGAAAATAATAATAATAATAATAGTAATAATAATAATAAAAAGAAATGTAATTCGCGTATTCGTCGTTAAAATTCGATCATCAACCCTCGTCAAAAGAGAAAGAATTACTTTTTAAATCACGCGCCATTAATCAAATGTTAAAGTGTGTGTTTGTGTGTGTGGGTGTATGTATGTGTATATATTAATCGAGACAAAGTAAATATTATGTTCGAAGATTCAACCAAGCAAAAGAATATTTTAGATAACACGTATTTTAACATAACTCGATATTCTGATAAATAAATGTTTTTTATTCTATAACACGTTTTACACATTACTTTTTTTTATTATTATTTTTTTTTATTATAAAAGAATGATATCTCAATGATGATGATGATGACGATGATGATGTATGTGTTGAATATTAAACTTAAAAGAAAATATAATAAAAGTAAAATTATATGCTAAAAAAAAAAAAAAATAAGACAAGTATAAAAGGTTGCCTATCTGCTGGGGCTATTGAAATTTTATTTCTAAAGAAAAAAAAAACCTAAACTAAATAAATACAATTATTTTAGTAATAAAAGTATATTTCTTGTAAATTAGAGTACAAGAATATTACGATTATATTTTTACAAATAATTCATTAATTATTATAAATATGATATTGAAATTTTTGTGTACAAAGTAATATCGAGCTTTTGAATTTACAAATGAAAAATGAGATCACGTATTTAGTTCTATCGCATTTGGAAAAAGCTAAAAATAGTATACAACGAAATTAAAAATTTATATTTATTAAATATGTAATAAAATAAAAAAATAAATATAAAAATAAGATGAAGAAATATTGTGATATGAAATCAATGATAAAATGATTGCAACTATCGTAATTACTTGGACATAAATTATCGTATATTTATTCATTCTGATCTTTATATATATATATACGTATATAAAAAAAAAAAGAAAGAAAAAGGGAAGTAAACATTAATCTATGAATGCAGGAAATGAAATTGTAAAGAATTTGAAGGTTTTTTTTTATAAAATACACGACCGCCAAAGACAATGCACTTAGTGTTGATAGTAATTTTAAAATGACCTTTCCAATGCTGACTCAGGTTTTTTTTATCTAAATAGGAGAACTATTTTCAATTCTCGTTGTCATCATTTTATTTTGTAACATCAAAACTATACTAAAAACTCGTTAAAGTTTAAATTTCTTTTTCGAAATTAGAAAGTATGACACAAGATGATCTTTTACTTTTTCTTAAATACTTTAAATTAAATATTCGAATATATACATTCCACTATTTATCGTATTTTTATTTGTCTCTCTAAACTGATAATTAACAAGAATGTAAAAACTAAAAAAAATAAATAAAATAAAATTGAATAAATATATTAAATAAAAATATATTATTTAATTAGTAAATATAAAGACTAATTAAATAATATAACTCTCTTATATATAAAATTAATAACAAATAAATAAATAAATAATAATAATTGTGTGTGTTACGGAAATGAAGTACGATGAAAATAATCTTTTAAAATGCATTTAATCTGATAATTTTTTTCTCATCATAATAAAATTCGCTATCATTTATAATGGGTACATCATTGAGACTCTCCCATTAAAAAAAGATAAACATATAAGTTGTAATCTAACATAGTTGCAAAACGACTTTGATAAACATTGCATTAACGTCTTATTTCGTGATCGGTGATAAATCATTATACTCTGATGATAATTTATCATTTCTTTTTCTTTTTTATCTATATTAACTCATTAATAATAATAATAAATTATCGTAACGGTATATTTAACATACCTTGATTACTTTTACCACGTCTTTTCCAAAAATTCTTCAAATTACAAACAAAACAAAAGATCATAAATCTCTTTTAATCTGAGAGTAGAAGAAGAAGAAGAATACGAAGTAAACAAGTATACCTGTGTAAGAAAGAGAAAAGAAAGAGAAGAAAAAAAAAATGATTAAAAAAAAAATCACAAATAACGATCTACGATAATTATTGCGACGATAATAAACACAAATCATGATTAACGTAAGAAATAAAATGTTAATGCATTTATGGATTTTGCAAGTTTCTGCCAGCTATTCAATTATTGCATTTATCTCTCTCTCTCTCCCTCTCTCTCAAAATTACTATAACCATTTATATACAATTTATTTACATTTATTCCAAACGTAGAAATTTGTATCTTAAAATGACCCCAGAACCAGAATATTAAAATCATTTATCAAGATTTTTAATTCAATACGGTGTCATTACGGTGTCATTATCGCCCTCCCTTCCTCCCATTCCCTCTTCTAATAGATTAACAATTATTTATTAGGAACATAATTGTTCGATTTAAATGAATGATTAATGTAAAAAAAAAATAGAAAAAAAAGCAGATGTAAGTAAGAGGATTAGCGAGGAATAGTAAGAGGTGGTTGGTAGAAGAGGAAAAAGAGGATTGCTTGATTAAAAATTGCAGAACCCTAATCGATAGATATTCTCGTTCACTTCATTTTGATTTATTAATCAATCCTCCTCTTCCTTTTCCCAAAAGAGTTTATTTAGTTTTTCTTTAATTGATTAAAAATTCATACTTGTATTTTTTTCTAAAAGTATCTTTTTAGAAGTGCATTAGATAAGTGTGCATATAAACAAAAACAATAACAACAGTAATAAGATAAACTCAAATAACACAACAACGATATCTAATATTAGTATTAACGAGAAGAGTATTTGTAGAAATGAGATAAGAAAAGATGCAAAGTATGTAGTTGATTCAAGATAATAAATTTATAATATATATATATATAAATGAAGATTTTTATTCTATTTAATATTAGGTTAATATTTTTAGCTTGAAATAAACGTAAAAATAATTTCACCTAATATATATTGTTTTCATATATATTATTTTATAATATTATTATTCTATTACAATTTCTATAAACATAAAGACCATGTTGTTATTTTTCTTCTTCAAAGTTCATATATTATTAATTAATAAGATTGTATAAAAACAATATTTACTATTTATATATATATACATGAAATTAATGATAAATAAATAAATAATAAAAGAAGATCGTGATAGAATAAAAAAAATAATGAGAATGGATGAAAAACAATTTGGTGAGAGTGCATTTACACGTTCGATGATGATTCGTATCAATTGGTCCCACTTCAGACCCTTCTTTATTATAATTTTTATTATATATAGAAATACTTGAAGAATACTCTACTGGAAACGATTTTAATAATAAATAAATATAAATAAATAAATAATCTCTTATAAAATAAAATGGTATTAATATATTTTCGAACGAATCAAATAATTGATTTTCCAAAAATACATACACACATATTATGCACGATACGAAATAATATTTTTTTCCTAACTTTCAGGTGTATTAGCAAATACTCAAAATGTATTATTCGAAATAATCCACGTGATTTTTGTACAAAATTTATTAATTAATTTTATTTAACTTCGGATATTAAAAGATTCTATTCTACATTATCTTCTCATCGTTTAAACAAAATAAACACAGAGGAGATAAAGAAAAAAAAAACATACACAAATTTCAAAAAACGTGCACGTAAATACAAGCTGCAATAGTGGAATACACAAGATGTTGAAATTTTTGTTTTGAACGCGTGTGTGTGGGTGTGTGTGTGTGTATTGGTCTCGTCTGTCTCTACATGAAGAAGAAGAAAAAAAAGAAGAACAAAGAAAGGGGGTGGTAAGGAGGTGAATTGACGAGAAAGGTAGGGGTTGTTTGAACAAAGGGATGAAGAAATTTTTCAAACGCGGACACATCGACACCACACCACGACGACACAACCATGACGACAACGACCATGACGACAACGACCATGACGACAACGACCATGACGACAACAACAACGACGACGATGATGACGACACAAGGACATTAAACTAATGCAACTTGGTAATACGACTACGATTTTTGTATAGGAAGATATCGTGTCTCGTTGATGCAACGAGTAACGATGATAAAGATAGGGATAGATAGATAGATAGATGATAGATAAATAGATAAAATAGAAAGAGAGAGAGAGAGAGAAGTATAGGTCCAATGTATAATAAAATCGTACATACACATATATGTACGTATGATGTATGTATGTATGTGTTTACGTCAATGCAATTGTATATGTGTGTGTGTGTATAGAAGGGAGAAAGAGAGACGAGCAGCAGTGGTAGGAAACACGAGAGAGAGAGAGAAAGAGAGAGAACAAAGGATGGACTTGGCCGATCGGTTCGGTCGATGCATGCAAGAGAATGCAAGAGAATGCAAGAGAATGCAAGCAAACAAGCTTAACCAAAAGTAGTGAGATTTCTATCAAGAGTCCCCAAAAGAACCTATTTTCATTTACGTAAAAAAAGAAAACAATGTAGTTTTGCGTGGGTGGTATTGATGGTGCTGTTTCTTTTTAATAATAAAAAAAATTAAACATTTATTAAGCTATGTTCGTAGGGTAACAAAAAATTGTCTACCCCTATTTGTATACATTCGTGTTATCAAATTTCTATTGAATTTCATTCACTTTCTTTGTTTATTATTATTATTATTATTATTTGAGGGGGGAAAGTGTTGTATTTTTTCAGTGTTGTTTTTGGATTAGAAAGAATATTTCTTAACTCTCTTTCTTTCTCTGTATTATTTTTCTTGTTTTCTTTTTTTTCTTTCCCCCTCGTCTCGTCACGTCCCGTACCGTCCCGTCCCGACCCGTCCGTCTCGTCTCGTCTCTTCTCGTCTCGTTTCGTTTCGTCTCGTATCGTCTCGTCTCGTATCGTATCGTATATTATCGTATAGTCTCGTTCATATACTCGTCTCTTTCTTTCTTTCTTTGTGGGGTTGTATCAACAACAACAATAACAACACAACAACAACAACAACACAGTAACAATAATAACAATAATAATAATAACAATAATAACAACAACACAACAACGATTTGAATAAAAAGAGATGCGTAGGATAATACTTTGTTAAGGATATATGACAGAGGCCTGTCGCGCTTAACGAAGGCCAGCGGAGCGAATCAGCTGTTCGCCACGGCAATGACAACATTGCACACGCACACGATCACCATCCCCCCGATCCCTCCCCCTCTCACCACCGACCACTCTGTGGGTATGTATCACACACAGCTTCGACGCGCCGTTTTAACTTTCGAAGATAGTACGGAATAACTAAAGACGACAGTCCGAATTGTCGACTTACCTCGAGCCTCGTTCGCCCGGAGTGTATCATCCTTTTGCGTCGCGTTATTTTGCAAAATTTCCGGGCAGACCCGCACCTTTAAAACGTTGAAACAATAACAGTTATTCCCTCTTAACCAAATAGTCTGTCTGTCTTTTATTCCTTGCGCGTTGCTACGCTTCACGAGAGAAATGGCTGAGTCCTACCGAGAGCGATGCTCGCGCACCTTTTTCTCTTTACCCAATGGGTAATATCCGAGGGTGGTTAGCGGGATGGGAGGAGGTGCTTAAAAGAGGAGGAAGGAGGATAAGGGGGAGAGGTCTACGGAGCAACGGGGGATTTAACTTTACGGCCGAGATACCCCCAGATACAGTTTTCTCGTCTTACCGCTAAACCGAATCCTCTGATTCGTTAACGCGACTCGACTTGGCGACAGTACGACCAATCCTAAACACTTTTAACCATTGTTTACACGCTTCCCCATTGGATCGTTATTTTTACCATACTCTCTTCACGGTGCTAGTGTCATCTAATCAACCACTTCGGAAACTTGTATCGCATTCGATCGATCGATATAACAGTTTTCCCTTTTATTTTCAACTCGAACGATAATATACTTCTTTTTAACATATCCTCCGATAATGTTATTATTTTATTGTTATAAATTATTTTTTTAAGACTCTATTATAAGTTGTACGAGTTTATAAAAATTATTTTCATTTTAAAATGTTATATTTATTTTATCGAAATAAATCAAAGATATATAATAATAAATTATTATTATTTTAAGATAAAATTTAATGACCTTCTTTTTTTCCTTTCAAATCATAAGGCTACGATGCGAGTGATTCATAGTCCCCTAAAAAGCATAATCAATGTTCAACAAATTTACGAACCTTCTCGATATTTTTTCTATTATTGCATTCCTTGATTTAATCATCGATGAAAAGATTATATATCAATTTCTTAGAAATATATGTTATCATCAAATTGATTATTATCAATGCAACACACGAAATAGTACATTATGAGAATAAATTTTATTTGGTAAGAAAAAAAACGTTAATAGTTATCGAATTATTTATTGCTAAATATACGGTATAAATATTCATTATAATTTTCTTTTATATTATATTTAAATTATTATCATCTTATACGAGTTATTAAGTTATTATTCCTTACATTAATAAATTTTCAGATATTGTAAATATTTTATCATCGAATGATATTGTATAACGTAACGCTAATAAAAAATTGTTAATAATAATTTGGAAAATAATAAATAATTTATTATCTTTTTACCTGATGCTTACGTGTCTTATTACTAATGTAATATGAATATCTAGATCAATGATAATACGGAAGATATTTCCTATATAGAAAAAAAATATGATTGTCAAACTTGTACGAACAAATTAATAAGATAAAAAATTAATTTAAAGTAAGACTAATAAATATATTTTTTTTTGTTTTAAAAGATATTCACGATAACTGACGAGTTGATTAAATGATAAAATTGTACATGACTATAAAAGAGGCTTCCTCAAAATCACCTTTGTTAGTCATTATATTTTAAAGTGCGAAGTACACAGATACAGATACTGTTAAAAAATCTACCGGAAAATCGGTATCATAATGAAAGGTAAATCAACGTATCGCTAGATATTTATCGTCGACATATTTTGTTTTATATTATTTTTACACGAATTCAGATAATATTATTATTGAATACCAAACCCCCTATTTGCATATATAGATTATAGAATACTTAAAACGTTTTTTAATAGTTTAATATTAGTACGTATTATATTTACTATTTCAGAATATGAATAAAGACAAATTTTTAGTTTATAATTAAATAAATTTTAGAATGCCCTTATCCAGAATATCAATTTAATTACTTAATCAGTTATTTTTCTTCTAATAATCGAAAATACTTTGTGTAAAGTGTATTTAAAAATAGTTCGATAAGATAACAATTCAATAAAGAAAATTAATTAATGAGTAATGATAAAAACAGCCCACAGATATATTAAAGAATGTAGAAACTATTCGTTAAATTTTCATTACAATCATTACAGTGATACAAATACTAATTTAATAATTTTTAGGAAGATACCGTACGGTAGCAATATTTGCAACCATTTTTATAGTGGTAAGCATAGAAGCAACAAACCAGAGAGAATTACCAACAAAATTCCAAAATAATTATCAACCCTATGTGTGTGAAGAAAATTCTACAGGGCCTCACGATTTTAAATGTAATTTATATACTAAATGCATAAATAATCAATTAGTCTTGAAGCAATGTGAAGATGGAAAACATTGGGATAGGACCCATAATATTTGCACATCCCCAGATATAGCAAAATGCCCGAACTATCAATCAAACGTTTGCGAGGACGGTTCTTACAAATCAGACGATAGGAATTGCGATGCATATTACAAATGTATAAATAAACAATTTGTTCAAAAGAAATGTTCAGAAGGACTTAATTGGCGTCGAGAAAATAATCTTTGCACAGATCCAGAAGTAGCAGATTGTTTTATCGTACCTGCGTGTAAAGAAGGCTCTGGTAAGCCACACCACAGAGTATGTAATTTATACTATAAATGTATAAAAAATCAATTAGTCTTGAAGGAATGTGAAAATGGAAAACATTGGGATAGGACCCATAATATTTGCAACGTTCCTGAACTAGCAAAATGCCCTAACATTAAACCTAGAATTTGCAACGAAGGTTCTTACAAACCGGACGATGAAAATTGCGATGTATATTACAAATGTGTAAATAATCAATTTGTACAGAAGAAATGTTCCAATGGACATCATTGGAACCAAAAAATTCATATTTGCACCGATGCAGAAGTAGCGGGTTGTTCTGTCGTACCTGTCACGTGTGAAGAAGGCTCTGGTAAACCACACGACAGTGAATGTAATTTATACTATAAGTGTATAAATAATCAATTGGTCTTAACGCAATGTTCAAGTGGATTACATTGGGATAGGATTCGTAATATTTGCAACGTTCCTGAACTAGCAAAATGCCCCAACTATGTACCAAAAGTCTGCAATGAAGGTTCTTATAAACCGGATGATAAGAATTGCGATCTATATTACAAATGTGAAAATAATCAATTTGTTCAGAAGAAATGTTCCAAGGGACATCATTGGAATCGAGAAAATCATATTTGCACCGATCCAGAAGTAGCTGGTTGTTCTATCGTACCTTTCGCGTGTGAAGAAGGCTCTGGTAAACCACACGACAGTGTATGTAATTTATATTATAAGTGTATAAATAATCAATTGGTCTTGATGCAATGTTCAAGTGGATTACATTGGGATAGGATTCATAATATTTGCAACGTTCCTGAACTAGCAAAATGCCCTAACTATGTACCAAAAGTTTGCGACGAAGGTTCTTACAAACCCAATGATAAGGAATGCTATAAATATTACAAATGTAAAAATAATCAATGGGATGAAAGATTATGTCCAAATGGACTGCATTGGAATCGAGAACACACAATTTGTATTTTACCCGAAGAAGCAAAGTGCCTTAATTATCCTGGAACGTGTTTAGAAGGTTCTTATGAACCTAATTATGAAGAATGCGATAAATATTACAAATGTCAAAATAATCAATGGGATCTAAAATTATGTCCAAATGGGCTGCATTGGAATCGAGAACACACAATTTGCATATCACCTGAGGAAGCAGAATGTAATCAAGCTTTTCACTTTTAAATCGAACATTATTACGAGCCCTCGATACAAACTGGTAGGGTTTACATTTCAAATGCAACAATAATCAATTTAATAGAAAACATTGTCATTCTGGATTGCATTGTAATTTAGTACTCAAACTTTGTACTTCCTCAAAAGTTTTGAAATGTATTATCGTTTATATGTCTGTCTTCTGTCCCCCCCTCATTCATCTTTAGAAAATGATAAAACAAGAAAAAAAAATTAAAAAAAATAAATTTGTGATTGGTGTCGATTAAATAAAGGTTTATTTAATGTTTCATTATTTGTATTTTTCCATGCAAATGGGAATTGTAATTTATTATAAATGTTTTTAATAAATCATATATACAATACAATCCATACAAATCCAAGATTATTCCTTTTCTTTTTTTAATACCACCCAAAATAATTTTTTTTTTGTATGACATAAGATTGATTATTAATATCAACACAATGACTTTCCTAGAATTTTGCTTGAAAATTATTTACGTAGTGTTTTTAGGATTTAAAAAATTTAGAAAAAATTTAAAAGTTAATATATTAGAATACCATAATTACATATTTAATATGAGTATAATTTGAAAGGATTATTTATTACAAGTAAATATATTACTAGATTACATGGAAGTGTTCGATATATTTTAAATAATTTATTAAAATTATTAAAGTTAAACGTATGAAAAAAAATCAAGTAATATAAAACTTGTTATAAAAATTGAATATTGTATTAAAATATCCTTAAATAAAAAAAAGTTAAATCCTTAAGTAAAAAATCCTTATTGTTAGTTATCTAATGATCGAGTACAATATATGAATTCAGATATACGTTTTATCATTTATTTACCATACACTTTTTTTGAAGAAATAGAAAAGATATAATAATTTAGAAAAATTAATAATATTTTATTGAAATCAAATTAATTATTTGTCGTATAATTAAATATATTGGTATGGATTTCGAAGTACTTTGTCTTTAAAAGGCCTAATTGACTTTACTCAGTCGGATTTTAGGATTCTATGCCCAATCAAAATGTATCTTCCTTCTATGATAATTGAAATCTTAAGGTAAGCATAGTTTTCACTAATCTTACATTCATTTTACAGTCTACTACATTATCAATAACTGATATGCTATTATCATTTGCTGTTATAAATTAAATAAATATTTTTGTTTTACAATATTAAAAAAAAAAAAATATTAATTAATTTTAAAAAGAAATAAAAAAATGAGTATTGTTATAGTATAAAGTTGAGAAAGTTATTAAAATTTATTAAATGTTAAACGAACAACAACAAAATTTGCTTTCATTCTAAAAATAGATTAGAAAGATAAAAATTCTTCAGAAATATAATTAATAAAATTACTAATAATTATATGATTCATAAAATATTTTTATTAATCGTGCTATTAAGTCATTAAATGATATGAAGCCATTAACGTGAAGACATAATGTAGAATCATTTTAAAAATCAATCTAAAGTCTCTTTATGTTTCACACACACATACACATACACGTACACACACATGCTACTAATGGTAACTTCTTTTATCAAAGCGCGAAGAATTAAGTAAAATGAAAAAAAAAAAAAAAAAAGAATTGAAACCTTCACTACGATAGCAAAAATGATCAATATCCGATTTTACGTAGAATATTACGAATGATGTCATACGTCGAGTCACGTTATTAATATTTTTCTAGAATTTTATTTCTTGATTAGTGTAACATTTATAAGTTATTATTACTATCATAACAAATATTTTATCACATTAATATTTTTAATATAATTTTAATTGTTTTATTTATTTAATATACACACACATAGAGACTTACACACACACACACATGTGTAAGTTCGTTTTTATAGCAAACAACTTGTTTTTCTTGATTGAAAGTTCTTCAATAGTGCTTGAAAATAGATTAGACGGTAGATTCCGTAAAAACTGATAGAAATCAGTTAGTTAACTCTATGATGAAATGATATGATTCAAAAGATATGATAACGTTTAGTTGTATGTGTAAAAAATGCAATGCTACTCTCATTCTTTCTAAATGATAAATGATATAACAAATGTTTCTGTCATCCGTCTTACAAGATTATTTTTTTAAAGGCATCAATGATAACGAACGAATCGATGAAACGATAAGGTCTGGTATGGCTATAAAAGAGTTTTCTTCCTAATCACTATTATTAGTTATAAAATTTTCGTGCGCGAAAGTAACGATAAAGGTGATATCATTTAATAAGTCCATCCATCAATTCGCTTCACGATGAAAGGTGAGCCTACCTTGAAATTTTGTTTCTTTTCTCTATTATTTCGAATACAATTAAATAATTATTTTATTTTATTTTGTTTCTACGAATTAAGACGATATTAATATTATTATTATTATTATTATTATTATTATTATTAATAATTAATGATTCCTAATTTCCTATTAACCAAACAATTAAAATATCCACAGTCAATTGATGCATCTTTTTGATACATGCTTAATATTTATTCGTATTCATCTTTTAATAAATAGAAAATGATATGTCATATTATCTATATGCAAAATGTCATTTATTATGATATTTAGTATTTTAGAATATTTATTAACAACAAAAGTTTTTTTTTTAATGCAATTATCCTCTCGTTAAGAAATACATACTTCCTTATTATTATCAATGCTTTATTTGTTTACTTTTTTTTTTTTAACAATCGCATATACGCGTACAGCGTATTGAAAGATAGTTTGATAAGAGAACAATTCTATGATGAAGGATAATTATTGCATGAAGAAAAAAAGATGAGAAAAAAAAACGTGGATCATAAAAATGTGTAGAATATTTTCAGAAATAATGATTTTAATCAACGGTGATCGAGATGCATTTCGTATTAATTTTTTTTTAGGGAGCTTTTGGTTGGTTGCAATAATTGCAACCATCCTGGCTGCAGCAGATCTAGGAGCAACCGAACAACAAAAAGGAGCAGTACCAACGAAATGCCCAATTGATGATCCTTTCGACACAACGGTTCTTCTAGCTCATGAGTCAGATTGTAGCAAATTTTACATTTGCTTTTTAGGGGAAAAAATATTAAAAGATTGTCCATACGAAAACAGTAATGGCGATCGGCTACATTTTAATCCTATAAAACAGGTTTGTGACTATCCTGCAGATGCAGGTTGCTTAACGCGACCAATAACGAATAAAGAACTAACAACGCCTGCAACTAACAAACCAAATTCGCCATTAACACCGCTAATATCGTTACTAACAACGCCGCGTAACATACCATCATCATTAGTTAACTCATCAAATATAATCACATATAAGCCACATAAGTGTGAGTACAGTTTATATTACAAATACATCGAAGATAAAGTAATACTAGGTCAATGTGATAATAATTTGCATTGGAACCAAAGTTTGCAAGCCTGTTACAAACCAGAGGTAGCAGATTGTATGGCTAAAAGAATCTCGGTGACACAACTACAGTTACCATATGAAGTAACTTGTATTGATGGAGAGTACTATATCCATGAGTGTCAATGTGACCAATATTACCTATGCGTTTCTGGAAACAAGGTTTTGAAATCATGTGAAAAAGGATTGTATTGGAGTCAAGAACAAAAGAAATGTACACTGCCAAGTGAAGCTCATTGCCCACATGAGAAACCGAGAAATTGTGATGAAGGTGCAACCAAGCCTCATCCCTGTAAGTGTGACTTATACTTCAAGTGTATAAACGATCAATTTGTTCTAAAGCAATGTCCCAGTGGATTGCATTGGAGCAAAGAAAAAAAAATTTGCACAACACCAGAGGAAGCAAAATGTCAAAAAATATGTGATGAAGATTCTTTCAAGCCCCATGAAACAGAATGTACTTTATATTACAAGTGCAATGGTTATGCCTGGAAGTTACAACAATGTCCATCTGGATTGCATTGGAGCAAAGAACGCCAAATTTGTACATCTCCAGAGGATGCAAAATGTATAAGAATATGTGAGGAAGGTAAGCACAGATCCGATGATGACAAATGCGAGATATATTACGAATGCAACGATAATCGGTGGGAACTTAAGTACTGTCCAGGCGGATTACATTGGAATCGAGTAAACGAAGTATGTGCATTACCTAATAACGCTAATTGTCCTCGAGACTGCGAAGAAGGTTCTACTATAGCTCATGAATGTGAATGTGACAAGTACTATAAGTGCATATATTATCGATACGTTAGAAAATCATGTCCGAGTGGATTGCATTGGGATAGGATCTATCATAACTGCACTACTCCCGAGCAAGCAAAATGCCCCAACTATCATCCTAAAGTTTGTGAAGAAGGTTCTTACAAACCGGACGATAAGATATGCGAAATATATTACAAGTGCGAAAATAATAAATTTGTTCCGAAGTACTGTCAAGCTGGATTCCATTGGAATCGAGTAATCAATGCTTGCACCGATCCTGCTTCAGCGAATTGTCCTAACGCACCTCGCATTTGTGACGAAGGTTCTTTCAAGCCTCATGAATGTCGATGTGACATATACTTTGAGTGCAGAAATAATCAATATGTTCAAAGAAAATGTGTAAATGGGTTACATTGGGATAGGACACATTATAATTGCTCCTCCCCTGATGAAGCTAAATGTCCAAACTATCATCCTCGAGTATGCGAAGAAGACTCTACTAAACCTCATGATTGTAAATGCAATTTATATTACAAGTGCATAAATAATCAATTGGTCTTAAAGGAATGTGAAAATGGATTACATTGGGATCGATTTAATAAATTCTGCACACTTCCTGATAATGCAAAATGCCCAAATTATCATCCGAAAATTTGCGACGAAGGTTCTCACAAACCCCACGAAACGGAATGTGATATTTATTACGAATGCCAAAATAATAAATATGTTCAACTAAAATGTATCAATGGATTACATTGGGATCGAACACATAATTATTGTACAACACCTGACAGAGCACAATGCCCAAACTATCATCCTAAAATTTGTGACGAAGGTTCTTACAAACCAGACGATAAGATATGCGAAATATATTACAAATGCGAAAATAATCAATTCGTTCAGAAGAAATGTGTAGATGGATTACATTGGAATAGAGCATGGAATCTTTGTACCGATCCAGACTCAGCAAAGTGTCCTAATTATCATCCTAAAGTTTGTGAAGAAGGATCTTATAGCCCTCATGAATGTCAATGTAATGCATATTACAAGTGCATAAATAATGAATTGATTCTGCAATATTGTCCATCTGGCAAATATTGGAAACGAATTTCAAATATTTGCACTAATCCCGAAGACTCCGATTGCAAACCCAAAACAGGCAGAGCGTGTCTGGAAAAATTATCTGCAGCCAAAGCCATGAGAATTAAGAGGATATTTTAAATTACAAGGTTTAACAATTTAACTATTTTCATTCCTTACCACACGATCCTTTTCATTATCATTATTTAATAACTGATTCTAATCTTATACACGGAGTATTCGAATTGTAAGTAAATGTATTAAGTTTTTCTGAATTACTTAATTAAAAGATTTTTCTTTCTTATGTGCAACACTGTACATGGAGGAAAAAAGTAAAATAAAATGAAGCAAATGGTTAATAATATTTCATTGGATTTAATTACTAACATAATTATCATATCTATTGTTAATTTACTCCTCAGCTTATTCTAACATACAAATCTACGTTGTGTATTTACTTTGTGAAGTTTTTTAAACGTTATAATTACTAACACATTATATTAATTTTATTTGTTCTCGAAACGCTACAACTAACGCAATATTTATTGTTCTGTACTTAGTCTAAAATAACATTTTACAATACATATTTATTATTACAATTTTCATTAACATCTAGTGATTTAGTCTAGTAATTAAACTTTTCATTTGTAAAAATACTGTTGCGGCGATCAGTATAATTAAAAAAATAATATTCTCATCTAAATGTAAAACAATAAAACAATTTACAATGTTCCGTTACATACAATATTCTTTAGCTATATTTTCAAAAAAAAAAAAAAAGAAAAATAAGAGCCTATCTAATAACAACGAAACTATCAAAAATTTTTCTTAATATTTCGACACCGACAAATGCATTTATTTAAAATAAATTGTCTACATAAAATAATAACAAAACAAATCGTAAAACGTATATTAAAAGAAACTTTGGTCAATTATCAATTCATAAATAAATTCATTAGATATCATTTCCTTCCATATACATTTCCTTATATTATATAAAGATGTTAATAAACAATTTTTAAAATAACAAATATTGATGGGATTAACAGGTATGCGTGAGGCCAGAACATACAAATTGCAAGAATAAAAATAAAGTGACTAAAACCAATGTCATAGCTACTACATCTTTCAAAACAGGTGCTTCTTCATCGCCCACAGTTGAAGTATTAATTAAAGAAGCCTCAATGAATACAGATAGAGACAAAAATCATTGTCCAGCCCATGATTCTGGAGAAGTAGTACATTTACCGCACGAAACAAATTGTTCGCTATTTTACAAGTGTGACGAAGGTAGAAAGGTTTTACATCAATGCCCACCAGGCCTAGATTTTAATCCAATATTGCAAGTATGCGACTTGCCACAATTTGCTAATTGCACGAGCAAACCAGGAAATCAAGTAGACGAAGATCGAGAATTAGGAAACGATGTAGTACAAATTTCATCCGACTCTGATCGTAAAC
>JACGTP010000006.1:1856782-1934585 GCA_023678845.1 Mischocyttarus mexicanus | reverse complement strand
CTTTTTATTATTTTTTTAATACCACCTCAGACAGTATCTTTAGTACATGGAATTAATTGTTATTTATTGATAATATAAATCTTGCATATGCAATTTGGTAATTGAAATTAATTAATCAATATTTTTCATTTTAAATTCATAGATTCCAAATTGTGGTAACTTTGATGAATGAGTTTAATCTTACGATAAATTACGATGATATTAAAAAAATTGTTATAGAATGAAAGAAAAATGTTAAATGAATTATATTTTCTATTATAGAAACATCTAAGCGAAGTGTAAAAGAGTACTAGTTTTGTCAGTGTCATTAGTTTTATAAAACTGTCATTACTTTGACGAGTTGTTAAAGGAAAAACGACGCTTCCAAAGAAATAGTTAAACTTAGAATGTTTCCAGCATCGAAAATTTATACCGTCGTGTGTTTACTCAGTATCATCGTAATATTTATCGATCATGTCACTAAAGTTTACAGTTGGATTACTTATAAATATTTCTTTTCCCAAATCAGAGTCTTGAAAGTTACGAAAAACTTGTCCCGTAATAGGTTTGTTTTTATCTTCTTTTAGTTGTCGATAATTATGGTGAATACCAGGTAGAAATCTCAAATTATTCCATGGATATCCTAAATAAAATTCAGGTAATGTAACTCCTCCTCCTCCTCCCCTTTTTCCATACCTGTATAAAAAAATATAATAAAGATAAAAAATAAAAAAAAGTAAACTTTTTCATTTCAATCTTTATTATCTTTCGCATTGTTTTAACTTTTTAACGAAAAATATGGTTTATATTTTACCACGATATTTAGAACGTTTGTATACAGGGTGTTCAATAACTGATAGTACAAACAAGTTGGTGTTTATTCTACGTGAAAAACTAAATTGAAAATATGGAATTAAAATTAAAATGACATTTTTGTTATTTGATACAAATTTTTCTTTCAGCGACAAAATCTTATACGAACAAATAAGAATTTATAGATACTATTGACATAGTTTTTTTTTTTATTATATAGAATTTATATCATTAGTTATATGACATCCTGTATAAAAAAAATACAATAAATCACAAGATTATTCGTATATCTCTATTGTTAATTAAAACCAATTAATATTATTTCCTAGTAATGTGTAATATTTCAAATTTCTGTTTTACCTTTGTGTTATACTTAACGAAAAATTCATTAACGAGAAAATAATTAATGGACGTTATTATTACCTTGCCTTTCCATTAAACGAATAATAATCTTTCACGAGATCTAAATACTTTCGCAATTCTTCAGGACTTGTAAAAACTTTAGGTCTTGTTGGTCGAGCCATAGGTTCCGGTTCACATTGGATTATAGTGATACCAAAAATAGTAACGAGTATCACAAGAGTGAAAGATTTCATCTTAAATTGTTTTTTTTTTCTTTCTTTACGTTAACACGTTGATCTCAGAGAAAAGATGAAACTTTAATTACTGCAAAAATCAATTCAATTCATTATTTATCATTTTCTATATCCTATACGATTTTATTTTTTTTTTTTCTTTGCGTTACCATATGTGGTTGGACGGTGCGATTTTAAATATTGAAATATCAAATAGGGAGAAATAATATACGCACATCGCGTGATCTACTTCTTACGATAAAATCTTTTCACGTGAGTGAATGGAAAATTGTTCAATGAGAAATTACACGAATAATCGATTGCTTCAAATCGATAGAACGTATAGGAATAGTTAGTGAAATACAATATAATATTATACAATAGGATATAAGAGGACCATGTGGATGGAAATTCGATTCCAAAGTTACCTGTTGCTTCTACCACGTTTCCCTAGTCCGACAAATAAACTTTATCGATAATTGTAAATACTCGTTCTATCGAAATCTATAACAACGAATCTATTTGAAACTAAAATAATATAAAAAATATAATAAAATAAAATATAAACTAACTTGATTCTCCCTACATCAATCCCTTCCCTCCTATCATTAAATAAAAAAAGAAACTTTCGTTTAATAAAAATTATACATAATTGTTCGCATTATATTTATTTGATAATAATATTTTTATAAATTCAAGATATTTATTTATAATTATAAATTTAACTTTTTTAGATACACTTAAGTAGTATGACTCATTGGTATCCTGTACGTACATTTTTAATTACATTGAAACACAAACCCTTAAATATCTCAATTTAAGTATAAATGGATTTAGGCTACTTTCAAAATAAACTGCTCATATATATATTTTGTGTGTGTGTGTGCTTAACTATATATTGTATAATAAATAAATAAAAAGTAAGAGAGAGAAAGAGAGAGAGAGAGAGAGAGATTTGAAGGTAGGATGATTATAAAGAAAAGGTTCGATGTGGAGATTGAAACTCGTATAATACGGGTCAAGCGATTGAACGAATTAATTATAGCATTTTTACAACCTCTTAACGGGACAATATTGCACGTTTGTGGTTACCCAGTATAGGTCCTCTTCATAGATTTATCGTTCTTTCTTTTTTTTTTTCTTCATGGAATTGCAGGAACTTATAAAGCGAATAAAAGGTTAAAAGAAAAAAGGAAATAAAAAAGCATACACGTTGTTAAAAGAAAATTTCAGTATAAAAAAGTTGTTCTATCTCTCTTTTTGTTCTCTGTCTCTTTAGTGAACAATATAACCAAAAGAAAACTCAAACATTAATAATATTTAAAATCATAGATAGATTCTTTTCTTCAGCTAAATCGTTAGTTCAATGTTCCTTTTTCATTTTAAATTTCATCAACGTAAATTCATTCGACAGATTTATTCCCCCATGAACATTTCTCCGTCCCCATTGATGTTGACTTTTTTGACCGTTTAATTAAATGGAATGAAGATAACGAAATCCGAGTTTAAAATCGATAATCTCAAAACGCTAACCTCTCGTTTTTTTCTCCCAATTGTTTACACAAAAATGGATAATTTAATTTAATTTTATTTTATTTTTTCGACTTTCGTTAAAATGTTAGCTGTGTTATAAAAAATAATTTCGATAATTCGAACTGTCACATTGATAGGCGTGGAGAATGTTTCGTTGAAAAATACAAAATAAAAAAGAAAAATAAATGTGAAAAATAATATTTAAATAAATTGCGCGTGTTAGTGAAATGTGAAGTGTGAAATGAGAAATGAGAAATGACAGTGTGACGTAATAGTTGAAATTTCATTTATAACGTTTATACCCAGTAATTTGTATACATTCATTTATTTATTTTTCTTTTTCTTTCTCTCTTTATCCCCTTACGTATTTTTAAATAAAATAAATACAATTTTATTCGCCTATTGCAAAAGGATTTAAATTGATTTTGGCAAATGACAAGTTTTCTTTCGTTCAATTAAATCCCGTTAGAAACTTTCTCTTCTATCAAAGAATTACAAGATCGTACGAGTTTACTCATATAATTAAAATGTACAATAGTAATTGAAAAGATAAATGATTAATTAAACGCACGATAGAAAGTTCATTTTAATTCAATTAATTAATTAATAAAAAACAAAAATAAGAAATCCGACGTTAGCGATGACTTTTGTTCGAACAAAACTAAACAAATTTTAACAGATCTTATGAATCATAATATTTCAAAAATTAATCTAAACTAAAATGAAAATAATGAAGAAGATTGAAAAAAACAAAAAAAATAGATCACTTTCGTTATAGATAAAAAATTTCGAATGATTTAACGATTCCATTTAAGAATTAAAAAAATCAAAAACACACATTAACATATTTAAATCCAGTTCACAAGTATTATTTGATCTTATTTCATTTTATCAATTCTTTTACACAAATTAACGAACGCACTGTAATTTTTTCGTTGCACAAATCGATGAAGGAAAAAAAAATATAAAAAAGGAATAAAAAACAAAAAAAAAAAAAACAAACAAAAAATATACAATGGTCGCACAAATGTCAACAATCTCGAGAAACACTTTACTCACCGATCGAATTATTGAACGAAAACTCTATACGTCGATTAGGATAAGATCCTCAAATTAAAAATTCGAATTTCTTCTTAGTTTTAGTTCTAATTAGAAAAAAGAAATAACACTTTTTATAGTATTCTATTGAAAATGATCAAGGAAATATATCTACCTATATTTAAATGTATCTCTTCTTTAGTTTGAAAATACTTTTATATGTATTCTACCCCTTGTATAATATATCACTTAGAAAGTATATTCCTTAGGAATGGTTAAACCTTCCAGAAGTTCAGATCGCCCGCTAATGCTGCCGGCAGGAGTATATATACTTGTGAACGCACCCTTTCGACGCATCCCCTCGGTTGCAGGTCGCCTTTCGCGCAGCCAATCCTCGAACTCCAGCCCCACCAACAACGAGACAGAACACCCCCTTCACCGTCCTTGCTCGTCCATATATGGATATCTTTCTTCCTCGATCTCTCCCCAACCTCAACCCCAACCCCCATCCCTCTCACCTTTTTTTTTTTTTTAGTATCTCTAAATGAATGAAACTATTTACGTCTTTATATATGCATACTTTCACATTCGTAAGAATTGATCTCTTTGACCATTCTCTCAACCCCAACCCCAACCCCAACCTCAACCCAAACCCCAACACCCATCCTTCACCTTCTTTTAGCATATCTAAATGAAAGTAACTACTTACGTTAATATATACATATACATATACATATATACACATATTTTCACATTAGTAGTAAAGTGATAATTAATGCGTCTCCACCTAACAATTTTCATTTAATAAATTTTTATCCCATCTAACGTGTAAAATTATTCTTCGTTAAATTTTATAAATGAAAAAAAACAAATATACAGGGTGGTCCACGCAACGTGTTTATGTGTGTACACGTGGATATAACTTCCAAAATATCTGTTGCAGGAGAAAATTTTCAATACAAAATTTAAAAAGGTTTGAAAGGGTACACTGTGTAGTGCTTTAAGAATTTCATCGAATAAAATGAAGAAAAAAAAAAACACAAACGACGATAATGATTTTAATAACCGAGAATGAGCTTAAAAAGAAAATTCTATTTAATAATTAAGATTAAATATGAAAATCTGGATTATCGTTAAGAAGATGAAACTTTCTCTGATAATGAACTCCTCGTTTCTTTTTTCTTTTTTTTTTTTCAATTTTTTCTTCCAGCTTTTCTTCTCAACTAAATATCGAGTTAAACGTGACGATTGGGAAGATGTTATTTTATATATTTTTTTAAATTTATTTTATCCGACTCTATCGTAAAAAACATTTCAATCTTCATCGCACATCGATGTAAGGTCAAGGATAAATATTTAACTTGTTTTGTGTCATGAAATTCTAAATGAAATCATAGCGATTTAAATCGTGTCGATCTTATATAATCGTTAAAAGAGTTAAACTTTTCTCAAACTTATGCGGCTAAACTTTTCTCAAATGTATGCGCTTGAACTTTTGGATAGAGATAACGAGACGGGTTAAAGTTGCAGCCAAGCCAAAGATAGAAAGAAAAGCAACAGAGAGAAAAGGTTAACTGTTAGCAAAGAAATCTCTAATCCTTAAACGCGTGGGTTTGTGTCAGTGTAAAAGGAAGAATATTTTTCCTGATAGACATTTTTCTAGAGAACTATTTTCTCTATCAATATTATATCCGACAAAATGATTTTAATCTTTGTTACGTATTGCACGTGATCATTGTTACACGTAGGTATGTATTTAATTAATTCTAATATCAATAATATAAAAAAGACTCGTCATATAGGGGGGGATGACCTATACCAGATAATAATTCGAATTGGCCATAAAATATATTCTAGGTAAAATTTTTTTGGCAGACATATGTTCGTAAATGTGTTAGCTAATCGTTTCACTAACCTGCTGATAATAATAACCAGTGTTTCTCAAATGATCATATCGATCATTATAAATTATCTATCATTTATATAGAAAAAAAGGAGAAGGGTATATGATGATGAGAAAAAGGATCTGACGGAAGAAAATATTGTCAAGTTCAACCGAGACGTGGTTGGTTAGCGATTCATTTTATCTAACTACCGATTTAACACCATTTGAGAAGCACTGAATGATAAGAGTTTTCGCATGGGGTTCTCGGTTAAGCCATCTCGATATATCCCTTTGAGCTTTTTAGCTTTTCTTTTATTTTACCTCCTTATCGGTTCTTATCACTGATGCTGATTTATAGCATTACGTAGCTGATTTTATAGCTTTCTGCTAAATAAGTATTATTCTTTTTTTTTTTCTCTTATTCTCTCTCCCTTTTTCTCCCTATTTTACTACTAGGAACAGTTAACTTTAACATTTCCTATGAGATAAGTATTCATTAATACGATGATTAGAAAACCTTATGCTGTTTCTCGTTCTAATAGATCATTTGAAAAGTAAAGAAAAATAAACTACGATTAATTCAACATGTTAATATTTGATTTTTATTAAAATTAGTTATAGAATATTCGACTACATTATTGACTAATAATATCAAACTATAGATATACTTGTTAGACAGATCCATGAATGAATGCTAAGTGTTGTTATACCAGTTTTCTGATCTAAACAATATTCATTTCTTATGGTAAGTCACAGGTAACAGATTGTTATCTCCTGTCAGATTGAACTTTAATAAATATTTCATCTATACATCTTTTAGGTGGTTAAGATTGTATCCTACAAATAATTGTCTTTGCTAGGTTTAGGTGAAAAGTAGGAAATAGTAAGAAAGATTATCTGGGAAATGCAGACTAATTGAGAAAATGTTAGATAAAGGAGAGAAAGATAAAGAAGAAGTATAGGTTGTAGAGACTTTTAATGACAACTATATGGCTTAAAGAGGATAACGAGAGAGGAAGAGGGGAAAAGATGAAAGAGAGAGAGAAAAAGAGAGAAAAAAGAATCAAAAAGAAATGGAAGGAACGTCGAAGTAGTTGGTAGGAGAGTGGTAAAACGATAGAAAAAAAAGAGACAGAGAAAGAAGAGAGAGAAAGAGAAAGAGAAAGAGAAAGAGAAAAGGTTGAAGAGAAGGTAAAGTAGAAGGGAGAGGAAGGATGGAAGAGAACGGTCATTGCCACCACCTTGCCTCAAGTCGGTGGTAGAGTCCCAATCAGCGTGAAAAGCGAGGAACCTGCTATGGTCTACCGAAGAGAATTACCCCACACTTTAGTCAAGCCTTTTGTATATTTACAGTGTCGTGTCGGATGCGAGCTAAGGTAAAGAAAGAGAAAGAGTAAAAGAAAGAGAAAGAGAAAGAAATAAAGAAAGAAAGAAAGAAAGAAAGAAGAAGAAGAGTAGAAAGGAAGGAAAAAGGTAGGGAGGCGCCTGCAGGAGAAGGAATGGTGCCTTGTGAATCGGATTCGTGCACGCGGAGTCGAGTCAAGAGCAAGATCGAGACAGCACCGAGCGAACCCAGGTGCTCGCTGATCCACAACTTGCGAGAGAAGAGAGAGAGAAAGACCAAACCAGTTTGATACACCGGCAAGAGAGAAGAGTGACCGGTGTAAACGAAGAAGTACTCGCGAGAACGCATCCCAGGGTTCGTCTTCTCCTAACGCGAAACTCTCTCTATACATATACACATATACATATGTATATAAATCTCTCTCACTCACTCACTCACTCACTCTCTCTCTCTCCCTCTCTCTTTTTTCTCTCACTTTGGGTCAACCTGGTCGTATAAAGGTGTTTACTTCTTTTTTTTATTCAAATTTTTTTCTTTCACCGGTTATCCATTAGTGGTCGCATATCCGAATTTGATTGTTGACGACGTTGATGCATAGTTTTTGACGTGTAGTCGAATAACAACGCGCAGCTTTAAGTAAAATAGTTCCTTGGTGAGTCAATTAAGGAGGATCCTTCAATTAACAAGATCCAAGAAGATTCTTCAAAGATAAAGAAGGGCTGATATCTTTCTCTTTCTCTCTTGGCTGCTTACTCTTTCGGGTAGGATGACCCAAGTCTGACGGAGGAACCAGTGTCATCCGCGATAATTTTATTCGTCGGCTGATATCTATCGAGGTAAGCTTCTGGATCTAAATAAAGGTGTTTATTGGTATTTAAAACGAAGTACAACTATAAGAAGAACATCTTGTTAAAAGATTGATTATTTATATCTTTTCTTCCCGTGACAATTATATTAATATCTTTACTATATTCCCATTCTCAAGAAAAATTATTTCATTAACAATTCTAAAAACTAAGTTTCCCGTTATCACGCATATATCCATTTAATGTGTTTTTTATCGTTACTCTTGAAGAATTTTTCAACAGTTAGAAATACGTATGTGTGTGTGTGTGTGTGTGTTAATTTATTTTGTCGTTTCAAAATCTGAATGAATCCCAAATTGCGTGGGATTGAAACAATAAACAACAATAACGAAAACCGCTCCAATTCGTCACTTAACAATCAATTAAGATTTCTCGATTGATCGCTCTTGTTTTTAGTTATTTGTATGTTTTTTTTTTTTATCTTTTCATTATTTCTTTTTTATCGTATACAGGACGAAAAAAATGTATCCTCTGAAAAATGGTGTTTTATTTGTAAATATTCGTTTGAAATGGTACAGTCGAAACGAATATCCAACAAAAAACGTCAATTAAATAAACACAACATTTGAATTATAAACGTTCTGTTGAATCTTTGAAATTAAACCGACTTTCGATACGTCCTCGATGTTACGCACACCGTATACCAACGGAGTTAGCACAACGACCAGGTAAACCGTATGTCGTTCACGAATAGCGGTACCACACTTTTGCCTGCCCCTTTCGAAGTCGAATTCGACTTTCACGAGTCGAACTGAGGAATGGTGCTGAAGTTACCTTCATTACGTTAGGTATCATTTAATCCTCTCATCTTCAATGATTATTCCCTCATACGTAATGCATGAATGATTTTCACCGTAAAAATCCTTTTCTCCTTTATTTACGACCCTTTTTCAATTTATTACTAAACAACCTATGCACCTAAATATGTATGTGCATATAAATCAAAGAAACATTATGCACATATAATACACATACATACATAAACCATAGCTACATTTTATTTAAATTTCATCGATCACTCACGTATCTCTTCGATGTCGAGCTCTTATGTTAGTAATTTACGATAAAGGTTAATTGAAATTTAACGGTCCTACGTGTTTTGGCTTGAATTTAAGAGAAAAAAAAAGAGAGAAAAAAACTTAAGGTTTTCATCGAAAGAACTGTTCTTTCACAGTGGCAACCCACATGTCTCGCGTTCGCATTAGATACGTGCGTACAAATGAAAGTGGCGTGTACCGTTAGCTCTTGCTCACGCTGTTATTCACGACCGAACATTATTTTTCTTCCAAATACGTGAATCTCGTCGTTAATAGTCAAAAAAAAGCAGAAGAACACGAAGAAGAAGGAAAAAAAAAATAAGGAAAAAGAATAAAACTTAGGTTTAATCTATCAAAAAGATTTTCATCTAATTGTAAGAATTAAAATGAGGAGGATTTGTTCAGAAAGATAACTGTTGTGACTGTCGAGAAGGTATGAGAGAAGAAGAGGAATTCTTGTAACCTGACCATCGACAAGCCGTAAGACTTGACTCTGGTATTCGTTGCTTCATCCAGCCGAATTAATGCCTCGGGATAACTGTAACGGTTTTTATCATATCCTCCTCGTAAACAAGAGCAAGTTTTAAACGTTGATTTAACTATCATTGCACTTTCTTTTATTTTCTATACATTCACCATTTAAACTAAAAATTTCATTCAAATTTCAACAGAGTAATCAACCTACCGATTCCTTAATTGAACACTTGTTGATCTTACCTACAAATATAACTATATTAAAAACCTAATATTTAAATTAGAACAAGTTTTTCAAATATGATTCTTTGATTTGGACAATGCTATCACTTTCAAGAATCTCATTAAAGCCCGTTACTCCGTGTTTTGCTACATGTGGGTCAACGTATTCGAGCGATGAATATATGTATGTATGTGTATGTATGCCTCTAGCATACTCTAGACTCATGGTTTCAAGTTAGAAGAACACCCGATCGATCTAAGTCGACCCTGGAATAACAGTATCTCGGCCCTCTCTATATACATATCTCTTCGTATAGTGGAAGGACGCATTTTAATTTACCTGACCATCGACAAGAGTGTTCACTGAGAATCACTTGATCTTTAAAAATATGATTGATCTATTTTAATATCTACAATAGGATATATTTATTTTTCCTCATTAATTTTCGGGTTTAACAAATATCAAATATACTATACTATCGAGATCTTTTCGTATATATTAGGTGTACAAATAAGTTTCTGCGATGTAAAATTGCTTGCTGAGTTACTTCTAATATAAGTGCAAGTTTTTCTTGAGTTTGGCACGAATCTTCAATCAATAATGCTTCCAACTCCAATAAATTTTCCAATAGATTCTCCAATAGAATCTTCAATAGGTTTGTTTAGGACATTCTCAACTTTTATTGCTGTTAAAAGTGTTGGACGTTTTCCCTAAGTTGTGATTCTAAATCCTAAATTTTATATCCTTGCTTGAAACTGAAAATATTTGGTGGAAACAAAACATTCGGCCGGAAATAAAACAGTTGTCTTGATCGACCTCCTTCTTCCTTCTTCTTCTTCCTCCTTCGGTATCATCATCATCGTCGTCGTCATAGTCGTCATCGTCGTCGTTGTCGGTTCAACGTACCATCGACCTGCTGAATGATCGCGCCAAACGAATGTCTTTCTCGTACCGGTCATTGAACTTAAAGCCTTGTACGAGTCTTTGCCCATCACCTTGCAGAGTTCTCGACTAAAAAATACTCTCGCTGATTAAGCTATGTATTTCTTCTTCTTCTGACTAGAAATTTCTCCTGTTTGTCTAAAGTCTCTGTTATTCAGTCTTTCTTGTTGTTCACTGTATGTTGTCTTTCCATCTTTTCGGCAGCAGCATAGCTCAATATTAGTCTTATTATAGTTTTGTATATTTTCATCTTGCTTTCGATGGTCATATATTTGATTTTCCATATCGTCTCGTCTTTGAATGATCTTCTCTCTTCTATCTGTTAGGTACCTCGATCTATTTTCTACTTGGATGGATCAACTTTTGCTCGAGATCGATCTTCTCACGTTTATGGTCGATTCCTTCTTTATATACTTTCCTAAATATGTATATACATGTAATGTAATTCTCTGTATAAATAGATTACGTAGGTTTAAATATTAATGAAATTGAGAAGATCGATGTTCTTTCATTTTCGAGGCTTACGAGTGGGTCTATGATAGATGTATGTTTTAATTCTAAAATAAAAGTAGAACTTGTATCTTTTTTTTTTGGAAGGGATGAGTAAGAGAGAGGAAGGGGGGAGGTTCTTTCTTCTAGAGAATAAATTATTGGAAATTTTGGAAGAAAAAGATAAAAGTATTTTCTTGGTTGACACGACGAGCGAAAGTCAAGAAACTCTCGAATGACTATTCTCAGGATGTCGCATGGTATTATATTCGAAGAAAATATATCCGTATATATTTGTATATATGTATTCAATATGTATGTATGTATGTACATTCGCATGCGATTACGTTACCATGATTACGAACTAGTATAGTGACAGATCGCGTGGATAATCTCCTGGGAATATTCTCAGGAATATAATATCACTAGAAATGATTGACGTTGTTCTATGTCACGGTCGAGGAAATCTGCATCTTATTAACTTTCTTACGTACACACACTCCATTCAACTTATTATTACAAGTTCGATGACTCATATTTTGTTTTTTCCAAACTTTCTTCATTCGTCCATTTTTTTTTCTTCACGTTCCTAAGATTACTACTTATTAAAGATGTTCTAACCCCACACGATTTATTCTTATTAATCAAAATAATATTTACAAAGTTATCATTTGTAACCAGATGAAAGGAAGAAAAATATATTCTATATAAACGAGAAATAAATTTGGACAAATCTATATCTGCATATTTCTAATTTACTTATTTCAGATGTGGAGTCATCGCGAATTAAGTTGGATCATCATTTCGCTTTGTAGCGTCTTGATACACATCACGATAGCCAATCCTATTTATATACCACAATTTTTACCAAGTAGTAAGTACATCATTATTTTTCTCTACACTATTTTATATACGCTATTAAAATAATATTAAAGAAAAAAATTGGATAGGTCACAAATTGAAGTTAACTTTCAATTAAATAATATTGACCGGCGGTATTGTATATTATTCAAAAAAAATTTGTAATATAATATTTTATAGTTTTGTTACTCCAATAAGATACATATGATAAGAATGACCTAAAAATGATCAATGAACGGTAATTGCAAAGGAGAGACTCATTTCTTGGATTTTCCTCGAACGCGTCAGCTGACTAACGGACCGCTAAGCAAATACCTTCAACATGGCCACCACGAACATGAATGCTTTGCCCACCTTTCGTTTCGTATGAGTTAATGTCTTTCTGTATGTATGTATGTGTATGTGTTATACGTGCGTGTATAGAAACCACGTGTGTATTTCACTGTCTGTTCATATAATGGAAACGACATTGAACCTACCTTGGATTCGTATTCGAACGGAACGTGGGCGAACTGGTCAGTGTTCTATGTAAATAAGTAGGTCAGTCTCGGTCATCGGAGTGCACGACTTGCATCAATTTTTCCTACTTTTTCATCTACGATTCTATTTCCTTTTCTCTCTCGATATATTTCAATAAATTTTCATTAAAAAAAAAACGAATAATATCTAACTATGATTAAAATTTAACAAAGATCTTGTCTTTCATATTATTTTGATCAAAGATATATTTTTATCATTAGGATATAACATTTATCTTATTATCGAAATGACTTATCTTCAAAATAGCTTTAAAATTCGATCAAGAATTTCGACAGTGACACATATTTTTTGTTATTTTACTTTTGAGATTTTACAAAAATCCAATCATTTAAAATTACTTCGATCGAGGATACATTTCTTTTGTTTAAAAGAATTTAAAGAGAATTTAAAGAGATCTTATTCTGTACAAAGTAGTAATAATTCCAACAAATTTCAATGAGAACAATTATTTAACAATCGTACGAGACAGAAGTTATAGTCGCGTTAGAGATATTGAATTCACAATTCAAATTTTGAAATCGTATAGCATTATTTTGGAATGGTACTATTTCCGTGGATAAATATTACTGGATTCTATTCGCATAACTGCCGATGCTGAGAGTATCGGATTACGACTTTACACTTTGTGTATACATACAAGCATATAACATTTGCGATTACAATAAAATGATTTCGAGTAGCGTAACGACCGTGTCTAACTATTAGTAAAGTTTAGATTTCATTTGGTAGATGCACATGATTTTTATTATCTTAAAACAATATGTTCTGCTTACGTTTCTGTAAAAAAAAAAAGAAGAAGAAAAAACAAATTGACGATATCAAAACTAAACGTTTCGATGATAGTAATTTTCTTCTGCATATAACGGTATAAAGAAGAGAATCAAAAGTTTAGAAATTTAGATGGTAAAAAGATACGAGATATTAATAAAAAATAAAAATTACGAATGGATATTATCCGTGACAGAATAATTGGTAATAAATGAACTATCGAAGAAAGTTATATAGCAACGCGTCTTGGCCACTTTGGTGCTCGTAAAGACGATACAAAAAAAAATATAGAAGACACTTTCCTATGATGGTACAAGAAGAGAACACGCACCACCAAGTGAAATCCTTTCAAACGCGAACTCTCGATCGCGTGGGTGATGATATACACGTGCACACGTATATACGTACATATATACAAGTAGTTTTGTGGTGGCATACTAGCTTAGTATGGTCACGCCTGAAATTCCGCCAAGCGGATACACATAGTAGTAGTATAGTAAGTGTATAAGTATGGTCGAAGGTGATAGGTATGTTAAAGACTTAGCTGAAACTTTCTTCCGTGCTTCTGACTCATCGAAACGACATTTCCGCTAACACAGATCCTCTCTTTCTCTTTCTTTTCTTTTTGTCATTCTTTCTATTTGAGGAAGGACAATCGAGTAGGACTTTTTTGGTAAAGGCTTAAGGAAGGAACTGATCGACTAACCAACAAACCAATTAAATAACCGACTGACCTCAAAACAAACATACCCGTGTCGCTAATTATTTTACGACATTTTATTTATCTTGTCGTATGTACGTTAAACTAAAAGAAAGAAAGAGAGAGAGAGAGAGTTGCAAAAGAAAGTAAAGAAAAGTGTAACGCTCGAGGAACTCGGTTATTTTCCGTAAACGTGTTCTTTGTTCCGTAAAAGATTTTAATTTTCGTTTTATTAAGACTTTCTAGAGAATAGGATCAATGTTGATCTGATTTGATTTACCAGATCTCGATTTGATTTATCAGATTTTGATTTGATTTATGTTCTTTATCGTTAAATAATTTATCATGTGATTTCCACGAAATTGAAACGAATAAGATTAACGTTCGCGAATATTCTTTTGCGTTGCATTTCTTGCAAAAAATGTTAACGAAAAAATCAATAATTAATTGTCGCGATATGAAAATATATGTATATTGCATTTTAAGAGACTACGAACCGTTAGATTTCAATTAATCTATACTTTTTAATAAATTTTTTTTGTTGAAAGATTATCTCTTGGAATTTAGACGGCATATGATAAGAATAAAAGATTGATAATAATCGCGAATTCCGAAAATATCTAAAAAATTTTAAATTATTAGATATTAAAGTATATTCTTTAACATTGTGTCCCTTTGATGTTACGAATGAAAAAATAATTAATTAATTAATCAAATTCAAAATACCACATATACATATTATCCTACGAATCAATTTGATCTTTTGAAGAAGATGTAAAAATAAATTGCATCAATCTTTTGACAATAACATTCTTGATAACTTAATACATGATTTTACTTTTTCGATGTGTTTAATTATATTAAAATAATATAATATCATTGACGTTTGATATTCATATTTTGATGTACACGTGGCCACCAACGCATTCTACAATGTTCTGTTAACGGAGATTAAAAATCTAGGTCAATAGACTTAAAAAAAAAAGATTTCTTATCCGAAATCTATTTTTTACACATACATGCATGCACATACATGTTCATACATTGTACTATTCTCAAAAGATCTCTTATCCGAATTTTCTAGCATCATCGAGCATGTCACGTCGCATCACTTAATAGTTTGATGACATCATATGAATAGATATCTATCAATAGATATTATCGATAGATATTATCGATAAATGATTTCTTTACAAAGTAAGAAAGAAAAAAAAAAAGGGCAATGATAAGCGGACACGTTTCAATTATTACTTGTTCGGCAAACAAAATATTTTATGCTTGAGAATGCAATAATCTCTAGGAGATGCATCTTGCAGAGATTGACGTAAGCTTGAAAACAAAGTACTCGTGAGAAATACAATATCTTTCTCTCTTCCTAGTAGAAAAATGAAGAAAATCCTATATCTTGTCGGAACACTTACCGGAAAGATTAGTTACTATTTATTGAGTAATCGATTTCTAATCCGTCATTTCGTTTAATCCATGTGTTTCTTAAATATTATAATATTTAATAACAATAAAATGATTTGATAAATTTAACTCGTTTATACATATAATAAAAAAGAAACCTTCTCTTTTTTTTTTTTTTAATCGACTAATTGAACAATGGATGTGTAAATATCACTTCTAGAAATAAACGTCATTCGTCACTTAACATTCTTTATCAAAAGGAAAAAAAGAAAAAGACAGATAGAAATTCCCTAATGTGAAAGTATCGTTTCTTGTTAAGATTATCTCCATTCGATAATCCTCCACTCGTTCAAAGTTCACTTGCTCTTAAATGACAAATTTGATGTACACGTTTTTTTTCACCTCGAATTACGATAAATCATTGTCTGGGAATTTTTTTGCTCGAATGAATCAGACATTGACAGACGAAAAATCACGAATTAGATTTAGACCGATTATTAATTATTCTAAGCATTTATATACATATACAATTAACTTTTTATTAAATGACGTAATTGGGATAAAACACATATCGAAAGATTAATATCGATCACTAGGTCCCATCTAATCTCGATCTCACCTTTCAAGGTATTATCATTGTTCTTAAGAACAAAAGAAAAAGAAAAGGAAGATTTCTTTAAGATTATAAGAAAGATTTTCAAAAGATTACAATTAATTATAATACTATGAATTAAAATTAGGGTAGTAGAATGTATATATATATCGTTTCTATACTTATATTAATAAATTATTATAATAAGGAGATGGATAAATAAAATATTATATTAAATTATTATATAAAATAATACAATATTTTATTATATATATTTCTATTTATTGTTATAATATTAGAATAAATAATAAAGATCCTAAAAATATAATTCTTTTCAAAGAAAAAAGATTTGACACAATTTTTCACGTAAATCTTTATGGTATCTATTCTCGGAGGACTTATGTTAGCCTACACAGGTATGTCGATTTAATCGTTAGGGATATCTCGAAGATGCTTTGGAATGCGCTCGGTGGTTTCAACGGCTTCGTAAGATGAGAAGGATAAAAAGAAAAAAAGGAAAAGGAAAGAGAGAGAGAGAGAAAGAGAGAAAGAACGAGAGAAAAGAAAAGATAGGGACCAAGATTACGAGGTGCCTTGGAAGGAAACGAGTTGTTACATTGGGCTATGACTATGACCCACTTGTGACTTGGGTAACTAGCTCATACATCGAATTTTAACGGTACCCAGATGCTTCCATTCGCCTGACATCAATTCCTTCCTTCCTTCGATAATCCCCATGCTACCTCGTTGTCGTTCTACGTAACGCACTAACAACGCCATGAATTTATATTTTTACTCGTGTCGTTCTAATTTCACGTACTGTATTTACTTACGATCGATTGATAATACAACAAAATCGAATACGATGAAAATATTTAGAACATCCTAGACTAACGAATTAACGATCAGTGACATAAATCTATTTTCTATCGTTCGATAAAATATTTTTTAAAAGCAAAATTTCTAACACATGAATTTTTTCTCATCTGATAAGTTAATTGACATCTTCAATAAAAATTTACTCTTTCTATCTCTCTCTCTCTCTCTCTTCCTTTTTTCTTTTCTTATTATTCGACTTTTGGTAGAAATAAATACTTCAAAAAGTAAAATTAACAACGATAAGGTTGTTCTACTTTAGTATTTATTTTCAAGTATCGTCTTCTATTTTAACATCTAAATTTGATTATCTTTTCGATTATTACAAAATTTAGTTCTCAACTATAATAATCAATTAATGCTAGTTTAACGAATGTCCATCGATATCGGCCTATTCTCTTTCATTAAAATAACATTGTCTGCTATCTATAAGATAGACGAGAATGTAACATTGAATGAAAACTTTTAGTATAAAAAATCGATCGATAATAAAGCATCGAGTTCGATTATCTTCAAACGATATATATTTTTTATATTATCTTTTCTTTTTTTATAAAGAAAATTTTTCCTCCACAAGTTTATTCAATCGATTGTCCAAAGATGGAGCTTACATTATCGTCAGTCGTTAAAATTGTATTCAATATTTTCTTATTTAATTTCATTTTTCGAAATATTGTCTGAGAGATAAATTTAACGAGTAGATAGATAATTTTAAATACCTACATTCTACTGCGATATTTTAAATGACATAAATAAATAATTAAACGCGTGAAATATTTAATACATTTAACCTTGTCCTAATACGTTAATTAGAATCTTATCAATGTATGTCAAGATCGCATACTAATAGTCTTATTTAAACTACGCAAGGATAAAAAAAAAAATGCCAATGCAACTTAAAACACGTTTTAGGATGAAGATTAGATATCTAGGTTGTAAATGCTTCCGTATTGCTTTTCTTTATCTTTTTTTTATTTTCTCTTTTTGCACTGAGGTGTCTTCTATAACTGTGCATTTTCCCTATAAACGCGTTATACGTTCTCAACAAGAAATACAGTTCATTCGTGTATCACATCTCTCTTATGCTTGCCGTCGTTCATAATCTCATCCTTGATGATTCTAAATGCATTCCATTGATGATAAATATCATAATCTATATACAGATGATGAATGACAGGAAACTACCGTGTAATCGGTTAATAATCGAGCAAGACATTCTACTATAATTAGAAGAAGGAAGAGAATAAAAATTTAATCCAACACATTTATCTAATAATAATAATAAAAAAAGAAAGAAAAGATGTAACTGATTTTCTGAATTTAAAAATGAATTCTCAACTTCTGCTAAAAAAATAATTATTCTGCACAGGGACAAATGTTGCAATCAGTAAAAAAAAAAATCAGATAACCTTACGTGAATTTATTTTTAACTAATGGCTTTTCCCCAATTACGATCCTAATTATCAACTAATTAGCTTTGTATTTTCATTTGAATATCTTTATCTACTTCTAGGTACTGGAAGAAACATCCGACACTTGCCATGCGTGTCGCGTAGATCAGGGGAGACCGGAATTTGCATGTTTGCGTTCACTTGTGCAAAGGCGAACGGCACGCATCTTGGAACATGCATCGATCGTTTCTATTTCGGTAGTTGTTGCAAGATCGACGAAGAGCCGGACGTTGGACCTCAAGACAATAGTATCGACGATGGACCGCCAGCAGCGTCAAGGCCGTTCATCACTACTCACAGTCCCATCGAGAGCAATGACATACCCCCATATTTTCCAAGGCCAAAGCCTAACGACCAAAGCAAACCATCTGGTACATACACCACTGTAGTAAGTTCGTAGTTTTTTCGTTTCTATGATTTTTTTTACGAAGTATAGTCTTCTCTTTTTCCACCTTGGATTGAAACTCACCAGATTCGAACTTGAAATCAGAAATAGACATCTCAGTTATATTTACTAATTGAAAAAAACGTAATTACACCTTTAAAACTATTCGAGGTAAGACAAAACTAGACTCTGATTGTCACGTTTTGTATTATCTCGAATAAGGAAGTTGTTCAAAAAGGAAGGTAAAATCTAATGATGTTAATTATTAAAGATCTTGGATTTCCTGAATAAAAACAAAACACGATGTAGTAGATTTAATAATTTTTTATTTAAACTATCTCCGTTGTTTCGCAGGCTACTACGATCACTCAGGCAACGCAAAGTACAAAAAGTACATCGGATTCACAGATAGGTAGTACAAAGATTGTTACGAAGAAACCTACGATACAGACTATAGAAACGACGACTCAATCGATTCGTTTATCGACATTCCAAACAGTTCAAAATGGCTCCTATGAAAAATTCACTACGACTGTGCCACCTTTTAAAAATGTCACTAAGATTTCAACAGAAAATACGAAATATTCGTCAAATATGTCTACCATTTCAACAATTCCTAATAAATTGTCAGTCGGTACCACAACTCAGAAGCCAACAGTTCCATACAAAATATCGACTTTAGTTTCAACGAAAAGACCAATTGTGGGTACGTCGAAACCGCCAACGAAAAAACCTTTACATACGAGTACTCAAACGACGAGCACTCAAAGACCGATACAAACAACCACGTCGAAAATTATTATTACAACTACGCAGAAGACTGTACCTTCTACAAGATTTCCACCAAGAAATACAACATCGGTCAAGCCGGTGACTCAACAATCTACCAAGAAACCATCTACAAGTAGCACAAAAAGACCCCTTTCCACAAGCACGAAAAGACCTACTTTGTCTACCAAAAAACCAACTTTACCAACTAAAAAACCAACGACTGTTCTTGCAAATTCTTCAATTGGTTCCAGTCATGGAACAACGACGATAACAACGACAACAGCACCAACTTATTCAACATCTAATAAAGTGAGACCAACATTAACGACGACTGAAAACAATCTTTTATCTTCAACCGAAGAGACGTTTATAACTTCACCGACGGAAATTGCAGATTTCATTACTCGAAAACCAATTACAACTACCACGGAGAAACCGATTTATCATAAAATCACGATTAAACCAAAGCCAACGATTTCTAGGCCAGTTGTAACAACAGTGATCACTAATACGAAGCCTACTAAAATTAGTACAACAATAACTACTGAAAAATCCGAAACATCTTCTACCACAGAAAAGACTATTAATCAAAGTTCAATCAGTAATTCAACTTTGAATATCAGCAAGCCAAAGCCAACTGAGAGTCCAAGTAAAACTACAATAAATCCTATTAGGATCACAACACCTAGTTACGTCTCTGTCGATAGCTTTATTAGTTCCTCTTCCTCGAGTGTATCTACTCAGAGTACTACTACAACAAGCAGCAAGATACCCTCTATCAACCAGACTATCGAAAATGTTTCACAAACTACCCCTTCATCTGGTTTGGTCACATGGTCTTCTCATTCCGACGAGACACCCACTAAAGCGTCTGACCTTTTATCGACAACCAAGACACACGATGGTAAGTTGAAATTATTATCCTGAATATATATATATATGAAAAATTATGAATTATACATACATGGATGCATAACAAAAATTATCTAATTAGTAATGTTACAATCCAATATAGAAAATCGGCTTACGTAATGAAATAACATTTTGCATTTCCGCCTGCGTCCTTCTCAACGTAGACTCATTGTGTAACTAAAATTCTCTTGTCGTCAATGGAAAATTATTCTCGTAGAGAAATTCACGACGAAGCATTATTATACCTTTCGCATTAATCAGTATTCAGAATAGTGGATATCCGAGAGAACTTGATTGATTGCTTGGAATATCTATATCATTCTCACTCATGTTTCCCTTCCTTTTCATAATGTTCCCTTAATCGTTCGAATAATGGAAACTTACGATCCATTGTGATTCTTCATTGTTTGTTAATTGAAACACCATATATTCCGAAGTATTTTTAATTATTCTTATAATTCCAAGTACATTATTAATCTAAAGTATCGCATATAGAGATGCTTTGAAGATAGAATAGAATTAAAACTTTTCGTACGAAATCAATCATAGAAAATCTAAAGTTTCGATCACGTAACGTATCATTTACCTTGATGTGAAGCTTCTTCTTGAGTAGAATGATTGAGACATCATTCTATTTTTAGAAAAAGAAACGCGCTAGAAGGATACGAGTTATGTTCATGAGATATTCTCAACTAACACGATACATTATTTTATTCTTATCGCGAACAAGTAAATTATGTTTACCATAATTGTAATAATTTAAGCTATGTCGAAAATTAACAAATGATTTAAATTATACATTTTATTTCTGGTTATGGATATTTTATATTTGGACTGGTTCAAGGCCGGCTTGCCGAGCTAGATCAAGATCAAAGAACAGGGTCGATGTAACAAATGGGTTAAAGAGACATTTCTCTTCATCTATCTCTGTTCCTCTCTTTAGTACATTCAACAGCATCGTAAGAGAAGATAAAACTCTGTACATCGGACTGGGACGTCGTAACGGTTTAAACCATCCACCGTAATTTCTCTTCTCTCTTTTCCTCTCCATCTTGTCTCTTCTTTCACGATTCGTATCCAACCGTCTGAGAACCAATCTAAGTCATTGTTAGCTCAACGGAACCTATTTCTTGCTAAAGATTTACCATACTATATATTACTTTAACACATTTTTCTTTTACCCTAACATCGAGATATTTTATTTCAGAAATAACGGAGAGCGAATGGACACCTATAACCACACCGGATGGTTGGGTAATGATCCAATCACCACCAACGACCGCTGAAACGTTCTCGGGAAATCCGGAAAGTTCCACGACTAAATTTGAATCTGTATCGTCTTCTACATCATCTAGCATACCTGGTAATACAAAATTTGATCATCTTTAGTATTTATGTATATAAAAATTCTTTATCCAAAACTGCAATATATTGAATATATTATTTAATGATAATAATTTTGATAATAGTAATTTTCTACAAATGATTTTAGTGAGATCAACAACTGAAACTACAACGACGACGGAACAAGTCACGGAAATGTCAACGATTCTAACAACTCTGTCAAATCTCGCCACTATTTCTCTCGATACGGAAAGCCCGATATCGATAGAAACTATAAATATGTCGGATTATAAGCAAGGTTATTATGCACAATTATTATACGAATTTTTATTTTATTCACGTAAGAGTCTTCCTATGAAGCCTATGAAGCCTATAAAGTTAGATAAAAATGAAAAAAAAAATTGAAGATGACTAAGAGGAATATCACGAGTGGATGCACAGATTGTTCCTTGTTCTGTTGTATATTTCCTACACACTTTTCTTTATTTTCTCGAGAAACTCGAGAGCTCTCAGCAGGGAAGAAATCCTTTTCACGAGAAACGATCCGTCGAGTATATAAATTGAAAATCTTGATAAATATATATATATATATAGAAGAATCAGGAAAGGGGGGAATATATAGACTTACGTAGCCAATGAGACGTTTCGTTCACATTTAAAGAACGTAGAATCAGTTGGGAGAAAAAATAAAAATAAACACGTGACTATACCGGTTCATCCAGTCGAATGAATTCGAGCACGTTCTTGTTTTCCAACATGGCCATCGTATCAACGATAACGACAACGACAACGACGACGACGATGACGACGACGATGACGACGAATAACTACATGAATCTCTTCAAAACTGTAAACTCAACGATACTTCTGCTTGCAGTTTGCGGAAGAAGAATATTTCCCGAGTCGAGGATCGTGGGTGGCAGTCCAAGTACGTTTGGTAAATGGCCCTGGCAGGTGGGTGGATTGACAAAAAAAAATAAAAAAATAAAAACAATAAGACACAAAGTTTCTCATCCTTATTTCACAATTTTTTTTCGTTACGTTTAATTCCTAAAGAAAAAAAATAGAAACAAAAAAAAGATAAGAGAGATAATAGAAGACAACGTTGATCGACTAGGAGATAGAAAAGCTTTTAACCCGTGTCTCTCATTTCTCGGAAATATCTATCTCAACGTTGTTTGTTCATTTTCTATCACGACAAGCGCATCGTACGATCTAATTTAATCAACAGAACCCCTATCGTTATCCGAAGAAAGCGCGAATTTCAAAGATTGTTTGCTTTACAGATCTCGTTACGTCAATGGAAGACGTCAACCTATTTGCACAAATGTGGATCTGCTTTGTTAAACGAGAATTGGGCTATTACTGCAGCGCACTGCGTTGAAAAGTCAGTGAGAATCATTTTTTTTATTTTTCATCATACTTTTATGATACTCATAGTTAATCTTTTATCCATTGAATTTAATTTCAGCGTATCTCCAGCGGATTTATTGTTGAGGATTGGTGAACATGATTTAGCGAACGAGGAAGAACCCTATGGATTCCAAGAAAGACGAGTACAAATCATTGCGAGTCATCCACAATTTGACCCAAGAACTTTCGAATACGATTTAGCACTTTTGAGATTCTACGAGCCTCTTCCGACCTTCCAGCCAAACATATTGCCGATTTGTCTTCCGGATGACGATGAAACTTTCGTTGGTCGTACGGCTTATGTCACCGGATGGGGAAGACTTTACGACGGTACAGAAAATTCTTTTCTTTTTTTTATGTTTCGTCATTAAAAAAAAAAAAAAGAAATAAATAAAAAGAACTGTGATAAATTGTATCCCCTCACTTTGATATCTAATGTATATTATTAAATATTTTTTAATGATAAATTTATAGAAGGACCATTACCATCGATCTTACAAGAAGTTGCTGTACCGGTTATAAATAATACGATTTGCGAATCTATGTACAGAAATGCCGGTTATATCGAACACATACCACATATATTCATTTGTGCTGGATGGAGAAACGGCGGTTTTGATTCATGCGAGGTAAGATATGAATAATCTATAAAACTTTTTTAATAAATCAATAATAAATTTATTAAATGACGTATCAAATTGATATGTTTTTAGGGTGATAGTGGTGGTCCGATGGTAATTCAAAGGGCACGAGACAAACGATGGGTTTTAGCAGGAATTATAAGTTGGGGAATAGGTTGTGCCGTACCAAATCAACCGGGCGTTTATACGCGTATTTCTGAATTCCGTGAATGGATCAATCAAATTTTACAATTTTAATTCGTTCAATGAAAAAAAAGTGCGAATGCGTAAAATCTACGAATACCCTGTGCAAACTGGACGAACTTTGTTCTCGAAAGAGGACTAAAAAAAACAGAAAGAAAATTCGTAACTTGGATTTCGAATTTCCCGGAAAAGTGAAAATGATCGATAAACATTTATTGGTGCCACCTGATGTTAACGTTTCGTAATCGTGGAAGAACATTGGATAAGTGAGCTATCTGTACTACCAACAGCGATGTTATTTTACAACGAAAGTTACTATTTGTACGATATGTGGCGTCACGTTTTCTAATCTTAAGTGAATTTTGACGTCTTCGTATTCCCCGAAATCGCGCCTTTTTATTCGAATATTGATCGAAAGATGGGCCTATTAATCGTGTTACTTTTTTTTCTTTAATCACAAGTTAAACGTGCAATACAAATGGATGAAAATTTAGATGATATTCTTTTTTAAAACTTGTTATATTTTCCTTTGATTTAAAAAAAAAAAAAAAAAGAACAAACAAACAAAAAGGAAAAAAAAAAACCTAACAGAGTGATAAACTCGACGCGCCTCGGGCTAAATGCAATATCGAGTGGAAAAGTGCTATGTGACAGCGTGAGAATAAATCGAAAATGATTTTTCATATTTACGCTTTTATATCAATGTACAATTTAACAACATATCCGGATATTAATGAGCAATGATATTCACTCGAGCATATTTTAAAGTACTTAAAATATCCGAGGAAAAGTTATTTCCGATAATGGTTTTATTTGCATACGTAGGAACTGATTGTTACGCGCTTCATCGAACTCGATTTATATGCAATAATTCACCTCGAATAGAATATTTTTATATTCCTCTTGTCAAAACCTCGTAAACACGTTTTCCCTTCTTTCGCAATTCTTCTTGATTTTTTTTTCTTTCAAAAAATACTACTTACGCGCGACCTGCGATGAATTATTATTATTCGTTTCGATATTTTTGTCAAAATGATTTTTTTTTTATTTTTTAATACGAATACAATTGAATATTCTATATGAACGCAAAGATTTGACATGAAAAAGACACGTTTCCACTGATAACAATTAAATTTGTATTCACACGGGAGATATGCACGAACGTTAAATCAAATTCATCGTTATTTATTCTACGCCTACGATCACATAGGAATATTGTTGTTTATTCAGAAATTAACGATAGATCACGTATCACGCTTCATTGCGAACGAAGTAATCCATTAATGGACGAAGTTTATACTAAACGAATTTTATCAGAATTATCAAATCATTTTTCAGTTTACACTAAAGAAAAGAACCCTCCTCCATTATAATTATTTCATCGTAATAACATTTTTTTCCAAACAACAGATAAAATAGAATATTTTTCAAAAAGATATTTATTAGTATAACGGAATATTATTGTACTCTAGAGAATATGAAATTTAATTTCATGGTAAAATATTGCTCGAATATACATGCATAAATATATATGCACGAGATGAATCAATAATTATTGCTCTCTCTTTCTCTCTCTCTCTATCTTTTTATTACTCACTCTCTTTTTCTTTCATTCTGACCGAAATAATATCATATTTACTTATTTTAATATAAACTCGTTGTTATTTAATATTATGTGAAATAATTAATTAACGTGAAAATGTATTGTATGATGCGTTTTCCATTAAACATAAATATTAGTTTATCTACGAACAGCCAATAGAAAATTCATTCCAACGGTATAATAATAATAATAATAATAGATCCGTCCTGTACATACATATATTATATATATATATATAAATATTATAATATATTAATCATAGACAAATCATTGATTTACGCGAAAATAATTGGCTCGTATCGTAGCAACGGGACGAGCGTTTTGATGTATCGAATACGAGGGGACAACGAAGAAAAAGACAATGAAAACATGAAAATGTTGGAGGAACATTAACAATTTGTATTTCCTCGTACACGTCCGTGATTCGTCATCGAAACGTTATTTAATTTAATTTATATAAGAGTGTGAGGGACGCGCGTGAATGTTATAAATAAATAATTTATTAACATCGACGAGTGTCAGTTTAAAAACGAGAAAGCCGAAAAATGTTCGTCATTTTGTAAATATTCAACTCGTTCGGCATCGCTCGACTCATCCTCGCAATATTTTTTTATTATTTACGTTATGTTTTTATTTTTTATTTCCATCGTTTTCTTTCTCTCTCTCTCTCCTTCTATCTTTTACGTTATTTTACGTTATTACGAAAGATTTTTCTTTTTTTCGTTATATTTCTTTTCGTTTATATTCAGAATACAAATTATTAAAAGACGACGATGAGATGGATAAGAAAAGAAAAAAAAAAATTAAAAAAAAAAAAACACTGAAAGCAAGTAAAAACATTCTCCGTAGTACGTTTATTATCTTTCCCTAATTTTTTTTCCTCTTCCTCGTTCATTCGTAAATCCTTTATTTTACAAAGCTCTTTCTTCCCCCCCCCCCCACCGTTCTAGATTTGATAAATCCTCTCATTCCTAAAACTTCATCTTCTTCTTTCATTTGGAATTCTTAACTCGTGGGTGGTGCAAGCTTTGTTTGCACAGTTCCACGATAAACGATTTTAACCGTGAATAGACATAGCGCCCACAGAAATAGTAAGTTCTGTTGTAAAACCACCTACGTGATACATGTATGCGTGTGAATGAGAAGCTTGTATTCTTCGTTATATGGTATCTTATGAAAGAGAGAGAAAAAATGAAATAAAAATAAAAAACAAATGCATTTCCGAGGTCATAGACTTAATGAGGAACTGGGACGTTGTGTTTACACCTACGCGATGATTATCCATTTTGTTTATTTTTTATCCTTTTTATCTTACGAGATATAATATCATGTTTCTCGGAATATTTTCTACGGATTTTTTTAAATATGTATATATATAATTAAAGTTTTTAACAAACGTACATACATTTTTCTCAAAATCCATCGTCTGTATCAAAACTATTGAAACTTTTCCACTTGACGTCTCTTATTTCCCGAACAAATATTTTAATTATCACAAATTCATTAATATATTATACGTGTAGTTGTTGTCAAACTGGTTATTAATTCATTTTCGATCGTTAAGTATCAATGATCTCTCACTTTGAAAAGTTACGTGAAAAATTCTTGCTAATTTTGAGAAAAAAATGTATCATTCCACAAATATCCCACGATAAGAAATATTTTGCATATAAAGTTAGTAAGAAGAAGTAAGAATTTTTTAAGACAATTTGATATTGTATAAAAAAAAAATATTAATTAGTGGAAACTTTTTGGAAAAACCCAATAGTATCTAAGCTTATCTCTTTTTATTGATTTTTGTTTTAAGTTAAATATTCATTATATATTTAAATAAAATATATACCGAGATAATATTATTTATATACATATTTTTAATTTTTGTTTTTTTTCTTCTTACAAAATGATGAATATTAATTTGAATTTTTTTTTCTCGTAATTTTTGTGAATAAATTACATTTCCTTTTTTATATCGTCTTCTTATTATTTCACGTTACAGTATTTTTTTAATATTTTTCCTAATAATACGCGTAAACGTACTGCTAATTGAACTGTCGTATACACGCCCGACATTTTATCCTAATAACGAAATGAAGTATTAACGAGAAAATACGTGTTACGTTCGTTGCCATTATGAGTCGTTCAGTTATTGTCAAATCTAATAAAACAACTTCTCGTATGAGTTTATATTTAGATTAAAGACAGTTTCCTTTTTACGATCATAATTGGAGATGTTGTTTCGACCAATAACAGAATGTAAATTTCTACCAAACCGTGAGAACTTATTTATCGAAAAGAAAGAAAAAGAGAAATTTCCTACCATAACTCGAAGAGCAACGATGTGACTCATGAATATTGATTATGAAGTGAACGCGTCAAGTTGTATCTCGTTTAGCTTTTCTTTTACATCTTTTTCTAGTTTGTTCATTCGTTGAGAAAAAAAGAAATTAAATTAGAAAAAAAATATTTAAAAACGTAATAAAAAATTTAACTAAACGGAACAATTATTACGATTATTATTCAAAAGTAAAACAATGATTTTAATATACGAACGACCAATACAAATAATAATTAATTTTGAAATTTGTGAATAATCAAAAATATATTTTATATTATTTAAAATAATTTAATATGATATACTAACGTGCAAGATTTTCAATATTAATACGAATATACTATTCTATATCAAAAAAAATGTATTTAGGTCAACTTTCTATACGGGTAAAAGTACAACATATTAAATTGCATCTACTTGCTCTTTTGTTCCTTCCTCGAATAATAATCAAAAAAATTATAAATAAATTAGAATCAAGTAATCGATTATGTTTAAATTTTTCATTTCTAGAAAATACCGATATTGAAAGAAACAAAATTATCGAATTACCTTGTAAGAATGAAAATTCTTCTAACACGAGTATCAAAGAAAAATTAACAACTAAAAAGAAAGGAAAATAGTTAATAGCCGAATCGAGGACGCATATAAATACGGGTTATAGATAAATACCGTATACTACCCGTATATATCAATACTTTTCTATGATTATGGTTTTATACTTTCTGTTAATATTGACGCTAATAAGCTGTATCATGCTTGACTACTCAAGAAACAGATAGAAAATTCGAAACTCCGTAATTATGCATATGGGAAATTATAGGAATTAGCAAATGTATTTTATCTTAAATTCGATATTAAAATTTCCGATGCGACTTTTTTTTCTTTTTTAAATGTAAAAAATAAATCTAACATCATAATTCATACAAATTAAATGATTTTAAATGTAACATACATATATATAAAATAATAAAAAAAAGATCAAATAATTTTGTAAAACGCATAGAAATATGCAATTATTCGCGCGGTAGAACTTATATTACATCATATAAATGTGTCGGAAGTAATACCTGATTTCAACACGTGGAGGTTGGTGTACTTGCAGATTCACGAACTATTATCAATCGATTAATTAATCCTGTTTAATAAATGTTTCAATTTGGAAAAATGAATAATATAAATAAGTGTTAATGCAATCTAAATAGTATAGGATTGAATTTAAATTATAATAATTATTTTTAACGTTTGTGTCATATTAGCCTTCAGAAATGCAAACAAATATTTCAAAAATATAGCAACTAGATTATTCCATTAGATTGATGATAAATCCAACGATGATAACCTGAAACATTCAGCAGACTATGTTAATCATCAATACTTCAAATAAACGTAGCAAATTATTGACGAGCAAAACAATAAAAAGACAATAAAATATGACTAAAGAACTATTCTCGAAAGGTTCAAACATGATGTTGAACCTTTTAAAAATAACTCAATAGCCTGTAGTTGCCCTCTTGAGCCACAATTTGTGGGGGCCTCTTCTTTTCTGCATCCCCTACTGCAATCGGACATTCCCTACGTGCGAGCATGAAAAGAGTTTGTTTAAAAATATCAATCGTTCTAAAAAGTATTCTCAGAATTTGGCATATTACAATCGATCATTGATATAGAATTAGAATCGTCCCTGATTATAAATTATAAAAGGAAATAAACCTAACGCGACCTAACACAACCCTAACAAACCTGGAAAGAAAAGTTTGATTAGTAAACATCCTGAGCTTTTTACATAGAAAATAAATATTGCCTCTTGGTCAAAAGATATCTCTTTGCCCAAAGGAATATTATTAGTTATGTAAAATATCGATTCTATTCTAATACCATGCCGTTGTAATATGCCAGATTATGATCCTACAGTTTAGAAACGACTTAAAGACATTTTCGCACAATTACTCTTAACTGCTTATAATACTAACATCAATGAAATATACTTCATATTACAATATAACTATGAAATATTTTCATTTATTTTCTTTCATTCCTTTTTTGCAAATATTACAGTACTTCGTTATGACTCTACTTTATCAATTATTATAAAATTAATTTAAATTTCACGTTAGCTATCCTAACTCGTGGACAATCAACGAACTTAGAGTTTATTGACTGTACAATAATACACGAGCACATTTAATCGAATGTCCAAGCAGATAATGATGCTAAACGATGACCTAAAATCACTTTGCATTTTTAATATCAAGTAATAAAATAATATTGAAATAAATAATGCAACAAATTTAATTCATTTTCTTGCAATATTTTTATTTAATTAATTCACTCTATTGAATTTTATAGAATATTTCTAAGAAAAAATCCCAATTATGCAAAGTGCTAATACTTAAAACTAAGTATCAAATTCATCGAAGGCTTTGCGGATTTGATTCGACTCTATCTCGTACGAGATAAACTCGAAATAGAAATTAATCTTTCAAATGATTGCAAATCTTTATGAATCTTGATACATGATAAATATTACAGAAGAGTCACAAAATAAATTTACAAAGCAAGCATGTGATAGAATAAAAAAAAAACATTTTTGTGGCAATTCTGTATAAACCCTGAGATGGAACTTCCACTTCTGAGTGGAAGCAAACCGCGCGCAATTCTCAGGTCCTACCTACTTAAAATTAAAGTTCACACATTCATTCAGAAAAGTATGCTAACTACCTGTTTTTTCCCGAAATTTAAAAAACTCAAACATACACAGGAACAGATGCACTCCACGATTCTCTCACATACCACCAGGGTGCAAAGCCTAAACTAGAGAGTATGCCCCGGGGCACCTCCGACACCCCAGTTCAACCACGAGTTTTCTAAAGTTATGGGAATACGTACGTTTTGCTGTAATCGACTGTCAAGGCTAATGATTATTGCATAAATGACTAATTCCAAAATACTGGTACATACTAGTATATATCAGTATACTAGTATAATACAAGTATTGTCAAATTTCCACAAATAAATGTGAAGACTCTACTATTCAAAACGATAAAAAGTAAAAAATTAAAAAAATTTAATATAAATATGAAAGTACAAGAACGTGTATTTTGTATATCGCAAGAGACTCTATAAATAGTAATCTAAGAAGTATTGAATAATGAATTATTTAACAATTATCACGTAACGATGTACAATCCACATTACCTAACACGCACACACAAGTGGAAGTACATCGTGCAATCACTAACTCAATGACAGTCGCCAATGTGGGAATGATTTAAAATTATACCCATACCAACTGTTTCTCACCCATACGTGTAGCACCTGGGCATACGCATACGTGAGAACGCAGAAAGCATGGGGGGAGAAACGGGAGATTAGTTCATTAGAAGCTGAAAAGCCTGATCTAAAAATTGATTAATATATAAAATTGATTACCATGTAAAAACATCTAAGCGGACTAAGACTCTACAAAACATTTATAATGACTAATAAAAAGTTTTAAAAAGTTTTAAAAAGTTTTAAGAATTAGAAATATGAAAATTAATGTTTATAAAAAACCTCGGACGACTCCTTTAATTAAGTTGGCTGTTTTAATTAAAGAACTAGACTTTAAGATACCACTTAATTGCCAGAATCTATCCATTCGCGAATATAGTTTGTCTTCTTGTTCATTTATTGGTAATATCGAAGTATCGAAATAGGAAATTAAATAGCGATTAAATAAACTATGTACGAAGCAATGCATGTAAGACAATTATTACATGCTTTCCTGGACGAAATCGAGTAAATTAACGCTCGATTTCACCACTACTAACAAAAGACTAAAAAACAAAGTGTAAAAATAAAAGTGCATTTAACTATATGCATAAGAAATTAAATTAATTTAACTAAGGAAACAAGAAGACCTATCCTGAACTAATAATATACATAATAAAAAATATGCCATTTTCATGGGTTATTCCAAAAAAGGAATTACTCATGTGCTCGTCAATAATTTATGGAAATAATTACAACCAGTAGCTCGTGCCGATTAGGACCTTTCATCCACGACATGATTGAGCACTGGAGGGACTTTAAAGTTTTTGGCTCACGAATTAGAAGTTCTGCGGTGGCTCCAAAACACTCCTACTTCGAAGTAGTATTGAAGAGGACCCATTGAGGAAGACCCATTGAGGAAGACCCATGGAAAGACTTGTTCTTCGATGATGACCTAGAAGAGTTCCTTATCGCGACCGAAATTTTCTTATACGGCGAACAACACTGACTCTAATTCGCGCTTGATTATAATTTATTATTCGCCCGATCACTGACTCTACAAAAACTTAGAAGACTGCTTTGTTCGCAGTCAATATACAATAAACAAATTTTTAATACAATCCCGCAACGCGAACGAATTGATATTAACTCAATTCTTCTTTTAACGAGCGTGCTTATAATCTGAGATTTTATGGATACTTGGGAAGTATATTAAAAGGCTAAGAGAGAGTATTTCTCATTTAATCTTTAAATCACGATCAAAATTTTAAATTGTTTCATCAAGTCGTTTCAAATTTATTGCAATTGAAAATAATTGTTATTTTAAACGTTGTCTTATAGCGATTCATGAAAGATTAAACGTGTAAATAATATAAAATCAAAAGCTGCAAAATATCTTCTATATTTATTTTATGTAAATTGAATTCTCTTTTAAATCGATTTTTAATTATATTTACTAAATAGCTATTAAGAAACAAATTTGAAACAAACCGACAATCAGTTGTTTGCACGATAATTCGAATAGTGTTAAAGAAAAGAATGTTTTTATTTTTTTATTTTGTACGTTGTAAGAGATAGATATACTGTGTAAAAAGAATAACAATAAAAAGCGTTAGACACGCTTTCTCTTTTTTTTTTTACAGAACGGTAAGTAATAAAAATTTTAAATAGTTTTCATATTGAAAAAGAATTGTAAATAAGTAACGTTTCAATGTCATAATTAATATATATTCGTTATTAATACTTTGATATTAAAAACCAATAAAGATTTAAAATTGTTTTGAACGTGTAAAGATAAAAGATCGATGCGTTGATAAAGGTACTTTTAACAGTTATTTATAATTTTTTCCTATTATCTATCATTTCTTATTTAATTCAACGTATTATTGGAAAAAGTACTTCTTTTCTTTTAGTTATACATTCTTTTCTAAGAACACATTCAGATAATTAATTTATTTCAAAACATGCTGTAAAACGTAGATATTAAAGAATTTATATATTCAATATTTTTACTTCTTATTGTACTTCCCAAAAATCCTGAATTATATTTAAACGATTAAACACTCACGTATATTGCTTCGCGCACGCTTGCAATTATAATCTGAAACAGAAATAAAAAACAATACTGTTAATAACATTATAATATATTAAGAACCTTTAAATCTTTTGTGAAATTATTAATTAGAAAAGTATGCTTACTTCGAATCTGCAGTGATGAATGCACAATGGGTATCCTACCCTTAGGATGACGATGAATACAAAAATTTAAAAAATAAAATTCTGGAAAGCTGAAACATACTAAAGATTATAAAACAATATTTCCTGTGAATCATTTCTGAAGGCAGGACACACTTTAATAAATATTTTATCATAAAGATTCAATATTAAATATAAAAAGAAAATGTAATAATCTATGAGAATTGGAAAAATTAAAAGTAAAAGTTATCAAATATTTGTGAAATGTACCAAAAAATGCAACTATTTGTTTGATAATATTTGTTTCGTATCTTAATACACAAACTCATGCAATATCAATTGTCTAGATCTCAATACTTGTATTAAATTATATATAAAGTATGTAATGCTGTTAAAAATTGTTAATAAAAATCTTTATAATTGTTTAAATAAGACAATAAATATACCAAAAAATTCAATGAAAAATGATCTAAAAAATAAAACGATTTTTATAGTCTCTTTAGTAAAGAACAACTTCCTATAATATTAAATTTATTATAATAATGTTAGAAATATGAAATTATCAATAATTTAATACGTTACGTTAACGCTAATCTGTATTCATCCAAGGACGGAAGAGGAATGAATAGATCTCTGATCGTTTATCCTTGAAAGTGTCGAATGTTCGCTCGGCTGTTGTCGTTTGTTTACGTCTCGGGAATACCTAGCTAGAACATACATACACACTAGCTTTAGTATATACGTTGTTTATATTCTTATTCGCTCTCTCTCTTTCTCTCTCTCTCTCTCTCTCTCACTCTCTCTCACTCTCTCACTCTCTCTCTCTCTCTTTCTATTACTCTCTTTTATTCTCATTCTTTTTTTCTCCCTTCTACCCCTTCGCAATCTTTCACAAGCATACTTTTTTTACATTCTTTTTATTTATTTCTTTATACTATAAAAAAAAAAATATAAACTCACCTCGACGAATTTGAAGATAAAAAAGCAAACACCATTATTAGACTGCGTATATATATTCATGCTGGACTCTCTTAATGCTGGAAAATTTAAAAAAAGTAAAAAATAAGATTATATTAATATAATAAAAATCAAAATGTAAGTAACTCAAAATGTGAGTGTGTGTATGTATATTTAAAAGTTACCCATACTGAATGAATACATATATGTATGTATTAATTTGGGGAAAAAGAAATCCATTATTTTTATATTTATTTTTTTTTTCTTAACCTAACATTGAGTTACTGTAAAAAAAAATGTTGAAATTTTAGCAACAATTTAATAGGAAAATCCGACTTTTTTTTCCACCAACCCTATAGATATGCTTTTATATATGACGAGACAAATTTAATACAAAATACCTTTTATGAAGACATCATTATGAAAAATGATTTATTAGAGCATCATTGGAGATGGTCACAGGTATCGATGTCATGGAAATAACCTCAAAAAATGAAAACAATATTGCTTCGTAATTACATCGATGATCTTCGCGGCTACGTTAAGAGAAACCGATGACATTTTAACAGATATCTTTCGAACTTTTTAATATTTCTCTTTGAAAACACTCACGTATAAAATTCTTGCCTATAGCTATCGTTTGATATGTAATAGAAGGTTGTAAGTAAGAAAATATCTTTTAATTACTTGTAATTAACGAGCCGACGAAGCTTCCTTGCGATCTTCACGACGGACGCCATGGACTGAACGCTGATTGGCTGTGCAAATGCTTTCTTCCCTTTTGAATATCACGTGACCTTATAGAAATTTATTAATTTATATATTAAAAAATATTATAAATATATGATAAATAATATAATTACCAAGCTATAGAGTTGTATATTTTATAAGATCTAACGATAAAAATTAGAAAATATTATAACAAAGGTATTGTCTATTGACAGACCGAAATTAGATGGATATTTTCTTAATTACCAATTCAAATTAATTCAAACGTTTTTTACTCGCACACAAGCTTGTCGTCACACGTACAGTAACTCGCCTTTCTTCATAACCAGGCTAGTCAAAATCTATATAATTTATGTATTAAATAAATCAAAAAAAAATTCTATTTTTCTATCGAGCATGCACATCTCTTTTAAATATTCTAAAAATAATAAATGAAACAAATAAAGTACAAACTAAAAATTATTTCGTATCACACAGGAAAACTAAATCGTATATATAAACAATGTCGTTGAAGATTCCTTTAGAAAAATTGACAGAAAATAAATTCTCACAATTCGAATCGATATTGAAAAATTACGGATTTAGATCTGCCTTATTGATTAAGTAACAAATTACTGCACCAATTTTCGTGGCATCTAACTAATTTTCGTAATAATCGATAGTCTTCTTCGAGAGTCGAAAGGAATAACAAGGATATTATTTAAAGTATATAATTTATTTCTTGTCGCGTGTGCGAGTGTGCGTGTTTTCTTCCTATGCAAGCGATATGCATTGGTGAACGAGTGTGTATAGTGCATATATGGATACCTACAGTTATGGATATAGATATGTAGCATTGGATACAAGGACAAAATTCATCTAATGTAAGTTGACGAAAATTTTGAATCTTTTGTAACATTTGACCGCACATAGTAGGCTTATTATTAAAAATATATCAATAATTTTCGATAAATAATCTAATAGGTATTCGTAACGTTGTAGAATTATTTAATTGGACTCTATATGTACGCGTTCATAATTCACAAATAACTTTTGTTGCATCCCTAGAACTGAAAAGGATCTTAAAATATGATCAAGTGTCTGATTTATTTCACAATGATGCATAATCAATTACACCTCGGCTAGTTATCACTCTATTCTTTTGATTTATTTTCAAACTCTAGAGTATTTTCTTTTATTTTCTAATATACAAACGCGTCTTGACTTTTTAAACGTATATAAATTTGTATCTATTAAAAATATAGTTCCTTGTTTCATATGAAAATAGAGAGGAAATGAAAAATAAACATAATAAAAATGAATATTAAACACAACGATAAACTAAATTAAAATGCGGTATCGGTACAAACAGGGAAAAAGAGAAATGAAATAAAACATAATAGAATTGGATTTTAAACACAAGGATAAGATATACTAAATTTAAATCTGAGACTGCTCTCTTCTTTCTTCTCGATATCGCGTAACCATTGTAATACCTGTCGCACAGACTCTTTCTTTTTCTTTTCCTACGAATATAAGATATTTACGATCTTAAATAATCTGTGTTAGTTGCCATAAATGTTATCTCTCTTTTTAACAAAATTATATAATAGATTTAGACACGCAGATGCACGCACACACGCATAGAATAAAATTTCTTAGAAGTGGTGTAAGTATAACGAGAATATTATTCAAAATAATTAGAATTTATCCCCTTTGATAATCGTGTAAACAACTTTCGAAAGTAAAACTTTGGTAGATGTCATCGAGTCAATCTAACAGTCGATTTCGAAGAGGAAGGTACGCATAACTTACACTTATTACATTTAAATTATAATATACATTTTCTAGAATAATTTAACAATTATTTTGCATATGTCTATTACTCTTATGTACCCTTCTTATATTTGAGAATGTTCTAATACGTATACATTGGTTTAATCGTTACATTCTTTCTAACGTAATTCAAAATATAAAAATATGTCGATATCTTTTTATTTAATATGTTTCTAGATAAATGCTATGAACCGAATGTCGTTACTAACTTGAATTATTAATTAAAAAATGTCTAAATAACTTTCATTCCTTTCAAATAAATCTTCTGTTAGATTTAGACACGCATATGCACGCACACACCCATATAATAAGATCTTCTATATGAAACGTATATAAAACGAGAAGATCATTCGAGATAAATAGAATTTACTTCCTCCGAAAGTCATGTAAACAACATTAAATAAAAGAATTTTACTTGAAAAAGATTTGTATTTTTCTCACGTAGATAAAAGATATCTTATAATGTTCGAAATAATCGTTTTCTTTCTTACTTTTTATTTTTTTTTCATTTTATTTTTACATTTTGTTTTTACGTTTATCATGTGGCAAAATCGTTGAAAATGTCACAACCGTGACAGACCATGGATGGATGTTACTGGACCGGGTCAAGTGGCTTTGGAGAAAGCCAGCTACCTCCGCCTTTTCCTTATGGAGTCACGAAACTGTTAACAGTAGCTGTAATAAACTATTGCTGGTCTTCGTCGTCGGTGTCATGACCAATTGAAATTGTCGATACAAAAATAATAGAAAACGTTGTTTAGTCGAAAATCATTATACGTTTAGAAGGATCAAGAAAAATTTCATTTTCAATATCAGATAACTCTCTATTCAAAAATGAATACATTGATAATGTCAAGGTTGAAAATATTTCGTCATCGTTTAACGTATAAACTTGTGTGTTAGCTTCAGCTGTGACGAAATCGATTAAGGGAATTTTTACAGATGACTGCGAGGGTTATAGTCTGAACTTGAAAATTCTACGATGACGTGAATACACATTTCTTGAATGAATGGTCAAAGGGATGAACGAGTTTCTTCTTTTTTTATGTTATATAAATAAATACATAATTCTAAACTTAACCAATTATTTTCAAGCTTTTTTTTTTTTAACAAAATTTCTTTACCTAGTTTTTTCGTCGGGAAATTTATTAATATCAATGATATTTAATTAATATATTTCAATATGCAATTAATTTTTAAACGTCTAATTTATCGATAGAAATAGAAAATAATCAAATAATCAAATAATCAAATAATCAAATAATCTTATAGAATTTTTATTCGAATGGTTCGTACAACGGTAAAGAAAAATAACAGGCGTGACTCTATGGGGCCACGAATAATTTTGACCCAGTTTGCAATTGATGTCCTGGGTCATGACCATCGATTGTTGTCTCCTCGATCGTTTCTTTTTATAGGGTCACGACCTAAATGCATTCAATGTTTCCCTAGGATTAAACTCTTAAACGATCATCCAACAATTTATGGCATAGTCATGTGACACCTATCCCTATTAGGTATTCCTCTCCAATGACTTTCGTACGTGTTACTCGTCTGGGTCACCGACATTAGACTCTAAAAAATCTGTTCTATGCTTTTAATACATTTTGAGCTTGCAATATAAAACAAACGTGTTCCTTTTACAAATGAAAAATACAAAATATTGTCACGGAAGTTTAAGTATATTTTTGTTAACATGTTATTTAGATAAAAAGTAAATTATAGGAACGTATACGTGGATCGAATAAGTCGAGAAAGAAAAACATGTAATTTTTGTTCGTATAGGTTTTTCTAATTGAAATTAATTATAGTTCGATCGATTATTTTCAAAAGTTTTAATTAGGAAATTATTTGTGGTAGGTACGTGAATTGAAATGAAATCGGATTAAAATAAATTCAAGTTTAGGTCGAAGGAGAAGGAAATGTAAACAGTTCGATTAAGATCTGGTATGACATCATTAGGTACAAACGAATTTAGAAAGTTTCATCGTCGTGGTTCGTATACTTGTCACGACGTAAGGATCGCGGAATCTATAAAAGAAAGCAATATATCCACTTGCCGAAGCGGCGAACGTAGAAAAATTCGTTCGAGGCGGCACAGGTTCTGACCTACTTATAAAGAGTCACGATCAAGGTCAGCGGCACTTGTACTTGCCAGGCACTATGAAGTATCGTCTTCCTCTCTTCTTCGTGTGTTTATGATCGAAGGAAAGATGAAATTATCTTCATGGTTTGTGGGAGTGAAAGTTAAAATTATAATAATTATTATTATTATTTTAATAAAAAAATATTCATTATATGATTGAATCGTATTATTATTATATCGTTGCGGCTTGTTAATTAATTTTTATTATTTAATACAAGCAATATATATATATATACCAAAAAAAAGGATAATTCGTTAAATAATTTGATTTTATTTTGTAGATTAATTTTGTATCGATTGAAGTCTCCCAAATGAATTTTTTATTTTGTTTCGTAGATTAGTTTTGTATCGATTAAAATGTCAACGAGTCTTCTTAATAAATTAATTATACCTATGCTATATCTCGTTGAATCTTCGTATAACTATAAATCATTTTATCGAGAAACTGGAAAATTGTTTGCCGATGAAACGAAGATTCTTCGTTCGAGTTTAAAAGCAGTTTATGCAATTCAATGCAATCGAAACTTCTCGTTAGTAGGTCAACTTTTTTGATCTATAAATTTTGAGATAGTATCCGAGGTTGATATTTTCAATTACTTTCACTGAATCATATTTAATACTTATAGTTTTTGATATATTCTACAATCCTTCATTTTGATAAATGATATCAACGATATTCAATCTTCCCTACAGTTTCAACATTTTCTCGAAATTTATCCAACCAAGAGTATCTACTTTGTTAAATTTATATCATTTAATATTTATAATAGTAAGTACGAGAATGATTTATTTTTTTTTACGAATAGAACTTTATATTTCGTCGGTAATTTTAACAACATTCGAAAAAGTTCTTTTACGAAGGAATGTAATAAACACCTAGTTAAGGTTTAACATTTTTATTACTTTTTGTAATTATCTTACCACCTATCTTTTATAAAGAACGACACATTGCATACACGCAGACACACATATAAAGATAATGTTTGACCTATATAATATCATTACTCCAACGGAAATAGAAACGTAACATAAAATCCAAATTATGAGATGATAATCAGAAATTGGCTTCTTAATTTAACCCTAATTTTGTCTTATGAGAAAAGCTCTGGGCTAAAATGATTATCCAATGGAATTCTCTTCTTGGGCAAAAGTCATAAGGTGAGCGTAAAGTACCGTAAAAGAAGACAGCATCTTTGGTGTTGACCTACTTCAAGAGCAACATAGCACAGCCTCCGGGCTTTTGTACCTTTGGGACGATCAGGTGACAAGGGCAAACAGGTAACTAAAAGATAAACGGTCAAGATAACAGATACACTTAAGATAGGGGAGGGAGATGGGTATGTTCAAACCTGATCGCATCAGAGATTGTTAAATCAACGGTTTGTACCGGATAACCAATGGCGTAGAAATAAAATCTGAGAAAACAAAGTGGACAATAAAAATACCATACGATGAAACGAAACCAGAGAAAGTATCGAAAACGCATCCTCGCTTATATCCGTGATCTTGAACAAAACACGAAGCGTGATCGATCGATTTGACATAAGTTTTTAGAGCGAATCGTTAATCATTAAAAAGAAAGTTTTACTTTGTATTACGATTAAATTTCAATTTTCTACTATCGTAAGTTTTTTGTCTTCTTTTTTCTTTCTTTCAAATAAACATCTGTTGTGCGTGTTAAATCAAATAATCAAATATATTAAATGTTATTTATTTTTTATTTATTTATTTTTTTGACATAATTATCCGTAGTATTTAGTTACTTTGTGCATTTGAAATGAAATAAGAAATGAATAATTTATTCTAGATAATTCAGGATATATGCGTATAATATTAATACCTTACTTCTCGAATAATTTGAAAGGATAAACGAAGAGAAACATTGTAGAAGACCGTTATCAGCATTACATCGTGAATCTCCATTTAAATAATCTACGCGAAGATTTCTCTACTTCTTTCTGATCATACTTGTTCTCCGGAAATCGTGATTTTCTCGATCGACTTGAGAGAATTATAGAGTACACTTTCGGAATTATATTTATTCGATAGAAAGATAAACTGTGCCGACAAATTATCAACTATCTGATCGAAGAATAAAAAAAAAAATAAAACAAATTAAATAAATAGAATCGTGGGTAAATAAAAAAAAATAAAAAAAGAAGGAAAGAAAGAAATACATCTTTCTTCAACTTGAAATTAAATACGAGAACGTCCTTGCACTCGGCAAGTAAAGAAGAAATTTAAAGAAAGGAAAAAGGAAATAGAGTCTTCTGTAAATAAAACGGAAACTGCAACACGCATAAATCGTTTATTTCTAGGGCATGGATAAAGTACCTATCGATTTTTTAAAGTTTCATTTTGACCTTTTCTCTATGACTAAAGGGAATAGCTTCTATAAAAATTCCATACACACACCATATACACATACATAAATTTATACACACGTATACTAATACCTGAATAAATATAATCATACATATACATTTTACATGAGCACAGAAATTTTACGCATGTTGGATTTTTACTAAAATATATATCATTCAAAAAAGTGGACTTCAATTTAAATCGAGTCTTACGAGTTCCACATATATATGACCCACAGATCGTAAAAATAATATGCTTTAAAAATAAAGTATTGTGTTGTAAAAATTTCATTTATTTTTATACGATAAATCACCCTGTATGTATGTGTATCAGGAAGCGCAGGAGTACCGTAACACGAACATACGAGCTAAATGTCAAAGGTCTTCTCTATGCTCTTTCTATTTTTCTATCTCTCTCTCTCTCTCTCTCACACACTCTGCTTCAAATTATCATTGAAAATCGTTGAAGGTAAATTGCTTGACTATGCGTTGAAAAGTTAATATAGCTTTGTGCCATATGAAACCACTAACACACATATCTATACAATAATATCTATGGTGAAATATTAATCTAATGATCCAGCTAATGCACAAAACGTTAACCCCTTTATCACACATGCAATTATGCATTCTATGTATTTACGAATTAACGTACTATGGATGATTTCATATGATACATGTCATGATGAAGTTAAAACTAGTTCAAAAGAAATCGACACGTTGTTCGCTGATGTGACTCCGAAATGAAGAGAAATTTGTTTGTCCGAAATACAATTAAAATTTCCAACAATGCCGAGACATTTTTAGAACGCTCGCAATATTTTATCATTCGACTCGATTCGTTCTAGATTACTATTGGGATTGATCGAATAATAAATTAGTTGATATTTGATAAAATTATTCTATGAATCTACTTCTCTCTCTCTTTTTGACATAGTAGTATAATTTATGTTAGACTTTCGTTGAAATCACGTAAATTTCAGTTGAAATAGAAAGGTATGACCGCACGTGAATTTAGAAAGTATATAATTCACACAACGTATATTATACTTTCTTCAAATTTTGAACCCCCATATCATTATTCAAACCATTTTCTACCATTGGATCAATCCTAAGTTTCTTTCTTATTAGTAAGTTTTTACAAGATATTAATTCGATTAAATTATTATTGACTAATAAATAATTATTTAATGATTATTTGAGATACGACAGCATACATGAAAATATTTTCTAACGATAATATTTTAATTCTCCATCACGAAGCAACGAAAACTAGTAACGAAATCTAAAAGGTTGCCTCTTGTATACACCGTTCGAATATGAATTGACAAAGAAGGAATTTCGAGATGGTGTCGAGAATAGCCGAAAGCAATAAAAGATGGAGGGAAACAGAGAGTCGGAGTAGTAAATGCGTTTAACATAAGAACGTTGGTTTAACATAAGCATAGTGAAACGTTTCCTGAATGGCTGGAGACGAACGGAAGGTGGAGGTTGCGTGGACGTTCCGATGAGTAGGACAGTGTGTCGGTGTCGTGCACGCTGGGCCCCGTTCTTCTCCACGTGACCTGGCCACTGGCCCACTTTGATTTCTCCTGTTCTCTTTCTCTCTCTCTCTCTTTCTTTCTTTCTTTTTCTCTCTCCCACCACTTATTTTCTTCTCCTTCCCATCCCCAGGTTTATCTGCTTTCTTTCTTCCTCTCCTTTTCCTACCTTTCTCCAAGAAAGAGTCAATCGTACTTCTTCTTCCTTATACATTTTCTTCAGTTAAACCCTCCTATATTCCCTCTCTTCTTCGTTCACAAACTGAATCCCACCATTCTCTCCTCTCTTCTGGGCCTTTTACCACCACCACTATTACCAGCACAATCCATCAGCATTCTCCTCCTTGCGACTTATCCACCACCATCCTCAGTCGCGTTTTCCAAGGCGCCGCTCGGGTGACATTGCCACGCGATTCCAGCACATGCCGTGGCACGGGGTACAACGACGAACAGGTACCATCCAGTTCACTGCCCGGATGGTCAACAGTGCGCGATAAGCTAATCGGTGCTCTTGTGAACGATTATCCAGGAAATCGATTCTAAAGATTGTTTCCTTTATTTTTATATATCTTTCTCTATCTTCTTTCTTCCCTTTTTCTTTCTTTCTCTTTCTCTCTCTCTTTACTTCTGTTTCTCTCCCCTTCTCTCTTTTTCTCTGTCAAGTTTTTGTTTGTCATCGCACAGTGTCAGAAGTTCATCGATTTTTTTTTCTCTCTTTCTCTCTCTCTGGTTTCCTTTCCATCCTTTCATTTCGGAGAAAGGAAGAAATTGTCGTAGATGACAAATCGAATCGATTTTTGTTTGGATCGGTGTTGGAATCTTAATTATATTCATAGACGTTTTTATTATTCACGTGGAAATCTTCGAGAAACTAATGTAAACGTGACCCATTGTCGAGTAAAGTCAAGGAAAAGAAGTTAAAGAAAGAGAAGAGAAGTATACGGTAAATATATATAAAAATAAAAAATTGAGTGAAGAAGTGCCGAAGGTAACGGAGGAAGTATTTAGAGAGAGAGTCCAAGAAGAGTGACCTTGACTAACTAGGAAAGGAAACTACGAAGATAAAGAACCTTCGTCAACGATCTTTATCAAGAAGAAGAAGAAGAAGAAACTATTCATGGTTCCTTCTTTCATCTGACAACTACGATAGGATTTCTTTACCAGTGACAAGACAGACGTTATGAAACGTTCTTAAAAAGCAGACAGTTGCAAACGTTTATTGCACTGCACGGTGAGTGACATGACATTTACATTAGAGATAATATTTAAAAAATATTTTATAAGTCGTAAGAAAATTTAATACTACACTTTAATATAATTTCAATAATTATTTGAACAAAAGCTAATTCACATAATTATTTAATTTTAAAATACATTAAAGTTTACTGATAGAAAAAAAATAAGAATCAGAGCGATCTGACAGTTGTCATTTCAACTAATGTTCATCCTTAAATATTGGTAAATCGTGCATAGGATTTTTCTTCTAAATAGATTTAAATCTTATTGCAAATGATAACGATAAACATTTGTTCGATATTCAGAATGACGCGTGCCGATCGTTAAACATCGAATGCAATAAGCTACCGCGAATGCTCGCTTTTGATTCTCTTTTCAGTTCGCGAGCACCGTAATTACAACGGAGTGAACGTTCCATTAATATATCTTTCCGCTATTACTTCAAATGATCATTCCTAACGTTCCAAAGACGTAATAATACGTTATAACATTCCAATCTAAAACGTGGCTTATTGTTTCTAATAATTCTATCTGATCAAAGATTTATACTAGGAATTTTTCTTATAACAAATTCCTCCTATCAAATTTTCATTTTACGAGGAATTTAAATTAATCAAAATTTCTAAAATATACTAAATAATAATAATATATATATTAAGTCTTAAAAAATAGGTCCATTTTTTAATACATCGATGGGATATTTATTCAATCATTGCTGTAATACTTTTGATCACGTTTCTATGATCATTTCGATTGCTTCTTTTTTTTGAATTGATTGATTTATATCCTTTTTTTCCTTCTTTCTTTCTTTCTTGTATTTAATCGAATCGAAGAAGAGGAAAAAAATTATGAAAGAATCGTCTGGTCATTTAACGAAACCAGGACGCGATCGGGAATCGATGCGATCGTTGGCAGGGGCCAGCAGGCTGATCGTGAAACCAGGAGAAAGCTGCCTTTCCGACTTTGGCCCGTAATAAAACGAGGTGTTCCGATCTAGACACGGAAAAGATCATTCGGTGGCATGCTTCATTGCTATCCAAACTACCTTCTCTATTTTTTTTTTTTATTTTTTTTTATTTAACTTTCTTTATAATCATTGATTACACCCCTACCCGAACAATTGATCATAAAGAATTGTCCCGATATTCCTGCTATCAAAGATGATTTTCTAATAACTTTCCACCCCCCCTAATCTATAATTTACATATTTAAATAAAAATTGATTTTCTCATGCGTTCTTTACGCATCCATGCAGAAAAGAACTATTAACATGGGATTGTATCAATCCCAAGAAACCAAGTGAGTTTTGTTCAACACATTTTTTGTTTTCTTTTTTTCCTATCACCAATGGCAATCGAGTTATTCAGGTGGTTTGTTCGAAATGCCTCTCGTTCGGGGTAAATGTGTATAAATAAAAAAAGAAAATTAACACGGTGGAACGAAATTTCTCACCTATTTCTTCGAGCTGAGAAACGTTAGTTTCTTGAAAAGATCTGTGTACTTAGGTATACCTTTGAGTTTACATAACTCCATTTTAAAACGGCATACTTTCAGCTCGAGTCTTTTAAATTGTTCCGATTTTTCACGAGTTTAAAGTTGTTCGTCTTTGTAAATTTCCTCTGAAATATGTTAATTAAAATTTTTTAAAAATCTTGACACTAGGAATACAATATTTAATTTTTGCGATTGTTCTCACAATTGTTGATCAAAAGTTTAAACGATTTTTCACATTTAACTCTCGGTCAATCACAGATTGTATCATAGACAACTTTTCTTACCTTCATCCAATTTAGGTTTGCCACGGTATCGAATGGTCAACTCGCTAACGGGTTATACTAACATCACTTATTCCAATTTCGTATTTCAACGAATCAGGTGTATGTTTAATCATTGTCATTTCGATTTCACGTTAATTTTCATTCAATGATAATAAGGTTGATTTAAAATCCTTATTGTTAAATATGTGTAGCTTTGACATATATTTAAAGTAAATGGAATGTTGTAAATAATTAATATTACATGAACGAGTTAAATATTCTTAGAATAATCGAAAGAATATCCGATGTTCAAGATTAATTAAATTAGCAAAAACCTTGTACGCTTGTCACCTGTGACCTCTTTGACAAGAAAAACATCTTCATTGTATTTTTCTTTTTATTCATATTCTTTTTCTTCTTCTTCTTCTTCTTCTTCGTATTTTTTTTTTGACCTCGATAGGAAGGAAAAAACCTGACATAACTCTGGAATATAAATAACATTTTCTAAATTAACAAGAATACATAATTAAACACATTTTAAAAGATAATTTTATTCAACGTTAATGAAATTATGAAAAAATCGTGTGTAATTTTTTCACTCACGACACATGACACAACTATAAAATTATTTTTAGTCTCTTTTTCTTTTTTCACATCTTCGTCTTTTCTCCTTTAGCCTCGATAAGAAGAGAAAAGGTTTGTTTAGCCTGTATAATCGTCTAGGTACTATCACTTTCATGATAAGAGAGAAGAAGGAATGCGATCCTTCTCTCTCTCGTCTACGTTTCATTCGGTGCATTCAAGTCGAACAAACTTGCGCGAATACCGATCGGTCTTGCACGAACGATCGAGCTCGTAATGTGTCGTTAAATCTCCCAGTGAAAGCAAAATAAGAACGAAGTCCCTTTCGTGAGAGTACCGACTCGATTTTACCTGGATTTTACCCTGATTTTTATATTTTTATTATTTTATATTATTTCGAATGAAAATCCTAAACATTTCCAAATAGATATTGAAAATATATTCATCGCTGGATAATTAATTAATATTAGAAATCATTACGCGATTAAATAAATGTTTATTTAATAAGAACATTTAGTCAAAGGGTAGATTTATTCGGTTAATAATTATTTTTTCATCTATTTCATATTAATTTCATATTTAAATATTGTTTTCATTCTATCCGCCAATAAGATTCCTTCCTTTCAATGTTTCAACTAAAACAGAATTTGCAAATTGAACGGAAGGAGGATGATTGTGACTCCTTTAAGAAGGAAACGAGGTCGACCGATGTACGAAGAACATTGGCTAATGGAACAGTGAGTTTCTCTATGGGCGATCATTCCTTTGCGAAAAAGAATAGAAAAATGAGGGTAGGATGGTTGAAAGAAACGTTAACGACAAAAAGATCGTACTACTCGAGTACTCCTGGAATGACACGCGCTTTTTATTCTTTTTTTTCCGTATCATTCCTTCCATTGTATATTACTTCGCTTTTGTGAGAGAGAACCGTAGTAGAATTTTTCACATAGTTTTCTTTCCTGTCCTACGTGATCTTACATTTTGTAATTTTTACGATTCTTTTGTAATATTTTCCACATCCATTTGAGATTATTTTGTTCACTGATTTTATCACTAATATCTAACTACACTTCTCATTTATTTTGCATGACTACTTGAGTTATGACTTTTCCTTCATTAATTTGAGATTAATACATTATTAGATTTTTGTCTTCCTTCATTGATAAGATTTTTGAGTCAAAGTATCCAGAATCGATGTTAAACTCGAAGAAGACTCGAGGCTAAACAAATCGGGTCACCCAGATCCAATAATCAAGTGATGCCACCGAACTGAGCTTTCTCCAAGTGTTAGTAACTCGCTTGAGTGCAGCTCCATGAGATGCACGCATAGATTGTTGAGATAAAAAAAAAAGGAAAAAGGGAAAGAAAAAAAAGAGACTAACTTGTAGCAGACAGGGTAAACATACGTGAACGTATAACGCTTACACGCACCTGTGAACGTTCTCCTCTTACGTTCCTATTGACGAACGGCCAATGAACGCGGAAGAATTTTCGAATAACCGACACTGACAGGACGAATAAGATTTAATCTTATTTTCTTCCTTCCTTACTTGCTTGCTTGCTTCTTTGCTTTATTGTCTTTCCACCGATACAAAAGTTAATGCACTCAGAAATTTAAATCCTTTAAAATGTGCAACGCATATTTTGGAAATTATTGAGGTGTACAAGTTACGTGGACCACCTGGTATATTATTTTTTAAAAACATATGAAATTTTATAAAGTCTCAGATATTTCTCCCTTTATTATGCAACGGTTAATATTCAACAGTCCCTTTTTTTTTTTTATCTTCTTCTTCGGTTGAACGTAGTGCATTTTTCAAATCGTTGCATGAATTTTCTATGCAATATTATTTTATGATTTTCGTATTAATTTTCATTTTCTATTTATCATAATGAAATAGAATAGATGACAAAATAAAATGAAGGGTTTTTTGTTCGAATTAATTAGTATGATTAAATGATCGAATTAACAATGAACAATTTGTTGTGCTTAATTGCAATCGATACTAGGAACGTGAAACTAGAGAATGTTGAGTGAAACGGAACACTTTGAAGGAAAGTGACTTCCGTGTACTCACGCGTGAACACTTACGTGCGTTTGTACACGCTTACAAAGTGAGAGAATGAAAGGAAACCAGTGTTTAAAACGTTTAAGAATCTTTTAATTTGATTTAAATAACCTGGTGTAAAACATCTCGTGTCTTCTAGAACAATAGATTGAATTTGATTAAATATTTTATTTTATTACTTAGAAATGAGTTTAATTCAATTTTCAATCTAAATGACAGTAGTATTTACTTTATTTAATTACATTGAAATTTATTTAATTAAAAATATTTCAATCATTATGAAAGACTCATGATCACTTGACTATACATACAACGTTTAAAATATTATTATTTAAAATCAACTAACAATAAGTGCAGAAAAGAGTTAATGACGGGTCGATTCACACGCGCGTAAACGAATCGACTTAACGGTTTATCTGAAAAATCAGAGCAGCACGTAGAATATAATTGAATAATAAGAAAAAAAAAATTAATTTTTTTTTTCATTAACGTCAGACGGTCACCCAGAAAAGAAATAACGCGTATTACATGAACCCTATTCTCATATACGTTCGACGTTTCATATTTTATAACAGTAAATTATATTAACCGTGTGTATGTATTTGATGTGCTAGTTAGGATACTTCATAATGAAGTAGACAAAATTTGCAAATATATCAAATACTGATGTTCATATAGTTAATTAGAATTTTAACAAGTAATAAAAAGAAATAGAATAAAATTAATATCTCGGAATGAATATTTGTTTGCGATCTCAAAATATTGAAGAAAATTCAGAAAAAATATTGAAGAATAATATTAATAAAATTAGAATACATTGACGATTAATAAAATAGAGAAATAAAAATAATTTTTCAAAATATACAAGAGATAAATAAAAAAAGATAGTGTGAAAGGAATTAGGTCAACGGTGGTAAAGTCAGGTGGTTAATTAGCATCCCACAGTCGAGTATTTCCATGAATTTGTTGAATTATTCTTCCGAGATTACTAAATTCTCAATCCTTCTATGTATTTTCCTCGCTTCTCTTTCAGTCATTCTCATCTTTAAGCATTTACTCATGTATATGTAAACGTAGGATGACTGTAATGAACTGCTCTGCTCGTACGATGAATATAACGGGATTTTGTACGCGTAGAAGGACGCATTTATGCGTGTTCATATATACGTGTGTATACATACGAACGAACCAATACAGTTTTATTTTTTTCTCGAGAAGAGATTCGTGAGAAAAAGAAAGAAGAAGAAGAAGAAATGTGGCCCAGACTTCTGAACAAATTCTCATAGACCTTGGCCAAGTTTCGTTGAACAGGTTTTTATTAAAACCGATCTTATGATTTATGATTCTTTCGGTATTTAATAGATAATTTATTAATACGAAGAAAATAATCAATGAAAAATGATCTTAGCTTTAATACACGTGCATTCTAATTGTAAAATTTTCATTTGAAATTTAATAATTTTTTGTTGTTTCTGTGCAATCGAGACTTTCACAGAATGAAACCTAATAATAATAATAATGATAATAACAAATGTTTAATTAAAAATAAAAATAGATATATTTAATAATATATTCTTCTATAGAATTTATGAAATATAATATAAAATATAAAATATAAAATACTTGCTGATGTGTAATATGATAAATAAATGAATAGATTGTTAGAATAATATTTCTTCTAAATTAAAATATATAAAGAATAGTTTATAGTCAATGGAATAAGTTAGATTGTCACCTTCCGATTTCCAGTTTCCGTGTCGCATAGTGGAGTCCGATATTCTTGTACCGTTATTATGGACGAACGAACACGTCCATCTCCGCTAAACGAAACCTAAGCGAGAATTAGATCGACGTAGCGGCAATTTCTCATTACTTACCAATCCACTTGTTGCTTTAAAACAACAATAACAACAACAACAAATAAGAAATAGATATAAGTATGAGAAATATTATAGAAAAAGAAAATCTATACTCGTTACATAAGACAGATCACTTTCATGGTATCGTAATAATTTCGATCAAAACTAGGAGTACCATAAACTATGATGGAATTTATATGAATCTTTATTTATAGGACATAGTTTTACCATTATCATGGCCTCCTTCATATGGTCTTAATGTTCACTCACATTAACAACAATTAACGAGTTACATTTTCATTCATCTTATTTTTCTTCTTCAGATGTATTACAAGATACGACAAAAATTCCTCCTAACACTTTATTATCTTTACAGATGGCTACTGGAACAAATCTTTGTCTACTATTCGCAGCCTTCCTGGTCTCGACTTCTGCTTTCTCGTTTTCCAATGCACCTCAAAATAAAGGTAATTGTATGTTTTATATACTACTTATCTTAAAGTTAAATAAGAATTATACTACTTTGAAGATAAATATTTGATTCTTAATAGGACTAGTTTAGCTGATTTTTCTCAAGTTTTAATGATATTTATAAATAATTATTTTAACATTAACAAGTATTACATCGGCAATAATTTACTGTTGTACTAAAATCAAAAAAAAAGAATTCACCTAGTCGTTTGATGAAATTTTTTGTATACATTCAGAAAAAAACACACGGTGAAATAATTTGTGAAGTGATTTACTCGAAATTAAATAACCATTATAGTTCGGTACCTTATTTAAAAACACGTTTTCGGTTATTTAAAAGGAAATAATTAGAAATTGTAATATATTATGACTTTGTAGAAATCATGCAAATAGCTCGTTAACATTAAACAGTTAATGATGACACCAATTTCTACTTACGTATTTTATTTATTTTATTTATTTATTTCTTTTTTATTTTCTCTCGTTGAAGAATTTACTCTCTCAAGTCGTTTGTACTTTGAGTTACGAAAATATCTTCACTTGCCTCTCTCTTTCTCTTTCTTTTTCTTTCTTTCTATTCATCGTTGTTGTCGTCGTTGTCGACACATGACACCAAATTCTACTTCCCGTCTCTTATTCGCCTTCGAAAGTCGAGTATATACCTACGCTTCTTTGCAAGTATTCGCTTATATTCCATTTCGAGAAGCTACTTATGAATTCTCGAGATATAACGGCCTCTTAAGATCTCATTTTAAAGTGGCACGATTTTAAACTTTTTCTTTTAAAAAACACGTGTAGTAAGAATTTCATATTTAATATTTTATTTGCTTAAGTGTGTGTGTGTGTGTGTGATGTGTGGGAAGTACTTCAATATATTACACAATTTTCTAAACTTTGTATTTATACCTTGTAACGATAACATCGAATGCAAATATATGCACGTGTTACTTTGAAAAATTCTTATAGATATATTAATAATTAAATATTCGATATAAATTGTTAGAAAAAAGAAATAGATTATTTGTAATTAATTAATTCTATGCTTAATTAAATCCTTTACTACAATAATTATGAGTGAACTGTTTTAAAGAAGAAGAAAAAACATTAATAATTTAATTCAAATACTTTGATTTAAAATGACCAATATACGTAGGAACGTATAAGATATTTATTTCTATTTAATTATTAAGGAATTTTAAATACTTCAAAAAGATAAAAACGTGTTGTTTGTTTTATTAACTATTAAATTGTTATTTCCTTTTATCGAAAATTTCACCTTTCTCCACTTTCACGCGTTGATTCGTGTCATGAGAAACAACGGTATTCGATAATGGTACTTTGAATCTAACGCGATATATCAAGAATTTCGATATAAATTTCTAATAAAATAATAATAAAAAATATTTAAATATATAATAAAATAATATAACATTTATTTCGTAGAAACTAAACCATCGATGTTAATTACAATAATCAACTCTAAGAAATATTCTTCAAAAAAACAATCATTGCATTCATCTTAGTTATCGTTAAGTTCAATCAATCAATTTACGAAACATCTTGATTTACGATCAAGTCAATTAGAAAGATATTTATTCTGAACGTACACACACACACACAAACACACATACATCCATATGCACGTGCGCGTAAAGCAATTGAGTTAGGATTTAACTACGAGGAAATAATTTAACGAAGCCTCTATACATTTCCATCTCTCTTTCTCTTAATCTCTTTCGTTATTCTCGACCGCGTTTGAACATGAACGAAACATGAAATTAATAGTAATGAATTTAATACCAGCCGATTCGGTTTTTATGCGGTCAAGTGAAACTCGAAACAGGATCTATCTTTCATCGGGCCGATCGAGCGAATCGAAAATAATCAACGATCTACTCGTTATCTTTATTTTTGTCCGCCTTCGCACAGAAACATCAATCTGATCCAATATAATTAATACTAATTGCATATAAAATAACGCGAATATTTTACCTTGTCGATCACTAAATAATATGAAAAATTATATTTTTTTTAAAATCATATTCTGTGACATAAAGATATTTTGATCTGACATTGAAGGGTAGACATCGAATTACGTTGAATTTTCTATAATTTCTCTGTCAATGTTTTACCAGTGACATGGTTTTAAGTCCTACGTAAGATCGCACGAGCATGAGCACGAAATAGAAAAAAAATGTAGAACGGTGCAAGGATCCGGACGAGCAATACGAACGATTCACGGAGTAGGTCATCATATCGGTAGTATGTAGACGTATAAGGCACGTGCGAAGCCTACATGCTTGCTCGTCTATGCCCCTTAGTCATCTAAGCATAACCATCTTACTCAGTTATACAGATACAATGTACCGTATACATTAAATCTGCTAACCTTGAACAATCTATTCTCAAGATCTTCTCAAGCATTACCTTAACACTCTCATATATTCCAGATCTTGTTATTAACCTGTCATCTAAATCATTAAAATGACGAAATAAATGATTGGAAATTACTGGGTTTGCCTGCATAGCTCCTTATATCGATTATTATTTTATTTAATACATTATTTTCTATATCGGCAGGAACTTTTCAGACAATTTTATCATGTCAGTTATAGTTGCGAATTTTTTTTTTTAGATAAATCTGTGTCTACGTTTATTAATTGCCACGAACTTTCTGTAGCAATCTAATATATTGGATATGTACGAGTTGTTATTTTTCTTTTATCTTGTTCATTTTTTCATAGAAATTATTTATTAATCATAATGTGATTCTTCTATTTTCATAATTAATTGCGATGTCTAAGTAATAGTCGAGTAGTATTTAAAACACTTTTTTTTAAGGTAGAAATAAATTTAAAGGATTAGCCTGTACAATTAGTACATTTTTCATAGAATGCTTCTAAGAGGTTGTTATCAAAAGATCATAATGATCGTTGTCTATCTAAGAACTCTAATCAATAGACTGTTTAATTGCATAAATAAATGATTATATCGATCAGTATTCATTTGAAGCGTGAAACGACCTGGAATTCATTTTCAATTGCGACCTGCTTACGACACACACACATATACACATTAACATATACATTTCTATCATGATACATAATTATCTTTCGTCCGATTAGGATAGAGCTAAGAAAATTGTTAAATAGAAACTTGGTGGTTTTAGTAATTAGAAGACGATAGGAGAACCGCTATTTACCCGTTATGATGTGCAAGGGCATTTGAAAGAACGGTTAAATCGTTGCAACACGCATCGAATTCGTTTAAATCTCGAGAAATCGAATTGGTATTAGATTAAGGCTGATTGTAGTCTCTCTTCCTCTCATTCTTGAGAATTCCTAACATAGTTTGCGTTAATGTATGAAGTTAGAATACCAAGTATACTTATTTCGAACTTATTTCGTATGTGCGATGTACAATCTCTCTCCTTCGATAGTCTAATTAATTACAACGTATGTTTAGAATCTTACGATTAGATGTAAATGATCGCATACCTTTAAATTATGTTTGCAAGTTACCTATTTTGTACAAAACAATCATGAATTTCATTGCTTAAATTTAAACAGATAAAAATCGTGTTAAAACAGGTAGAAGACTATTCGGAGGTTACAGAATAGTACCGAAAGTATGCCAACCGACAATACCTTCACGAACGAAATCAAAGGAGCCAGCAATTTGCATGTTCAATTACGAATGCACACGACGAAACGGTGAAGTTGTTGGTGCCTGTATGGATGGTTTCCTTTTCGGCGCGTGTTGTCAATTACCATCGAAAAATACAAATGGCGAGGTCTACGAAAAAATCCCAAGTACGGAGAACGTGTTAAATTTGGAAGAGATCGATCATGTCCCAGATATTCCGATACTCTTAAATCCTGATGGTACGCCAATTGGAATGTCGATAGCACAACAGAATAATAACAACATTAAAACTGGTGATTCTTCTGGTGTATCGAATCATCTGAGCGAGGAAGATACTTCTTACACGAAAATAACGACGTTCGATTCTAATTTATCGACTTTTAAACCAAACAATAAAGATGAGTTGGAGAATGGTGAAAAAGTTCAGGTACCGCCGTTGCAACCTGGTGTAAGTCAACTGGTAGATGATTTTCCTGCGCTACTTGGTCAACAATCTATTTTGGAGAGCTTACAACTTCCAGGATTACTCTCTCATAAAGATAAAAACAACAATATGCATAAACCAAATAATAATTATAATGATCATTCAATGATCGAAAATCCATTAGCAACGTTGTTGAGCCCGGATCAAGTGCTTCAAATCGCCGATCCGGTCGATCAACTACCGGCTTTGTTTTCTCATGGCTTAAGTCATAATAATCACAGTTCAGCCGATACGATATTGCTCAATGAGAATGGTACAATGTTAAATGAGACGCATAATCCGGATGAATTGTTTAAACCAAGCACGGAATCATCGTCGATAGATGCTTTTACAAATAGTAAAATGACTACCAGTTGGAATATCGAGGAAAGAACAAAGGTAACAACAATAACGCAAAGTACGCAATCCATGACCGATCGGACGAGAGTGAAGGAAGGTAGTACGGAGTCGACACAATGGGTGAGATTCCCTGATCAATCAACGTCAACAAGTACAGAGATGCCAATCACGTTAAGTGATTTTAAATCTTCTAGTTTAAATATGGAATCAACTGTTGATGAAGCAACTCAGGAGACATATGCGAACACACAAAAGGTTTCGAGCGTGACACCTAGCTCAGGGTTAGGTTCAAGCGATATTTTAGAAAATACGAGAACGACAGAAGTGAAAGTAACGATGCAGGATGAAACAGAAGCTGATGGTAGCACGGTTAAACGCGTGGCTACTACTCCAATGACTACGACAAATGACGACAAAGGCATGATCAGAGTTCCCACGATTACTTATGAGACGCAATCGGGTAATAAGAAAAATGATGTTCTTGATAAAGAAGAAATAGCTATCAATCATATCATTTCTATATTGAATAATACTACACCGGGAGCAGAGACAACAGTTGCTATACACGAACCTTTATCTTCCGTTAATAACTGGGTGAATATGGAAGAGACTTCAAAACCTTCATTGATCAAGGTTTCCTCTTGGAAACCTTCCAGTTTCAAACCATCGACGTACAGACCTTCCATATATCCTTCTACTTTAAAAATATCAACTTTACAACCATCCACATTAAATCCTACGATAACAACCTTATCTACAGGATCTCCTACCTTCTATAAACCAGTACAACCATCCTCATATTACAATTACGAAACTTTCCCTACCGAGACTAATTATCCTACATCCAATTCGTATTCATCGAAACCTCCTCCATCAACGCCATTAACTTATGGATCATCCAGCAGCTTCGCATATTCATCAAGACCGACTACAAATCCTCCAGCACCAACCGTCATTGTTCTCGGCCCACTCGGCACAGAATACACTACTCTAACTACACCGAAATCTGTGATAACTAAGAAACCGTCTAATGGTTCGAATAAACCAAGTTTTGCTTCAACTAGGCCAACTCCTTCAACGGTTAGACCTGCAATTGCTATCACGAAAAAACCGAGTGTCTCTGCTATGATCACTCACAACATCAGTACTGTCATTTCTAACGTCGATACCAATAGTAATCACGTTGTTTCTACTAGTTATATCACTGTTAATCTCAAAGATACTACGAGTACACAACCACCTGAAAACATGGACGCTACAACTGAAGCTTTTGTACCTGAAACGAGTTTGGAGGAAAGAATGACTACAAAAAGACCTACAACTTGGATGGCTGCATTAACTTGGTCCAAGAAACCTGGGTTTTATTTGAAACCTTCAACTTCTAACACCATTTCATCACAAAATCCTTCAAGTGTTACTTTCCTTCTAAAAGCAACAACTCCGTCACCACCATCACCGCCAATTGCAGCAGCTTCCGTTCACTGTGACGAAGAAACGCCTGCATCAGACGAACTCGTCAACTTCCCACCAGTTAGAAATCCAAATTTAAATATTTCAACGTCCTTATCTCAGCAAGAAAAACCAACGATCGTTGAGACTTACAATAATACAGGTTATCCGAATATCGAAATAATCAGCGAGAATGATATTCCAACTCCCACGTTCATAGAGGATGCTGTACTCACGAATAAAGTCGATACGTTCGTTAATAAGATCGTCGAATCTCTGCAGGGTAACTTTCAGGTAATTAAAAATGTTTTCAGCTAATTAAATTAATCGTAACTTCCCGCGTATATCAATGAATGAAAATACTTAACAAAGTTTTTTCTTTCGACTCTTATTGTTCTGAAGTATATCGATAGATCGATAATTAAAAGAAATGTTTTCATTCCAAATGAAGATATAATCCTCGTTGAATAATTTATTATCAATTATTGAAAAAGTAGAATGTAATTAAAAAAAATAATTATCAAGATTTAGATAATCAGCCAAAAAGACTTTTTTAATTCATTACAAAAGAGCAAAACAAATCTAGGCACAAAACTTGTAAAAGATACGTAATTCGGAATAAATTAGAATGGTTAGTTCTATCAGACTCAATAGTTACTTTTCACTTAACTATACCGTTAAGGAACGGAACGGATTTCTTGCAGAAGCACGTTTCAATTAAACTTTAATGTACTCTTATTCTCGCCCAATCTAAAAGTAGAATTAACTTAAACTGTCTACGGTGAAAATTTTAGAACTTGAAAGACATCGTCTACAATCGTACTAACGGATCAACGACGACAACAGCTACGACGAATTCAATATCAGTAACGAAGAAACCAACTACCACAGTCTCTGGTAATACCACGAAAAAACCAGCAAGAAGACCATCGTCAACTATTAAACCATCGTCACAAATCACAACTAAAAGACCTGCTACTACAAAAAGACCCAACATAAGATCGACAACGCCTAAACCAATTTCCGGTGAAAAACCACGTCCATCAAAACCGACAACCTTGAAACCAAAACCTATTGTGACTACGCCCACACCAACTACGAGAAGACCCCAGGTCACCACAAAACGTCCGAAACCAAACAGAAAGACAAGTACTGCACCTACGACTACAGTAGAGGCTGTTCTCCAAGAGGAGGAAGAGGAGGAAACTTCGATCGATACAACACAAAGCAATGCTTTGAATGTCGAAACCACCCCAACGTCGGATTTTCGTACACGTAAGAAACACTATTGTCAAATTTTTATTTTATTTTATTTTTTTTCTTCCTGCATTCCACTTCCCTTTCCATAAAGAAATAAACGTTTTCTACCGTGTGCAATGTTAGTTCAGCATAATCTATTTTAATAATATATTAGCTAATTCATGCTAATTCGTGTTAAGTTTTCGTATCATTCCATCGTTTAATCACAATTCATTTATTTTGATATTTTTACCACGTTTTCTTTGTATTTTTATCTGATAAAGGAAATTATTATGTTGATTAAAAGTATAAGAAATTAAAAATTGTTAATCACATATTGAGTTGTATATCAGATAACAGGTTTGATTTTTAATATATAATCATAGTATTGATTTGATTATCTAAATATATCGTGTGTCCTTAAATGAATTCGAATAATTGAACTTTTAGGATAATTGATAAGAGAGATGAACGCGTGTCAATAATTAATATGTAGCAATCTTTCATCGACAGAGTGCGGGGTGAGACCTTTAATCAAGTCTGGTAGAATAGTTGGTGGAAAGGGTGCACAATTTGGTGAATGGCCGTGGCAGGTATTGGTACGGGAAGCAACGTGGTTGGGATTGTTTACTAAAAATAAATGTGGTGGTGTTCTTATCACGGAAAAATACGTCATCACTGCGGCACATTGTCAGCCAGGGTAAATAATAATAATATTTCTTTTTCAAACAAATATATATCTGAACAATTTTATTTTATATATATATAGATTTCTTTTTTATTGTATTTTTATTATTGATTTATATCAACGTTATAGTTTCAAACAAAATTTCGAATTTTTATCTATACAGATTTTTAGCATCCCTCGTAGCGGTTTTCGGTGAATTTGACATATCGGGAGAATTGGAATCAAAACGTAGCATAACAAAGAACGTTCGTCGCGTTATCGTTAACAGGGGTTACGATCCGGCAACTTTCGAAAATGATTTGGCCCTTCTCGAATTGGAATCACCGGTGCAATTCGACTCCCATATTGTACCAATTTGCATGCCCGACGAAAACGTCGATTTTACAGGCAGAATGGCTACGGTCACTGGTTGGGGTAGATTGAAATACAGTAAGTATTTGTCTAATCCATCATTAGTTTATTTTTCTTTTTAATCATCTGAAAAAAAGAAAAGAATAGAAAAATGCATTTTGTTAATAAACAATCTTGTATAGACGGTGGTGTACCGTCGGTATTGCAAGAAGTCCAAGTACCGATCATGGAGAATTCCGTATGCCAAGAAATGTTCCAAACGGCAGGACATTCGAAATTAATTTTGGAAAGTTTCATGTGCGCTGGCTACGCCAATGGTCAAAAGGACTCATGCGAGGTACTTTTAAATAATAAGTAGATAGAATATTTGATTTGATATCGTGTATATACAATCCTTGAATGTATTATAGTTTGCTTGTGTATTAACGTCTAGAAGTAATTGGATATGTCAGTGTATTTAATATGAAGTATAGATTAATGAAGTAGTAAATGTCAGGTGGTGGTAGTGGTACTTATATGAGGTTGCAATTTATGAGAAACATGCTTGCTACTTGCATGATACAAGCAAGGACGATGAACAAGCGTATTTGAAAGTATACTTAATAAAGGTAAATGTAATCAAGTGATGGATTTAATACGATCGATCGATCATTTCTAGGGTGACAGCGGTGGTCCATTGGTAATGGAACGACCTGATGGTAGATGGATGTTAGTTGGGACAGTATCTCATGGGATAAAGTGTGCCGCACCGTATTTACCTGGCGTTTATATGAGGACCACTTATTTCAAACCATGGCTGCATAGTATCACTGGAGTTTGAGGCCGAGGACGTTTCCTTCTTTTCAAGGACACTCTCATATCTACCCGTGCCACCTGTATAAATGTACAAAGGAAGTCTAATTTATTACTCGCCCGGCATAAAACGATCGATATCGATTAAGGAAGCAACCCTTTCTTACCTTTTCCCTTATTCCTAAACTAACACCCCCTAACGCAACAAAGGTGATGCGAAAAATCACTAAACAAAAAACGAGAGATTATTATTTCGTTTTATATTTTTTCTCTTTAGTTTTTATCCTTGACACGAGATTCCGATACGATTTTTCGTTATCCAACGAGAAACTAGTATTTATGTGTTATTTTTCTTTTCGATGAAAGATAAAACTATGAAGAAAAAACACTCAATGTTAGTGTCATTCTTTGAATTCGTGAAATTTTGTCTACATTCTTTCATCTAGTATCGTACGTATATAAATATTAAGGTATTTTTATAAGAGACACGTGTAATTGCTTCTCGTGTTTCATGTACATATACGTGTATTTGTCTCTATACGTATGCATATACACACACACACACATATACATATACATATTTTAATATTTATATTTATATAGATATTTAATGAAAATTCTAATGCGATTCGAATATTATTTATTTCATTGTTAGATGTTATTTATTAAACACATTTTTATACGACAATGTTAAATTTATTTGACCATTCTATGCATAATTATAATTGTAAAATTACAATTGGTTTCTTTTTTTTTAAACAAATGAAGGAATGCAATTAATACGAGTCAATAATTAAACAATTTATCCAAGTTCGATCGTCAAGAAAATGAAGATTTATTTTTGAACTTCAAATTAACGGAAAGTAAATTTTGGACTGTGATTATATCGACGAAAATAATAGCGGACTTAGTTAATGATTAAATTCAAAGTTGTTATCTCGGAGTGTAGGCGACCAAAAAAGACGTAAAAAATTTGCTCTAAGAACATTATGCAAGTTATCAACGTGCGGGCTAAAGAACGCATTGCGTGACCACTCGCAAAATGATAAAAATCTTCGTTGGAGTGTACTGTAAATCAACGAGACGTGTTTTCGGTTTTTAATATCGCAAAGTAAACACCGTTCTAAAGGTAATTTTATTAAAGAAAATTCTGAACAAACGAAAATATTTCGGTTTAAAATATTATTTTGTAAAAAAAAAATAAGCAAACCGTATATTATTAGATCAAATTCTAATGTAAAAATTAAATTCGCATTAATCCGATTTAAAAAGAAACAAATTACTCAATGAAAAAGTACGTTGATATGAAAAAAAGAAGAAGAAAAAATTATAAAAATAAATGTACCTCTAATAACGAAGTAAAAAAGAAGAAAACAAAATGTCAGTCATTTTAAAGTGGAAAAGAAAAAAAGAAATAAATTCAACCTGAGTAGTAACTACGTAAAAAATCCTCTTTCACAATTCGTCCTATTCACTTTAAAATGAAAAACAAAGGGAAAAAGCTAAATGAAAAAAAAAAAAGGATGAGTTAGGATGAACATTTAAGTTATGAACATTTCTATTGTTAATCTTTTTTTTTCTCTTCTTCTCTCATAAAATAATGTATTTTCTTTTCACCCCTGGCATACAAGTATTACGTATTAAAGTTAAAACAATGTTGGAGTGTTACTGTTAATACATACACGTACGTATACACATGTGTATTAAGGGTACCTGTAATACCACAGGGCGGAACCAGTGTATACGTGAAAGCAGGAGCTACCTCTTGGCTGGGAACATCAGGATACTTTGGATCAATACGACCAAGAGAGAAGGAGACAATGATAGCAGGTTCAAGCTGAAGAAAGAAGGAGTAGAAGAGATAGATAGATAGTAGTAGTATTGGTAGTTCTGTTGCGGTTGTAGTAGTGGTACAGGTAGAAAGGGTAATACAGAAAGAGATAGATGAGAGGGGAGAGAGATTGAGGTGGGTTGGCTCAACACCTACACGCTTAAACTAAATCCCTGGATGAATTTGATCTGGGCCAAGCAAGGAACGCAGATCTTTTTACAGAAAATAACGAACAATGCAATTTTAACTACCCCACCAACATATACGTTCAACTTCTCTAGATTTATAATCTTTTAAGAAAATTTTTTTACAAGTCTTATATCTCACAGTTACGTCAATAATACCTAAACGTGTCTTAAATACAAAGAAAGCTTTTTGTCCTCCTTGATTATGATTAAATTCATTGTTTGATCGAAGAATTTTGAGCACCTCGATTGTTTAGTCTCTCAAGTTTATTTTGAAATATGTGGGACGAACACATATCTAGAATGGATGCTGATAGAATGGTCAAAATAACACGCTACAATAAACCACAAGGATCCAGACCACCAGGAAGACCTTCAAAAAGATAACGAGACAGCAAAAGATGACCTAGCCTTATAAAATACATATCTCAGGTCTAACGTAAGAATTGTTTGAAATATTCTCGATTGGAAATTTTGTATTTTTCTACAAAATATCGTTGGAATAAAGGGTTGGGAAATAATGTGTTATCGTTCTTACATTTATCGTATCTCTTTAATTACTGAGTTTAACTCTATAATAATAACGGGGGATTTTTTAATGGGAATTAAAAAAAAATAAAGAATAAAAAGACATGAGAAAATGAAAATTGCTTATGAGAAAGGGGGAGAGTTGATATCGCGTTGACTGTTAATTTAAAGTTGCGAGAAATGTTTTATTTTTCTTCGTATAAAGAAGGGCTTATCGTTTCATGAACAAAATACAACGTCCGATAGGAGGTAGAAAATGCGAATGGATGAAATGTCACGTAGGTAGCAGTTAGGGTGGGATAGAAAAGGAAAAAGAAGAAGAAAGAGAAGGAGAAGAAGGGTAAAAAATAGTAGGGATAAATGGGGAAACGCATGCGCAACATTATATATATAGGGTGCGCCTGTATGATGGTTACGGAAAGGCGAATAGAGGTACAAGTATAGATTACCTAAGGTTCCGAGGATTCAGCTCAGTCCTCCAGCAAACATCAAAGAGGACTTGTTGATCTCACCGAGCTGATCAAAAAGTGACTGATCTCCCCACAATTCACACGCCAACCTAACTCCAGGGGCTAAGAGATTGCTTAAGCCTGCTTAAAAAAGTAAGTTAAAAAAGGTTTTATAATTTTTTATACAATCCTATTTTATTCATAATCCTATTTATAAATTATCTTTTATAGATCAACGTTATATCAAATTATTTCATTCTCGATAGAGTTTGCAATTAAAAATTGAACTTTTAGAATGATTGGTTTAAGAATTTTTTGTACAATTTTTCTTTTCTTGCTTTTATATGGAAAAATTTGTATATTTTTGAAGATTAATCAAATTTATCACTTTTTTATGTGATTCTATTCACTGGAATGACGGATGAACTTATGTTCGTATCAAATATATTGTGATTTTTAATTTTTTAATATATTTTTTTAATAAAAATTAGAAAAGGAAAAAAGATGTATTTTTTAAAAAGATTTGCGTCCTAATTAATAACTATACTTGTGTTATATCGTTAAATGTTCATAAATATTTCTATTATTTCAAAAGTTGATTACTTTATCACGTTTAAAGTTTTAAATCGTTTTAGTCACGCAAACACAATGCTAATCTCTACGAAGAAATTACTATGTTTAAAACAATGTATGTCAAATCCGTGTGATTATAAAAATACAACAACACGTAAAATCGTATTTTCTAAGAATCAAAATTAATTCGATAGAAAGATCCTCGAAACATTTACTTTTAATATCTTTTCTAATTCTATTTATATATCACCAAGTTTACGAGATAAAAATTTCGTAAAAAGAAAGAAACTATACAATAAAATCAAAGTTAACTACACGTAAAAATCTTCAGAAAAAAGAAAAGTTTGAGATAAATATTTTATTATTAAGTTTATCAAACCCACTTCTCAACAAAATAAAAATCAATCCAAAGATAAAAGTCCTGTGGGAAATATTTTCTTCTTTAGAAAATTATCTTTTCTTTATATCCAATTTAACTTCAATTTTTTCTCTAAATATTTTCTTCGGACTTTATATGTTATAGAGTGCTGAGATAACAATCCTCCTTAAATAATAAAAAAAAAAGAACCAAAATAAAAGTAAGAAGAAGAAAAAGTATGAAGATGCAAGCTAATATCGCGATCACTCTGATAGCTCTGACGAGTACGATGCATTTTGGGGCAAATGCATGGGGTGGACTTTTTAATCGTTTCAGTCCTGAGATGTTATCTAATCTCGGTTATGGTGGACATGGTGGTTACTTGAGCAGATCGAGATTATTACAGGTATGTTTAACATTATCTTACCTACTTTTCTCAATGCATACAAAAACTCATCGAATTTCAAGAAAATCTTGAAACAAATTTGGGCATATTGTATTTTCTGTCGCAGTACGCAAAATACCTTCGATCGATAATCCCTTCTCTCTCCTCCCCCTTACAAACCTTCCCTCCCATCTTGTTACTGCATACACACTAGTATAGCGTTGCTACGTTAGAATTACGTCAATGGTCCTTGCCATAAATGATCAGCAATTATCTCAAATCATAGATACTTCATATTCAATCCAATTCAAAATCAAATCTAATTGTTATTTATGTTTCCACGTTTTTAATTATTATATTTCTTTTATTTTTCTTTACAAAGATTTTACACGTAGATGGGGATTTACAATTTTATATAGGAATCAGTTATATTTGTTTGTTACTACGAATGATATTTAAAAGATTATTAAAATTGTTAGGAATTAATCTCAGGAAAAAAGAAATAATCTCGTTAAATAAGAAACTCAATAAAAGCCCGAGGAAATGCTAAAAATATTGCGAGAGACGAGGCAACTTAAAAGTTCAAGCTGTGTCACCGTCATTAACTGTTTGAACTTACTCGCAGCATCGATCGCGCCGATGTAGCAGGTTTCCCCTTTGATCTTATCTCTCTCTCTCTCTCTCTCTCCCTCTTCTTTTCTTTCTTCATTAAAAAAAAGCACAGGAAAAATAAAAAATATTGTTTGTGTTGATGAGATTGAATAAAAAAATTGTTAAGGCTAATTGCTCAACGATATGGAAAAAAGTTCGTGCAAAGTATATTTTGCAACCACCGATGCAGATATCTCGTAAAGATTTTCATTTAAATAATGTTAATTTATATATATATGCTTTGGTTTGACCATGAAGTGTACCCACCAAGGTATAACCGAGAAAATTAAATTTACATACATTTTCAATTGGACGTTAGTTTAAAATCGTATTTTTTTTCTTTTTAATTTGAGAGATTCAATGATACAAGTGTACGTGATTAAAAATAAAAATTTCTCAGGAAAGAAAATGATTATTTCGAGATAAAAATTGTATTAACTTTGAAGACGTTGTTTAATTTTAAATTTTGTCGAAAATATCTAAATTTCATGAAAATTTTTTGATACCTTTGGTGTAAGGAAATTTTATTAAAATGTAAATTTGGTTGGACTTTGCTTTAAATTAAAGGGACCTCTTTCGGGAGGATATGGAAATTCTTATGTGGATTCCTTGGAAGAAGAATCGGACGATCCCTGTTATGAGAAGAAATGCACAGCCAATGAACATTGTTGTCCTGGTTCGATCTGCGTCAACGTTGATGGCAGTAAATATTATTTTAATTTTTATTTTATCTTCAAATACACACACATATATATATATATATATATATATATATATACATAAAACTTTTATCGTGATGAAAAAATATCGATTAAGCTTACATTAGTGTTATAAAAATTATAAAATAATAATAACATAATCAACGATAAAATGTTAATGTTACAAAAGCTTACAAACGTTATCGGAAAACTTGTCGAGCTTTTAAAAGATTAAAATTCTACGTAATTTCAAATAATTCTACGTAATACTACCATACACAATTTATTATTTAACAGTCAATTTATATTTTTCTAAAATACTAAGAATAAACATGAAGTTGATAAAATGCAAAATAAACGCATTTAAAATAATCCTGATGGATTGATGATTAGCCAACAAAAACTTACAAGTAATAGTGAATGTATATGTGTGTTTTATATTTTTTTAATTAATTTTTATATCAAAAATAGAAAAATCTTTGTTTCTTTTTTTGCAATACTTGACATTATTAAATGAAATTTTGTTTATCGATAAATTGCAGTTATTGGAACTTGCCTATTCGCATACGGACTAAAACAGGGTGAACTATGCAGAAGAGATAATGATTGTGAAACAGGTTTGATGTGTGCTGACATAGCAGGGGGTGAAACTCGATCCTGTCAACCACCTGTCACATCAAACAAACAATATAGTAAGTGTACTCTCTTATAATTATTTTTATTAATTTCTTCTTCATCTTCTTTTGACTAGGAATTCTTCCTGTTTATCTAAACCCTCTGTTATTCAGTCTCTGTTGTTGTTGACTGAATGTTGTCTTTCTATTTTATCGCCAGTCTTCTAATTTGTCTTTTGCTGTGAGGCTTATTTTTTTTCTAACATATGTTGGCCAATGGGTCTGGATTGGACATTTTCCCGTGTGGAGACGGGTTAGAATATCTCCACCGCCTACCTGCGTGTCGTAAAAGGCGACTACTGGTTCTCTCCAAACTAGGCTAGCAACCTACTTGAAGAGATTTTTTACATATATTCTCACAAAAATAAAAAATAGCTTTTTATTCATTTATTCTTATAAAAGATTTTTTTTTCTATCGCGAAAATTGTGCAATTTGTTTTTTTAGACGAGGAGTGTAACATGTCTGGTGAATGTGATATTGGTCGTGGATTGTGTTGTCAATTGCAAAGGCGACATCGACAAACTCCAAGAAAGGTAGAATCAAAAATTATTAATATTATTAATTTTTGGGGGCCCTGTCAAATCTAACATTTTTTTCTTTTTTTTTTTTGCCTGTTAATACGTCATACTGGCCATATGCAACCGCAAAAATAAATTACAAAATAAATATTGCATTGATGTTCATAGGTTTGCTCTTACTTCAAAGATCCTTTGGTATGCATTGGCCAAGTTGCAACGGATCAAATAAAATCAGTCATACAATATACTTCCGGTGAGAAACGAATCACTGGACAAGGTAATCGTCTTTTTAAACGAGTACCCTTCGCCTAAACTATTTCTTCCTTATCTTTGGTTGCCGAGGAGGAGAGTAAAATGGGTGAGAAAAATTAGATGAAAAAAAGCGAGAGAAGATTAAAAAAAAATAGATGGGAAGAATTTGAAACAAAAAAAAAAGAAAAAAAACTAAAGAAAAAAAAAAACGACAACATAAATTAACATCTAATTCTCCTCCACCAAAGCACGTAGATTTTAAGTAATGTCGATTTAATTACGACGATCCCGTTCGTATTCCATGAAGACTCCCACTTCAAGTTGATATATCTCAACGATGTAAATTCAAGAAAAAACAATAAAAAAGAAGAAAATAATTTTTAAAAAAGAAGATTTAAAAAGGACAAATAAACGTTTAAAGATCGTCGAGATATATTTTAAATTACGTTGGAGATTTTTTCTGGATAACGATACGAGACGCCTTCTCTGGTGTTTTCTCCTAATATTACGACTGATAAAATACAAATACATATCACACTGGACCGTCATATTATATAGTTAAAAAAAAAAAAACAAAAGATATATATTAAAACCAAGTAAATAAGTAAGTTATTAAATTACTTATGAATGATCTCTTTTTCGTCGTGATGTCAAAGAAAGAAAGACAGAAAGATGGAGAGAAAAAAAGAGAGAAAGAGAGAGATACCAAAAAGAATTTAAATTATTCAATTAAATAAAATATAATTTATTTCAATGGAATACTAGAAGAATAATATTTTGGTTTTAAAATACGTGACATTTTCAAATGATTAGAAAGATAGAATAACAAATTTTGAATTAACATTGGAAATAAAGAAAACTTTCAGAAACGTAAGCAATCCTATGATTAAAATTCCGAGGTATATGGCAAACCTAAAAAATAATAAAACAATAATTAATAGATTAATTTTTTTCTTGGTATTTCTCTGTCTGTCTCCTCTCTTTCTTTCTTTGTTTCTTTCTTTCTCTCTATTTATTAAAACCGTGTAAGAGAATTCTAAGTTCAATCGATGATCGATCGATTTTAATAATATTTCGCCTTTTCAATCAAACCGATTGAAACGTCTATGATAAGGAATGTATGTTGAAAAAGGGGAGACTATTAACACTGATCGATAGTTAGGAAATCTTACGTAAACGCACACTTATTACATAACAAGTATTATTATTATTATTATTATTATTATTATTATTATTATTATTATTATCGTCATTTCCTTTATTATTATCGTTCTGTAATTAAAACCATTTGTTAATGGTGATGATGATAAATCGAACGTTCTTGGTATCAGTAGTGATGAAGGAACTAAACTAATTCAAAATGGAAAGAAAACGTGACAATGAAGCGAATATAATATTTAGCATTAAAAAATCGATGTGTTGATCAAAATAATCGTACACGTGTTGTTAATATTTATAGACGTCTATTAAAAAATTTTCGAAAACCTATCATCCAATTAATCGTTCTGAACATTGTTAATTAATCGGTGTAATATGGTATAACTCTAGATATATTTAAAAATAATAATAATAATAATAATAATAATAATGAAAATACGTAAATAGATAAATAATTATATATGTGAAAAAAGTAATAGAATGATGGTAATGATAATGATGATGATAATGATGATATATTGTACGAACTATACCGAAAAGATATAAAAATAATCTTATTTTGAATTTGTTATATATTCGAAGATTTATTGTTTTCATCTATAAATGTATATTACAAAATTTTAAAGTTCAAATTGTGAGAGATAACCGACACCGATGGAACGAGAAAAGAAAAGAAATTTTTCAAAAACAAATCTTAAATAATATATATTATATATATCAAATGATTGGAGTTATCATTCGGCGAGATATATTAAATGTTAAATGAGGAAAAAAGAAAAAAATTCATAATAATATCGCGTTGTTAATTAAGAGATATAATAATATATAAATATGTATGTGACGCGTCGTAAAATTGTGGTAAATTAATAACGGTGTTGATGAAACACATCATTTTACGATCTTTAATTGCTATTATGATGTATTAGAAAGAAAAATGAATAAATTAATAAACGCGTTCACGAAGTTCAATTAAAGAAGGAAGGAGTTCAATTAAGGAAGAAAGGAAGGAAGGAAGGAAAGAATTTTAAAAAATATACAAAATATAAAAGAAAGTTAATATAAAAGAAAAGAAAAAAATGAAAAAAAAAATTAATAAAAATAAAAGAAAATTAAATAAATAAAAAAAAATAATAATAATAATGAAAGAGATCGTAAACGCGCGCTCGCGAAAACCTTTCTCAAATGCTTAGAGTACCTGTCGCCTTGTCGTACACGTCTTTCCAAATAAAAATGATTCCTCGTTTCTATGCGCTACTGATGAAAGTCCGTCGAGAGTCCGAATACATATATAAATAACTATAATTTTCAATGACACGTACACATACATACCTATATACATATCTATATATTTAAAAAACAAACAAATACATATATATATATACTTAAAAGTGTTAATGTTTATTATAAATATAAGGGGGAAAAAAGTCAAAACATATCAATCGAAAAATGCCTAAAAGCATTATATAAAAAAATGTTTGAAAAATATAAATGTTATATCAAAATTATATTTTTATCTTCGATCAATATGTATAATTAAGCTATACATATATATATATTATACATATACACATACATATATATATTTGCATAGTATTCATATATTTTCTCGAAGCATATATGTACACGTGGTATTATTTTTTAAACATACGTCGTACGTATACAATACTCGATATATAATATTTTAAAGAAAAATAATCTTTCTTTTACATAATGATATTTAACTTTAAGCCTAAACTATTTATTATTTATCCATTTACATAAATAGAGAGATTTTTTAATTATTTTTTTCTTTTTTATTTTGATCTTATTAAATGAGGATGATTAAACTGAAACGTATAAAAATACATATCATAGGTGTAAGATACTCTACGATTCTATACGATGGATGATCCTTTTTAAAAATATTTTTAGAATAAATGAATTAGTCTCGATAATTATCGAATATTCATACGTACGATGTATCATAGTATTTAAGGAATTTGGCCGTCTGGCTTTGAGTCAAAAGTACCTTTATTGAATGAATTAATTCCAGAGTAAATTATATATTATGTGTGTACGACTATCTAATACACAAATAAATGTATATCATTCAAACAATACAATATTAAAGAGCTCTAATAGTTAAATGTGAAATAATGATGGATAGCAAATAAATTTGAAAACTCCTATCGTATTTTTTTCTTTTCCAAAAATATTTTATATATGTTTTAAATAATTCCATTAAAAATCGATTATTAATTTGAACAAGTTTTTTTTTTTAAATGTTAAAAAGTCACTTTAACAATAGTAAAAATTGCATGCATAATTTTTAAGCAACATTTGTGAACAAAATCTCATTTGAAAGATGAAGATTCAAGCGAGGAAATAGTTATTTTCAAATTTTTTAAAAAATTCTATTTTTTGTGAAGAAATCACTTCACAAACACACGATAGATTCCTATATTATCAACCATCATGGATAGTAGATTTCTTATTTATTACAAACCTATCAGTAATAGAAGATTCCAGTTTTATCAACCCATCAGTAATATTGCATTCATGTTTTCTGGATTATCGATAATAGTATATGAATATTTTTTGCATTATTTATAATTGAATAAAGTATAACTCTTTATTATATTCTATCAGTAGGGTTTTAAATTATGGAAGTACTAACTACTTTCAATGCATACAACATAAAACGTATTTTATTTTTTGTTTTCATTATTATTGGCAATACATTAAAAAAGTTTGTATATCTATTGCTAGGAAAATTGTTATAACAGAGTTAATGAATGTGTCAAGTCTTCTTTAATTTATTATTTCAATGAACTTTAGGTTTAGCCGATTTGACTTTCTTTAACTTTTTAAGGCCATTTATATTTGTTTTTAGAAGATTCCAATATGCTTGCTGGAATTTATTAACGTCTTTGGAATGTATCTGAAAACAATAAAATTTTATATTACATTCTTTACAAAAAATGAAATTAATTAACTATATATATATATCTATGTAATTTTATAATGATACTTACAACAGTTGAAATTTTTTTGCTGCGAAAAGTGGCTCGCACAAGACAAAGAAATTCACTTGGCGTTGATAATGGTGGTCTTCCCTTTCTAGGTACTGGTTTATTGTGTCCATTAACTGCGATTTAAAAACCATAGATTAAACACGGTGTATTCTTTACGCTGTAACAATGATATTAAGTTATTCAATCTCAATTAATAAAGTGACTATAAAATATTAACATGTGTGAAAAGTTACTTGGATGAAGATCAAACTAATCAAGAAACAATTTGTTTTCTAGAAAATAACTTATATTGTTAAAATAATTCAAAGTAAATAATTATATAAATGATATAAAATGTACTTTTAAAAATACTTACACCTTTTAATAGTTAAAGTTACAGAACCAGATAGTCTTGATTTGTCAAATAATCTTGTAAGCTCCACTAAAAACTAAAAAGTGATTATTTATTTATAATATATATAAAAAAAATATTATACATTTATTTCTCAAATTACCATATCATTTTCCAAAAAAACCATTTTGATTGTACAACCATATGCCACTAGAATATGTCAAATCAAAATTATTATTAATAGGTTATGTTCTGTGTCATTTGTATGCACTTTATACTTCAGTTCACAGACCCTGTTGGAAACCTAAAATAAGTATATTATAGAGAAGTATTGTTCAATAAAAACTTTAGGCGGCGTTTTTAAATCAAAGATCTTTAAAGATTATGTTTTCTATTTCTATTCCTTTTTTATTACATTATTATTAACGTCAATTTAATTTAATAAAAAATATTTGTAAAAACATTATTAATAAAATAGTCAAATAATAGTGTAAATGAAATAATTTATTAAAGTGATTAATTAATTTTAATATAAATAATTATTAATCATAATATTATATTTACTTGAAAAAGTAATTTACTTAGGAAAGTAAAAACATGTTAGTGTGTTTAATTCGTTAATAATTAATTTCTAAGAATATTTTGTTCTGCACTTTTAAAATTTTTAGGTTATGTTACTTTTTGTTGTATATGTACTATATATGTATATATATATATATATATTATGTGTATGTTACAGCCTCCGATAGATCTGCATCATTTAACGTTAGTGAGAAGATTATGAGAATTTCCAAATACGGCAAGAAGGATATGATTTCATTTGGCTATCTATTTGCTAAGTTTTATAAAGAAAATTAATGTGTTAATCATATCTTACAATTAACTTTCTTTATTTATTAAACTTAAGATATTTCGTTTAAAATGTACGTATATATTTATAATTATTTATCTACATTATCTATATTATAAAAACGTATAGAATTTATCTCAATTTAAGTTAAACCCTCATTAATTGTAATAAATTAATTATTTAATCTAAATTAATTATCACGCATTGTCTAATGTATTTATAAAAAATTAATTTTAATTATTTATTAGATAATTTTATTATTGCAATTACTTTAATTTATAAATATTTTCTTTTTAGGATCAAATATGCAATAACATTTTTATTAATAATTTGTTTAACATCGGCTGAAGATTATTATGATCTTCTCGGAGTGAGTAAAAGTGCAAATCAAAGAGAAATCCGTAAAGCTTTCAAAACAGTTGCTGTTATTTTTCATCCTGATAAAAATAAAGTAATTTATCAATATTTTATTTAAATATTTCTACATTATATTGCAAGATATATATTAATGTATTATTATTATTATTATTATTTTTTAGGATGATCCAAAAGCACATGAAAAATTTATTAAATTAACAACGGCTTATGAAGTATTAAAGGATCCAGAATCAAGAAAAAGGTATGATCTCTATGGAGAAGAAGGTTTTGATAATATCAACACAAAGACTAATTACCATTCTTGGAATTATTACAAATACAATTTTGGGTTATACGATGATAATCCACAAGTTGTCACTCTTAACAGAAATGATTATTGTAAGTCGTATAAAATTTATTTGAATTTTATTTATATATAGTTGACGATTAATTATTTTTTTAATTTTGTACAGTTGAGAATGTATTTAATTCGGAGAAAATGTGGTTGGTGAATTTCTATTCTTCGATGTGTAACTTTTGTCATCATTTAGCACCAATTTGGCGTAAACTAGCAGTAGAATATGAAGGTGTTATAAATGTAGGTGCAGTTAACTGCGAAGATGATTTTCAACTTTGTCAACAAATTGGTATAACGGGTTATCCTTCTTTACTTTATATTGCAAAGGTATTTATTTTTAAATACTATATACTGTAAATTATTTATAATACAATTTTAGTGTACTAAAATATCTATCAATTTTAGAATTCAACAAGTGGGAGTCAATATACTGGAGAGAGAACATATGATGAAATAGAACAGTTTGTACTAGATAGGTTGGGTGTTAATATTCGTGTGATGTCTCCATCCAAATGGAAATTAAATATAAAAGATAATGTACTTAAAAAACCTATGCTTGTGTTTACTATCTCAAATAAGAGATCATGTTTGTCAAACGAGGATCTTATTAAAGTTGGTGCTATTTTTGTAAGTGCATTTAATAAACAATAATTAATATGTAATTACATGTATTATTTTTATTATTATTATTATTATTATTATTATTATTATAGGATAAAACATTAAATGTTCGAATACTTCCCTGCGAGGAAAATGTATGCGATGATATTTCCGATAGCACCTGTGCAATTTTTTTGCCAATGATAAGTGATGAACAGACCTGGGTACCCATATATTTGAAAAATATAAATAATATCAAAGATTTAATAGAAAAAGTTTTAGAACTATTACCAGAACCAAAGAGTCTTACTGATAATGAATTTGAGGTATTAAAATTAGATTTTTAAATATAATTTTAAGAGAATGATAAATTTTTAATTTTTATTTCTAGGAAATAAGAAGAGAGCTTAGAACAGAGCCAGGGATAGGTTGGCTCATATGTTTTTATATAGGACATTCAACTGAATTAGATTTAATACTTAAGAAACTTCCTAATTTTATTAATAATATTAATCTAGGTATCTCGTATTGTATATCTTAATTGATTTCCTTAACTAATTTAAAACTTACATTTAATATTTATAATATTGACAGGTAAAATTAATTGCGGAAGATACGGATATCTTTGCAATACATTAAACGTGAACCGATATCCAATGTGGGGTGTTCTTAAACCTGGAGGAGCTTTCGAATTAAGTCATGGAAAAAACGCAATTCAAGATATCACTAAGTTTACAATAAGTAGTGTTAAAGCTAATAATCTATGGGCTTTATCTGCAGACAAAGTATTATCAATATTACAGAAAAATAGTGGTAAATTATATGTAAAATTATAAGCAGAAATAGTATATTATATTTTTAGTCATATATTAATTATTTCTATTCTTATGTTTTATTTATTTTATTTCAGGTAACGAAGTATGGTTTTTAGATTGGTATGCACCCTGGTGTCCTCCATGTATGCAGTTTTTGCCAGAACTTCGTAAAGCATCTATGCAGTTCAATAAATCGATTGTACATTTTGGTACGATTGATTGCACCGTGCATTCTTTGATTTGTCGGAAATACAATATACGCTCTTATCCAACTGCAATGCTCATCAATGGAACTAAAACATATCAATTTACGGCACAAAAAACAGCTGCTAATATAATACAATTTATAAATGACATACAAAGTCCATCAGGTAAAAAATATATATTACTAGTGTTATAGTACGTTTAATATATTATATCAAGGAACATCCACATTTTTAATTTGTATATATTTTTTTGTATTTAGTTATAAAATTATCTGCCGATAATTTTAATCAATATCTTGAGAAAGATAAAGACAAAACCATATGGATAATTGATTATTTTGTTAGTTGGTGCGCACCTTGTCAACATTTAGCACCGGAATGGACTGCTGTTGCTAAAGTATTGAATATTCTACCATTCGTTAAAGTAGCTAATGTTGATTGTCAGATAGAAAATAATTTATGTAGATTACAAGAAGTGGGAAGCTATCCTAATATACGATTGTATCCAAGAGACCGTAAAAATTTGAACAAAGCTATGTAAGTGTAAACGACGTTGTCTTTATGTTTCATAATATGTTCATCATTACTTTTAAAGTTATATTCAAAGAACGATAAATAATAAATATTTTAATTCTAGAAAATATGATGGACCACATAAAATGTGGCACATATTAAAATGGGTTACTAAATATTTCCCAACTAAAGTTTACGATTTGGATCCAAACAGTTTAAGGAAAAAAGTATTTTCTGGAAAGAACATATGGTTGGTTGATTTTTATGCACCTTGGTGCGACCATTGTCAAACACTTGATCCACATATTTCAATAGCTGCACAGGTATAATTTAGGATTCATGTATAGTAATTATATAATATGTGTTGGAAGGTTCATATTAAAAAATGTATTTGTTTTATTTCCAGTTATTTACTAACAAGGTAAATTTTGGAAGATTTAATTGTGAGCTTTATCATACGCAGTGTTCGCAAGCAGGAGTTAAAGCATATCCGATATTAATTATTTATGATAAAAAGAACAATACGAAAGATATCGATAAAGGTTTAACAATTATGGCAATGTCGTCTGAAATGATTAAAGAAAAAGTATCGAATTATTTAAATTCTAAAAAAAATAAAAATAAACGTGACGAATTATAACGATAAGTAGTAATATACATAATATGAACAGTGCATAATCGATAAAAAAAAAAGGTAAAATTAAATTACATCATACTAAATAGAAAAAAAAAATTTCACAATTCCCTTTTACCGATGATGTGACATTTTAAATATTCAAATCTTTTTTTAATTTAGATATAAAGTTTTGAATAATAATACATTTTGAATAATACATTTTTATAAAAAAAAATTTCTATTTTTTTAAATAATAATAATATTTCTGATCATATTGCTTAGACCAACATAAGTAATATATTTAATATGTGCATTTAATAATTGTATGGGTGTATTATACGTGTCTGATTTAATGAGCACTATTTACAGTGCTATCTAATTTCCTTTTTATAAAATACTCATATATTAAATAAAATGCATTTAAATCTAAATATTCTACATACATCTTTATTGTAATATATGAATAAATTGTTTTTACATCTTACAAAAGCTGGACAACACCTTCATTTCTCTTTTTTGAAATGCAAGTACTTCAACTTTTACCAAAATGTTCGATATAAGAAGATATTTTATATATTAGATAACTAGAAATAATAACCGCATCGATAATTCTTAATAAGACTCTGACAAGAAAAAAATAAAATAAAATAAGTATTCAATGAGGCACCCTAAAATCAAAATTTTAATGTTTTTTCCAATTTCAATGAGAATCTATATGATCCGGAGATTGAAGTGGTTTTCTAAAGTGGCAAGAATGAAAAATTTGTAACAGGATAACATGATGATACAGGAGGTACAAGAGGTAAACTAAAAAAAAAGTAGGAGTAGTCTGATGGTAAGTTACCATCAGAACTTACCGACAGTGTGTAACTTCTAAATTCTTCTTTATCTTTTTCAGTACTGATCTTCACCGCTAGATGGCGCTAGAAGGTATATAGTGTCGGTAAGTTACCATCAGATTACCCCTACTTTTTTTAGTTTACCTCTTGTACTTCCTGTATCATCATGTTATCCTATTACAAATTTTTCATTCTTGCCACTTTAGAAAACCACTTCAATCTCCGGATCATATAGATTCTCATTGAAATTGGAAAAAACATTAAAATTTTGATTTGATGGTGCCACATTGAATTACTTTTTTTTAATTTTTTTGTTGCTTTTGGCGGTGCGAGCGAAAAACAGAAATTATGATTGTTCTTCTCGAATATTGAGAAATTAAAAAAAAAAAAAGTAATATAATAAAGTAATAATTATCCGCTAGCGAATGTATCGTTTTCAGGTCGTTTTCTTCTTCTTCTTCTTCACACATAATATACACAGATAAGACACTACTAATAGAATATAATTAACCTAGATTTTTATTCGTAAAAATGCATTTTTTTGTTTGATATACCCACGCGCGGTTACATACAATCAATATTAATAATCGTGTTTTTACCTATCATCGTCATCATCGACAAATCTTATTTTAATCGAAATTGTCACAGTCCCCTTTTAATCGTCGTCTTAATCGTACCCTAATAGTCGTAGTCTCTTCGTCATCGTACTAAATATTTAATCATTTATCTTTTCACGTTATTTTTTTTATCATTTTTCATCCGACGATTTGTTACTTATATTTTTTTTATCTTTTTTCTTTTTTTTTTTTTTCTGTCAATGTCATTATTATTTTTGACATCATTTGTCGTAATGATCTCGAACGCATTCAAAGTCATCCTCGGTTGCTATAACTATACAATTAATAACATTAGTAATTATTCTCACTTAAGTCTAATTATTATTAATATTATTATTATTATTATTATTATTATTATGTTATATCATGCAATAACCCATCTTCACAGTTTTTCTCACTCTCTCATGCAATCTTTCTCTCTTTCTCTCTCTCTCTTTTTTTCATAACGTCTCGCGTACACTCGTACGTGAAAGCAGTCGAAAATGATT
>JACGTP010000006.1:1763683-1841355 GCA_023678845.1 Mischocyttarus mexicanus | reverse complement strand
GTGAAAGCAGTCGAAAATGATTTAATTTTAATAAAGAAAAAACATCTATTTATATATATAATTAAAAAAAAACAATAAAAAGAAATTAATCTCTAAATACGTGTATAATAATAATAATAATAATAATAATAATAATAAATAGTATTATGCGCCTAAAACTCGAGCGTAGCTGACTAGCCTTCTATGGTGAACGTTATAATAATATGCCATAGGATATTTCGGATAATGGGGGTAAGGGGAACTGTAATAAAAATAAAAGGTCTAGGGGTCACAATGAGGGGAATTGGTGTCCATCAATAATAAATCGTCTCGTACAAGATCCTAAATGAAATATTCTAAAATTGTATTCTAAGAGCTGCAACTATTAAAAGCGTATTATTTTTCTTCTCTTACTTATACTAATCAGAGATACGATAGAAGATATATCTTTTTAAATAAAACAGGAAGTTGATCAAGATGCATCTAAAAGGTACGATCCTTATTAGAATCGACGATTGATCGACAATACTCGAAAATGGGGGTAGAGATGGAAAAGAAAAATAAACTTCGTTGTAAAATAAATGAGGCGTTTAAATGAGAAAAGTGATGGTGGTTTGAGGAATCGATCAAGTGTAAATAAAAATTATCTACGAAGTGAGGAAAAGGTGTATAAATACGTATAAATCGAATATCGATAGACACCGGAAAGGGTTAAGGATAGTAATAATAGTAACAGTAGTAATAGTAATAGTAGTAATAGTAGTAGTAATAGTATACGAATGTCAAGGAGGAGGGTAAGGTCAAATTGTTGAAATGGAATAATATGACGATGAAAAAAGTGAGGGTGGTTATTATAATATCGGAAGGGTCGAATTGAGTTAGGAAGATAATAGGGGTGGTGGTTGTTGGTAGAGTTCAGGCAAGCACACAGGCAGGACTCGCAGGTGGGACTGACCTGGGTGACAACAGGGCTGTACTCGCTAGCCGTTGTACTGGCCGTGGATTTAATCGTTCCAGCATCATCTGAGACGGCCAGGGCCGACGCATCTGAGGGTCTACAACTGCGTCTCCTTGTAGTATCGTCTTTATTCCGTCCTAAGTCGAGTCTCCTAGCCTCGTGCCTGTTACCGAAGACGATTTCGCTCTCTGTTTTTTCTCTCCTAGGCCTTTGGGGCCCGTCACGTCCAAAGGAGAAGTCAGTGAGAACTGGCTCACCGGTATTAAGGCCGTTACCCTTCTTACCGACTATTCCTGCTACGCTAATCTCGCTGCCGCGTCGATTACCACTAGCGAATATGCTCGACCTTGATGAATCCGACTTTTGGAGATAAGCAGAGTGCCTCGTTGATGGGAAAAAATCTGAATTTTCACGGCGAAATGCGCGAGCGAACGCGCTGGACGTGTTACCAAGTTTCGAGTCACTTTCTTGTCGTCTGTGAACTGCTTTCAGCTGCTGCTGCTGCTGCTGCTGTTGTTGCTGCTTTTGATGTTGCTGATGAAGATGGTGCTGCTGCTGCTGCTGATGGAGGTGTTGCTGCTGCTGCTGGTGGTGGTGTTGTTGCTGCTGCTCGAATTTCCTACGCGCTAACTGCTCCTGCCTCTTAAGGGTTCTTTCACCAGAAGAAGAGGAACGTTCCTCGCTCCCAGATTTGCTGCTGGTACCGACCGCCGCCGCCGCCGCAGCATCTTGCTGGTGCTCCTGTTTCATTTTATCCAACCTTTCGTTAAAACCCTGAAAGAAGCGGGTGAAGTCCCACTCCTTCAGAAGGAGCTGCTCGTCTATCTCTGAGCGGCGGTTGTCGCTAGCCGTTGCACGATCGTCTGATGTCTGACTAATTTTCTAAAGGCGCGCACGACGACGAGGGTAATGGTACGATGACAGAGAAAAAAAAAACAAGAAAAAAAGATACGTGCGATAATAAACAATGTGATAGGTGAGAGAGATTGTGCTGGTTGGTTCTTTTTTTTCTGTTTTTTTTTTTAGTTTTATGCAATGGTAGTTGGTTGTGATGGTGGTGGTGATGGTAATGGTGGATATATGTAAAACGACATTATTGAAAGGACGACTAAGCTTGCTAACCGGTGGTGAAGTTCTCTCATTGAACTTCATTTTTATCCATCTTTTTTACATCTTCATTTCATTCTTTATCATTTACTCTTTACTTCTTATACAACACACTTTGTCTTCTACTATAGAAAAAAAAATACAAAAATACAAAAATAAATGATCCAAAAGAATTACCATTAAACTAACTTTGATCGTACTATTAACGCACGTCATGTGTGTGTGTGTGTGTGTGTGTATGTGTGTTTGTACCATGTACGTGAACGTGTTGTGTAGTGTATTAAAGAAAGCGTTCGCGTGTTCAGGTTGATTAAGGGAAGTCTCCACCATCGGTGCAGCATAGTCTACGATGGCGAATGTATTTATCGATCCTGTATGATTGGTGCAGGGGAAAAGGGGTAGAGAGGGCGGGGCAGGGCGGGGCGGGGGATACCGTACGACAGCGACAAAAGTACAGACACAAGGCAATGCACCATAGTAATTTTTTTTTTTCTTTTTTTTTTTTCTTTCAACGTACAAGGTTTTCAGTCACGGCGAGTCATTGATCATGAACATATGGCTGAGGGGGGTTGGTTTTGAGCGTACGATCATATATATACCATTGAATTAGTGTTCCGGATATCAGTCAATGTACGAGATAGGTGCAGAAAGAACAAAAAAAGAAAAAAAAATTAAAATAAAAAACGTGTGAGCTACGCAGTCGTCCTCTCGTTTCCTTTCTTCTCGTTCGAGGGAAGAAGAAATATTGTAGATTTATTTATTTTTTCATATTAAATATATATTAACATGAGAGAAGATAAATATTGAAATTACAAGATCAATGGAATGTTTCAAGAGATGACTCTTCATTGAAAAATCTGTTAAAATAAGTTGCACCACTGTATGGAATTATATTAACATTTACCAGATTTAATTATGTTTTTCTACGATATTAATTTTAAAATTTATTTAGTAGTGCTTTTTTGATTAGAAAAATTGTATAAAAAGTAATATGTTATGTTTGGATAAGACGTATGTAAGCAAGAAAGTTCATTCGAACAAAAAAAAAATGAAACGACGGGACGGTCTGCGTAATCTACCAAAAAAAAAATAAAACGTGATATTTTACACAGAACAAATGTATATATATATACATATGTATATATATAGGTACACATACACTCAATGTACATATATTAATTTGTACCGTTATATTATTATTAGTAGCTCTCCATAGATCGAGTATATCGTATAATAGAAGATAATAAATATATAGGCTACGTAAAAGGGTATATTGTTAGCTTGCATAATTGACTTGAAAAGATTCTACTCACTCGTTTCATGACTAGCGTACGATCACCGGATTCTTCCTCATCTGGGGTTGGTGGTAATGGTCGATTTGGTGCCCCACCTATAAATTTCAAATTCAAAATGAAATACGTATCATTAAAAAATAGAAATAATATTCAAAATGGTTATTAAATTGTAAAAAACAAAATAAAAGAAGAAATACGTATTGCAATTGAAAAGTTTCTCGACAAGAAACAATGTGAAAGTTTATCATTAGGTTGCTTAAAAAAATAATACTAAAATAAATAAATAAATAAATAATAGTTTTGTCGATGTTCCTACCTTTTGGCTTACCTTCGTGATGGGAATTCTGAGCATTGTGCGAGGACGACGACGATGAATCCGAGGATGGCCTGAAAGGAGAAAATTCGGGACTGCCGCAGGAAAAATCAGATGTGTAGTTTTGTTTCGATGATGCATATATATTCGATGATTTTAGTTTGCGTTGGGGAAATTTGTTGCGAGACCATGCGGCGACGATTAACAACGGCGGCCATATAAATACGGTATTGTCGAAGAAGTGAAGCACGGGGATGGTGATGGTGATGATGGTAGTGGTAGTGGTTGTGGTGGTGATGATGATGACGATGATGATGATGGGCGGACACGCGCATTGATGAAAGATGAAATGAAATGAAATTAAATATAATATTAATATTAATTTGAATAAAGGAAAAGAAAAAAATATAAGAAAGGAATAGAAGAGAAGAGAAGAGAAGAGAAAGTAAAAGAAACACACATCATTGATAATTTCATTAAAGTCATCATATATACACCCAACTCTTTTTTTTTATATATATATTCCTCTACTTGACATTAATGATACGAATCCAGCCTATTTCTTTTCTTTCCTCCCCCAATCATCATAAAATCGTCTTTCTCTTTCTCTTTCTATCTATCTATCTTCCTTTCTTTTTTTTTTCTTTTTAGAAACGGATGAACATGACCCACATTTGTCGTAATTATTTTATGCTCCATAAGAGGAGTTGCATGTTCTAATAAATTATCGTATCCTACTTACAGAGGCTTAGGCGGATCGCTGGCTAAAAGTGTACCGTCGTTCCTCAGATTGTTACTACCAGCATCTTCGAGATCGTCGTCGCTGTCACTCTCAATCGACAGTGCCTAGAATGAGAAAAAAAAAATAAAAATAAAAATACTTTTCTTTTTATTTTCGAGAAATATCGCAGTCGTTACAGAAAAGAATCTTTTTCACAAGCACCTCGTCAAACATTTCTTTTTACCTTTTTTTAATTTTTTTTTTTTGTACAAGGCACAAGACGCTGTAAAATACTCTAGCATGAAGAGGAGAGGTCAACGATAATAAAGCAAGAAAAGATGTAGGAAAGAGATACACGAGTAAAAAATTGTTAAAGGAGAGGGGAAATATACAAAATGTAAGGAAATATACTAAAAATGTATATATATACCAATATAATACACATCGTTGTTATTATCATCATCACCACCATCATCATCATAATCATTATGATGATTAATAACCTCGCACGCGAATTAGAAAGCTTACTTGATCGAGTATACTGGATGATTGTTGCATCTGTTTGTTGTTTTGATCATTAGAGTTCGCTGGCTGGACCGAATTAGACGCTGATGTAGCTGGTGGGCCTTTATGTTGTCTGTTGGGCCTAGGCGGGGCCTCGGGGCCCTGTGACACACCAAGCTCGTTGAGTTGAGCTGCCAGCATGTCCAAGTCCTACCACCCACACGCACACACGCACAACCCCGTTAGTCACTGTTCCGAGACACCTCCGAGAGACAGAATATACTAAAAGCCCAACAACTGGACACAGCCAAACAAGCCGGAATAGGCAGAAAATAGTGGCAGAATAGTTGGGAATAAAAGTACTGCACTTGGAAACAGAGATAAAGAAGAGAAAGAGAAGAGAAGAATAGAGAAGAGAGAGATAGAAATAAAGCGAGAGTTCACGGACACTCCAATTTTTTATTTACTCGCTGTGTTAAGGGGGTCATCATCATCCCGTGTTATGGGTAGAAAAATTCGAATTCTTTTTTTTTCTCTTGCATAAATTGATTCCTAAACATGTTTAGAATATGCTGGTCAAATGATTTTCCAGTATTCGAAGTTGTTGGAAAGTTACAGCTGTTAGAAGTCACAAAGATATCTCAAAAATGATTGGACCGATTGCTTTGAAATTTTAATGATAAATTAGGCACATGTATAGTATTTCAACACAAAAAAAAACAAATGACTTTAATAATCGTTAGAACAAGCTTGCCGGTTTGGTTACGCGAATTAAAAAATACAATTTTTATTTATAACATAAAATATTCGAGAAAAAAGCGATAACATTGAACGTATCAACAATAGGTTTTTTTTTTTCATGAATATGTACGTATGTAAAAAGCGTTTGGACATTTTTTCCCTTTCCACAACGAGACACACATTGACGAAAGACGATTCTCGAAACACCAACGAACGTGTTGTTTGTTTTGCTTTATGAACATTGTACGATTTTACTCGTTTGTTAAAATCCAGTCAAATGATTGGAGTGATGCGTAAAGTAGTACAATGCTGTTCTGTGCACTCAAGCGATAAAATATGTATATATATATGGAAGTATTGAGTATAGACAGTTAGTGGCATATACAGGAAAATTAATAACCAATCAGTGTTAAAAAATATTCATTAATCAATAGGCTGTGATTTAGGAATATATTCAAGTAATGATAATATTTTCTTTTGTTGCTGTTGGATTTTTACAACACGATTTATGTATACAATTTTTAAAGAAGTCACCACACCACCACAGTTAACTGTACAAATAGCAAACACTTTCAATCACATCTAACTGGTTAATTTATTATACGAATTTTTGTTTCTTTTGCTATCATAAATATTGACCACAACACTGACTGGATATATAAGTTAGCTATATATGTGAGTGGAAACATAAAAAATAATAATACTGATATGTAATACGACAAAGGAGAAGAATTAAGTGTGCGTGTTTTCTTACCTCAGGCCTCCTCGGCGGCAGCTACGGTTCGTGTGAACATGGAAAAAAAAAACAAAAACCAAATACATTCCAAATTCGGGTGCAAGGCGCCTTGAAAAAATGTGTTGGTGAATGTATGAATGTATTGTATATAAAAATATATATATATGTGTGTATGTGTGTATGTAATATATATATAATTAGTAAATATATGTATCTGTCAGCGTGCACGCCTAGATGCCGTAACAGCAAGTAGAACGAAACTTTTGCGTGCAATGGAGAAATATATATAATATATATATATATATATATATAATAAATAAATGCATATAGTGTTTCTGTGTATATGTATCGTAAATACAGAGATACAGAGATAGAGATAGAAAGAGATAGATAGAAAAAGAAAGATAGGAAGATATAGAGGAAAACTATGCACTTCACAGATAATACAGCTGGATCGTGGTGAAAACAGCATAATTGCAAAAAAAAAAGGGGGGATAATAAGACAGCGTGTGCCTTCTCTACTATATATTGTTTTTTTTTTAAATATATATATATACTATTTAATTACTTCACCATGGTGCGTCTGTGGTTATGACAGGAGTTATAAAAAGGAAACTTTATAATAGGAATAGGGCTAAGGGCAAAGGAATGGGAGACTATAATATCGATCAATAATTAAAACAAATTCCTACCATTGGTTTAAATACGTGGCTGTTTCTTTGAGGTGCGGCTTGTCCACCAGAACCTCCGCTACCCCCACCACCGGCAGAAGGTGCTTGATGATTGGAGGGTGGTGTCGAGACCTTATGGGATTGTCGTGGGTCATCCCTAGGTGTTGGTGGTAATGGTCGAGATGGTGGCTGCGGATCTGGCACGACTATAATGTCAATATAAAAATAAAAATTGTAAATCTTTAATATAATTTATATATTTTAGATAATTTAACAAAAGATAATGATTATATTTACCGATTAATCTGTGTGGAATGGCTGGTCTAGCAGGTGGTCCTGGTTCTGGTACTTCCCGCTGAGATCTACCCTGATTTGGTTTATCTTTACCGGCTGGTGCTTGTGGTGATACGTCCTGTGTTAAAGTTCTACCTTCTTGAATTTGTTGAAAATTACGTCTCAATGTATCACCCCCAGGTGCTTGAACTATCGATGATGGTTCGCCAGCCAATGCTGGCTCATCTTCTTCATTCTCGCTACCGCTGTATCGGTAATCGTCTCTTTCTAATATAATAAACCAATAAAATTATTTTATAGATTAAAAATGCACCTTTCGGGATCAGCATCATATTAATAATGAAATCTAAGATAACAATCATAAAGTTTCTGTTGATATTATATACCTTTCTCTTGTTTGCGTTTCTTACAACGATCGATATGATCTTTCAATTGTATTCTAACTTGTCTCTCCGTTGGTTGGTCCCGTATAAATGGATGCTTAAGTAATTGTTCGGTGTAAGGCCTCTGATGGTAATCCTTCACCAATACAGTCTCGATAAAACCATGAAACTTTTTCGCCCATTTTTTGGATTTCAGTCTCGGCGGTGGATTGCGCGGAATCAAAAACAATGCCTGAAGGAAGAGGAGGAGGAGTTTGAGAAGAAAATAAAAAAAAAAAAGAAAAAAGTGTAATATTTAAATCGAAGATCGTGATCTTATATTTTTAAATATTACAGAATACAACCAACAGACGTATTCGCGATAATTAAACTTCAATTTCTTAATTGTTTCTCGTTAAAGGAATATAATCGTCATTTGAAAATAAAAAAGAAAAAAATACTAACTCTCATTGGGTGGAGGTCACAAAGCGGAGGCTGTGATTCAGCCATTTCTAAAGCTGTAATTCCGAGAGACCAAAGATCACTTCTATTGTCGTAAGTAGCGTCGGGATTCTCATCGCAAGCTATTACTTCTGGTGCCATCCAGTAAGGTGTACCAATAAACGTATTCCTTCTGCCTATCGTTCTATCCAATTGAGCGCTAACACCAAAATCAACTAAAACGAGAAATAAAAACAACTTCCAGCATACAACACAACACATAATCAGTGTCTTTTAACAACAGAATAATATATTCCTTGCAATTAACTATTTCCAATTAGGTGGCATAAAAAAAACTGTCCCAACCCCTTTGATTTAATTTTTTATCCACGATGGGATGATATTTTTTTAATAATGTTTCGTACAGTTTAATATTTTATTTAAAGCTTTTCCATTCGGTAGGCAATTCTATGAATTAACTGTAAATGCATTAATAAAACGAAACAAACAAATAAAATTTATGCAAGTGACAGTGCAACTTGAGTCTTCCCTCTCCCCGCTTTTTTAAATTTGTCTAACTCAAAGAGTTATAAACAATTCTTTGTTCTCGTTAAAACCCCCCAGCAACACAACTACAATGGTAAGAAACTTTTTTATTGGAATTTATTCTGACGGTCATAAAATAAGAAATGTATGTTTAAATAATGAAAAATAATGCATACCAAGTTTGACCTCGGCATTGTCAGTGAGTAATACGTTCTGTCCTTTGATATCCCTGTGAATAACTTTATTACTGTGAAGATAACTCAGACCCCGTAATATTTCTCTCGAAATATAAGCAATCCATTCTTCTTTAAGGCTCTGACCCTTAGTCGATTTGACGAGATCTGTGACGGAGCCAGCTCCGCAGTATTCCATAACCAACCATAACTGATCATCCTTTCCCGGTGATGACTTCTTCACGAAGGCACCGTAGTAAGTAGCTATGTTTCTATGATTCGAATACTGCAGACAAAATTTTGTTGAAAAATTTAATAATAAAAGATAAAAGAAGAAGAAGAAGGGCAAAGTTCATCATATTAAGTATGTAAGAATTGAAAACAGGATTTTTGTATTCTAAACGTATTGTAAAACACGCATAATAATAATAATCCATACGCATACGAATAATAATCCATAGTAAATAATTTTCTATAATAAGCTTACCCTCTTCAATACGTTTATTTCCAACTTGATTTCTTCCTCTTCATCCTGAGAACAAAAAGCATTACCATTAGTGGCTTAGAATGTGAGAATTATTCCAGTGTGCTCGTAGATGGTCGTAAGAAAACCAACCGCATGACGTTCATAGTAGCTGTTAAGTAGGTAAGTAGAGTCGAGATTTACTCGTGCGTTACAAGATTGACTCTAACAGAGAAGGAGATGCATACATACTATTTATGTTAAATAGAAAGAAAAGGAAAAAAAGTTAACGTCAGATCACCGTAAGCTCGAATCTTAGACAAGAGAAAACACAACCACCACACAGACAACCTTATTCATATATGTATTTCTTATTATAATCTATAAAACATGTAATATATATTAATATTTAAAAAAATGAAATATCTGGGTTATTTTTAAATTCATTTACAGGTATGAATATCCTAGGACATCACTTTTGTGTTTGTTTAAATTCTTCTCCTATTAAAATATTTTCAAATTAGACAAATTAAGTTAGGAATTCATTTTTGATCAATTGTTATATTTGGATAGTAATTTATTTTGTTCTCTTTTATATTAAAGATATTTAAATCCAATTTTAGATACTAGTATATATGTATGAGTTTAGATTTCTTAGAGTAAATTTGACAAAGGAAACGAACAAGTGAGTGAGTGAGTGAGTGAGTGAGTAAGTAAGTAAGTATTTCCGATCGGTTTTCAAGCGAGTAAAATTACCTCTGTGACGTCCATGACCTTGATGGCCGCCAGCTGACCCGTTTTGGTGTGTCGACCCTGAAAAAGATACAAAGAACTGTTTTAGTATCGGTCAGAACGAATAAATATTTACTATAATAAGTAAAATCTAATAAATCAAGAAAATGAAAGAAAAAACGTGAGAGGGAAACAAAAAATTAATAAGTCTCCTAATGAAATTCAAACGTTAATTAATGGTTAGTGAAAATCATGTATTACGTGTTATTAAAACTCGATTAAAGGTGTAATTAAAAGTATGACGTTTTAAGGTGCCAGACGTTGGTCTGGTTGCATCACAATGCGTTTTGCTTTTTTAAAAGTTTATGGATGCACTTGGAAAACCAAGTACTTTGCGAGTTGTTTTCTCTTTCTCTCTCTTTCTCTTTCTCATCTTAAAGTTTCTACCGTTGACTTTGAAACAAACTAGGTATATAACTTACTTCGAGGAAAAGAGGAACACACGTAAATCTAACTACTTCTTGCTGGTTGAACTTTCAACCAACAACAACACGACAAACAACACAACAACAACGTCGATATTTTACGGTTTGCCAAAGTAAAGCAAAGAACTAACTAATTCTGTAATAATTATTACACGAAACTTCAAGGATATATTAGTTCGAGGGAGAAAAGAAAATCATTATTGTTACGTTTATTTCAAGCTTAAAATAATGTATTAATATTATACTTAATATTATACCCTAAAATTATTTGTGTAAATTGTGTTCTTTTATTTTTCAAGATTTATAGAGAAATCATAAATTATTTATATATTTTTCAATATCTTAAAGAGAAGGATAAAAAGAAAAATAATAATCTGATGTAAATTGGAATAAATTCGCCATTCCGTGGGCAAATTCGCCATTTTACAGAACGACCACGCGTAGTTTTAACGTGGCTCAACTAAATCATCCCCCTCTAACGACACATAGAAGCTTGCGTAGGCTGCTGCATCGACGATGCACCACCATCATATGCATACACACATTCATACATACGGAGTATAGCATGGAGGAGAGCTTGTCCAACGCAACACGGTTGCTCGGTAGGAAACAAAACGCTGTACTTGTACCTTCCCCTCCGTATTTTTGCACGCCAATGGAGCCAGGGGAAAAGGAGGGGGATGAAGAAAGAGAAAAGCGTCACCGCATGCTTTTTATATTCAACCTTTTTTTTCCACGACAAAGCCAACGTGGTGCATACGGCCGGCAGACGCCCAGACTACGTCGTCCACCATCTCACACTCTCACACTCACACACACACACAAACACACACACACACACTCTCTCTCTCTTTTCAAAGAGAATCAGTTGCAAGCATCCAGCATCTTTCTTTCTCATTCTATTTCTCTTTCTTTCTATCCAACAATTCTCTCACGGAAAATCAACGAATACTCTAAGCTTTCTAACACATTCCTATCTTTTTATTTATACACTAACTCTAATACATTTGGAATAGAACACGTGTGTTGTTGAAAGAATAAGGGATGATTTATCATTTCTAATTCAATCGATAATAAATACACCTTTATAATAATAAAATTCATTTGCTATAAAAATGAGAATGATTTTTTAGTATGAGAATGTATTTACATTTTTATGACACAACTAAATTCATTTAGAATTAAATTAACTTCTTTTTCTATCTAAAAAAAATTGTTTAACAGAAAATCAATGAAGACTCAAAGCTTTCTAACATTCCTCATCTCTTCTTGCTTATATTACACACGTACTATACACAAACTACTCGTGAATGCATTCATAGCACGCACGTGTGGCTTTCGGGTAAAAAAGAAGGGAAAAAAAGGGGGAGGACAGAGAGAAAATTATTTCCTTTTATCATCTACCAGTAAATAATATTAAAAGCAAACTCGATAAAACAAACAAAAAATGAATCAAGCGAAAAGAATTTGTTATTAAAAAATATGTTAAAGTTTGAACGTAGGATGGAAAGAACTTTTCATTCGTTGGAATGTGAATCCTCTTTGCGGTTATCTCAAAAATAGCCGAATAACAATATCCGTATCGATTCTCGGGTTCGGACAAAAAGACCCTGAGAGAGGGATCACCATGTTCTACATTCACCAAGTTTCCATCGTCAACAACTGCTCTCTCACTTGCACAGTGTATCGAGAAAAAAAATCTATACGCATTTTGCATTGTATTTTATTTTTAGATTAAAGTAGAACCTTTTAAAGGACCCTTAATCAAAGACCAAAAAGGGTTACACTCCGTTAGAATTAAACTGTAATTGGTTTAATACTGAACCACGTTAACTGCAACCTAATATCTACATTTTTAATTAAAATTCTTTATTAGACACATTCTTTTAACTATTATTATACTTATAATCCTTTTTATATTATTTTTTTCTAATTTATTTTATTATTTTTGCTAACAATACTAGTATTATATTTCGACAAAAAAATAACGATCTATACAAATATTCGTATAAATAAATAAAAATTATTAGAAGACTAGTGGTATTTATTACTCGTTTAAATAGTCAGACAATTATGATTGATCGATTCGGAAGGAATAAATTTGTACATAAAGTATGATTGATCGTACTTCTTAAAGTTGATGGAATAAATTGATTAATTAATTATTATTATTAATATTATTATTATTTTAGTCTCGTTCTAAGGAAGGCAGATGTTTATTTAAAGATTTAACATACATTTAATATGTTCTCTTCTAGTCTGATTCGGGTGATCAGTTCCTTTCTACGATTATTACGTAAACCCTAAATGCGGTAGTGTAAGTTCGAAAAAGTGTGTCATTTTAAATGGCAGAAACGATTTGAAGAAAGCCAATCGAAAGGGCGTTTCGCGTCGTTGCTTTGCATGCAATTTTGCATGCATACATTTACGTATTTATATTTACATGCACGCGATCTGTAAGAAAAAGAGAGAGAAAGAGAGACAACACGTTATAAGAGGATTATGATATACTATTTTCATAAATTCAAATCTTTCTATTTGGTAAAACTCCTGAGTATAAGAGATTAAATTTGTATAATAAAAATCTGACAGTTGTTCACGTATCTGTCATTTAACCAGTTACCGGATAAAAATAGGTTTACATAACATGACAAAAGCAGAATCAAGTTGACAGTTATCTCTGTCTTTCTTTTTCTCTCTCATGAGGGTTTATTATAAATAAATCACAAGTACAAAGGAATCACGAACAGCTGATTACTCGTTACAGACTTTAATTATTCTCCACGTTAGTGAGTTGATTTGGAAAAAAGAAAAGTTACGCGTCGGATGTTCCTTATCTAGAAGAGTTTTGAAATAAGGTGGGGAATGATAGTAGGAGAAGAAGGATAAAGAGTGAAATGAAAGAAAAAAAGAAAGAATATACCGAAAGAATCGTAGACGTTTGAATGCAATATCGACTCTCATTCAAATCAGACCATCATACCGTTTACGGGAACACGCGTACGACATTGAAAATGAACACACGACATTGAATGAAAATACGTTTCTATTTTTCTCCATGAAAAAAAATGTAGATCTTCAGGTTGGGTGACTAGAATAATATAAGGGAGACTAAACTCGAGATAAGAAAAAAAGAAAAGGAATAAAATTGTTTGAAAGAAAAATCAATAAAATTGGAAATGAAAGAAAATACAAAGGAAAAGAACGGATAAAAGGTGGGATGAAGATTTGATTGAAAATCATCTGTCTGTCTATCTGTCTTTACAAATTATTACGATCTCATATCTCATATTCTTTCGTCCAATGGTGAACAACATGACGACGCCAACGTGTTTGTATGGATCGATGGAAAGGACAGGTTTCAAGTACCGGTTTAATGCTTAAAAATATATTTACGTAGGTATTCGATTATATGCGAGTACGATATATATTTTTCTGATTTTAGATAGTCTAAAGAATATAATAAACTTAATCATTTTACCATACCAAATGTTGTTGTATCAATTCGAATGATAAATACATTTAACCAAAATTCATGGAAAGAAAGTTCTATCAAAAATTCATTTCTTTTTTTTTTTTTTTTTCTAAAAACATGAAGAAGAAAAAGAAGAATTTTAATAACGACAACAGAGAGTCATTTTAAGATAACGCTAGAAAATATATGATAAGTATATTTTTATTTTTGGTTTCTACGAAAAAAAGAAATTGAATCACCAAGCTGAACGTTTTTATCTAGCGTATTTTTTTTTCTCTCTCTCTCTCTCTTCCTACTTTTCTTTTTTTCTATTTCCATATCTCTTGAGAACTTGAGAAAGAAAAAATAATCGTATCGTTGCATAGTTAGACTTCATTAGCAAGAAACACGACGATAAAATACACTTAACGAGCGTTCGTAACTGTACGGTTACGAAATCAAACATGAAGTCAATGACTCACTGACTCTTTCTGAAAGTCTTTGGAATTATCTACTAAATCAATCGATATTTTTTCTTAAAAAATTATTAATAACAGTTATAATATAACTAAGGATACAAAATATTTATTTATCATTTTTCTTAATAAAGATAAAAATATTTATTTATCATTTTTCTTAATAAAGATAAAAATATTTTGTCTAATATTTTAGACAAAAAATAATATTATTGTCTAAAATATTAGACAATAATTATAAATATATATATATCAATTGTATAAATAGTATTTTTTTAAATAAAAAAAAAATAAAAATGAAAGTAAATGGACGATTAGTGAAAGAAACAGATGGCGTACGACCAATTTGTCACTGTCACTGCACCAACAACATTCGAAGTTTCGAATTTCAATGAAACTTAACACGCTTCAATGAGGGACTGGGGGGGAGAGGGGGAGGAGGATTCATTGACTCGACTTGGGTGAGTACATACGTTTATACGTGTACACTAAAGTGATATATAAATACCCTCGGTTAAAATTAAAAAAGAAAAAAATAACCGACTCGAGGACATTGGACGACCGACTTTAACTCCTCCTTCTGATTATTCCTCTCCCATCACCCACCTACCCCCTACCTTTGATACGAGAGGAATTTCATCTCGTTAACAGGTGTTTTTGCAAGAGATGTTGCAAATCTCACGAGTTCAATGACTTTTATAAAAGATGTATTAATTATGAATCTTATCAGAGATATCTAAATGAATCTTTCTCTCATATAACGGGTGGAGGTAATAAAAATCATTCAACAAAAAAATAGAGAATGTTAATAATTACGACAGATTCCAAAAATTAATTACGTCCAATTTTAGTTTCATCGATTTAGTTCAGGTATTTTTGATGTTAAAGATACACCTCGCACAGGTAAACTCGTCGTCGAAAATGTCGATAAAATCACAGATATAATCAAAGGACCAAGACTTCTATGAAAGAGTTATTATGTGTGTGTATGTGTGATACCATCTTTAAAATGGCAACAAATTATAGAACAAAACGGTGCATATTAGATCCAAATCGGACAATCCGAGAAACATATTAAATAAAATCTAAGCTCACTATATTTCTTTTCCCTCAAACATATATATAATACATATATATATGAATCTATTCGAATAAATAAAATAATAATTAAAAATAGGTAGATAGAAAGATATCATGTGTGTATATGGTGTCAGCAACTATGTGTGTCAGGTTAACTGAATAAGATAAAACTGATTGTGAAAGAAATTGAATTATATATATATTATTCTTTTGATATAAATAAATACATATGATAATTTTGTTGACTCTTAGTTATGCACATGAAGAACTCGTATATGAAGGGGGGAAAAAAAGAAAATAATTCGACATAAATATGTATCAAATAGATTAAACCATTGTGGGATCTAGAACGAGAAATTAGACATAGTGGAGGAGGATCGAGGAATGGTCGAAGTGGTTTGTTCCTACTGTCTTCTTCCCCCTTGCCTCCTCCACCTCCTCCTCACTCTCCTATTCGTTCCTCGTCATCGACAACGGGTCATCGTCCTTACCTCTCCCCCTCTCTCCACTCTTCTTCTTCTTCCTCCTCTTCCTCCTCCTATCGCATATATCACACAGCCGCGAAAGTAAAGCATTAAAGAGTGCGTGTGAGTGAAATAGGTGATGCATCGATGCATCAACTGAGAAAGAAAGAAAGAAATAAGAAAAAAATAACATGTATGTATGTATATGGGTAAAACTTGACCCTTAACCCTTGTGAAAGAAAGATACAAGAACGTTGGATTGGTTAGAAATAAAATTCTTGGATGCTTTTGAAAGGGAACAAATATATTTAACAGTTCAAAATACTTCTACATTTGTTGTAAATAAATTTTCTTTATCTATCATTTATCTTTGGAATAAATATATATTATAAATTATTATTATTTGTGTTTTTTCTTGCGTTTTCTTGTTCTTCTTCTTTCTAGAATTCCTATCAACAGAACCCATGATGTGTGTCTCGTTCATAACGGATTCAAGTATGTCGATTGTAGAAAGTAAAGGAAAAAAAAATAAACTGAACGTAAAACCAGACTTTTATCGTTATCAGTGAACGGTGAGCAAACTAACGTTTTAACAACGACACAAAAGAAAAAGTTGTTTACTGGTGATGAAAAGTTGATACATTATGACAATCCTAAACATAGAAAATCATGGGGTGAAGCCTGAACAATCATCATCGTTAATGGCAAAATGTAATATTCATGGGTCTAAGCTCCTACTTTGTATTTGGTGGAATCAACAGGGTGTGTGGTTTATTACGAACTATGTATTTTTTTTTTTATTACTATCGTTTATTTCGTTTAAAAAAAAAAAGGAAAGAGAAAGAAAGTGGTACAAGTACGGTTACTATGACGATGTCTCTCAACTCCCAAACACGGAAGGCAACGAGTTCATTTCAATTAGGGCCTTGTTAAATACTTCAATATAATACCCTCCTTCTCCCACCTACCACTCCTCTACTAACCCCTACCCTGTTTAGGACGAAATTTATGACGATGATATGGAGAAAGAAAGAAATAAAAAGAAATAAAGAAAAAAAATATATAAAGGAAACGGTGATGCAAACAAGATACGTTTTATTGTACAATTTCTACTATTTTGTTTTATTTCTGATAACCTAAGTCCTTTTTTTCCTTTCGTAATTCGACAACCAATAGCTAACTAGTTCTATGTTTCGGATACCTGACTTTAACCACACCCTTACACATCAGTTTTCAATTTATTTTTACATCCCATTGTGCAATTATTTTTCAGTTCATTTCTGTGATACCAAAATCGAAAGATCCGTGCTTCAGAGTTTTATTTTTTATTGCAACTATGCAAGTTATTTCCGATACCGGATTACATAAATTGCAAAGCGTGCAGAATGCATCGATTCCTAAGTTTCATAAAACACCTACTATGTTATTTCAATTTGCCTTCATATTATATACTGGATTTTTCCCCATTTACCTTTTTTTTCTTCTTTTTACGATACCAATATCGAAACACCTAATTTTTTTCCTGCAATACCACGTAAGTTATAATACTTCTAATACTAAATTACATAAACCGCAGTATTATGCATCATAAAACAAAAATAGATACAACACGTGTTACATTATTTCTATCATCTATTGAATACCATTATCCTAATTTCATATCTAACAAAATAAAAAACAAAACAGATATAAACACATAACTTAAAAATATATTTTACCATCAACTAACTAACTTATCAGGAAAGAAAATAGACACCCCTTCATTAAATCTTGAAACGAAGAAAAAGAAAACCACTATGAAATAAAGATGACACTACCAAGAGAGTAAGATGATCGGTGTTGAATTAATTTTATGCATAAAATCGTTTATAATACAATATACTTGGTTAGGGAAAAATGAAATCAATTATTTTAAGTTTGAAATAAACGTAAAAATAATAGATTTCTTTTTCCCTCAAGCTAATATTACAAAATATAATAGTAACAAAAAAAAATTGATTATTTCTCTAGCTAGGACAAGACTTCTAATTTCTTGGTTGTTTCACGAGTGGGTCCCTTTTATTCTAAGAACGTTAATGACGCATACTGTACGTTCCTCATCCTTCCGGTCGAGATTCTCGACCTCCGAGTAGACATACACGAACCTATACATACAAAGAACAAACCTCTATACGATAGTATTTCTTTTTATTTTTTTTTTTTACACGCTCTCGAGTCTTCTTTCTCAAGGACGATCTCGCCAAAGAGAATTTTTTCAAGGTGAATCACCATTATCTATCTTTCTTTCTTCCTTTCTTTCTTTCTTTCTTTCTTTCTCTAGCTTGCTAGCTAGAAAGAGGTAAAATAAAAAAATGCAGGTGAGGTTAAAAAGTTCTTCTCTCTCTCCTCTTTGTTGGGGAGGAGAAAATAAAAAAATAAAAAGGAAAGATCGTCGGAGTGCATGCACGCGCCGACGTGAAAAAACCGACACAACGCGTCGTCCATTGACGATTACACCATACAGGGTATGCATAAATGTGTATTTCGATTTTAAAATTACACCGTAAATGATATATGAACAATGTCTTTATTAATTAATTGAAAATATTATTTTGTACAATAAACTTTTCAAATATGATATAATATTAGATTAGGAATTAACTGTAAAAATAATGGATTTTCTAAGTTAATATATTCTTATAAAAAGAATTTTTAAATTATTATTAAGAAGAAGTAAATTAGATGTTAGAAGAAACTTCTAATATTAATATATAATAATAATAATAATAATAATAAAAAGAAAAAATATATTATTAACGAAGTGAAAATGATTAACACGATTGATCTTATCTTAGCTTGGTTACTTATCTAACTTTTATATAAAAAGAAAAGAAAAAAAGAAAATAGTAAGTGCATCTACATTTAAAAGAAGACAAATAAAAGGAACCGATAGACAACCTTGAGATTTTCCGGAGGAAACAATCTCGGTTTCTCATTCTATCTTTTACATTATATTTCCTTCAAACTACGATCCCATAAAAAATCAACCCCTCCTCTATCATTGTAATTTCCTATACCAAAAATAATTCCTTGCAATCGGTAGTATAATAATATTTTAATATTAATCATAAATTAATTTCAAAAAAAAAAAAAAAGGAACATTGTGGCCAAAAATAATTAAATTAAATTCAGATAAATATTATTCGCTTAAACACTCGTCTTCTTCTTTTTCTTCTTCTTAGATCGTTTATGGGGGAGAACAAAAATGTTAATTAATGTTTATTTGACAATTTTTCTTTTTATTAGACTGTCAATTATGAAATGGAGCAACAAATGCACACAATTGAATTGAAATTTGCTCCATTTCATACTTGACAAGCTAATAATTCCTTCCTTATTAAAAAAAAAGACAAAAAAGAAAAAAACCCACGTGCAAAATGTTAAAAGATAGAAAACGTGACAACATTGTGGAGACTACTGGATGACGATTAAAAGTTCTTTCTGGAGGTCTTTCCTTCTGCCCACGTGTTGAACAGAGAAAGAACGAACGTTAAACGTTTCCTCTGACGTCATTCACGATAGTAATCTCTTTTTCGTGTTTTCCTAGGATCTCCTCTACCGGATGAAAGAACAGAAATAATACAAGATATGAGAAAGTTATTTAAATTTTCAACAATTTTATACAATTTTAAACAATATTAATTATTATTTATTTCTATTATAATTTTTTTATCCTTTCTTTTACGATACAGCAAATATTTGTTTGGAGAAAAAGAAATATATCAAATAAATAAATCAAACTTTTTAAATATAAAACAACATATATTCCTTTATGAAATAATTATTAAAAAAAAAATAACTTCCAGTTATTCTTCTCTATCCGCAACATTAATAAATTATTTATTCCATTCGTGCCTTCGAAGAAAAAATTAAAACCAACTAACATAATCGAATGCATCTCCGTTGCACATACAACGCAACAAGACGAAAGAATATTATTTTTCAAATCTAATCGACTAGTTCGACTTGTTTATTTCCTTGCAAACGAATAACGTCATTTTAATAAAGTGGATACACTTCGAATGGATGATTCCTTTCAGCAGAAAATAAAAATACGATCATCTAACATCTTGGCTGTATTATTTGTCGATGATATTATTTTAGATATAATATAAAAAAAAAAGAAAATAAAAAGAAATTGTAGAGGAAAGATTAAAAGTATGTTCGATAATTAAAAGTTAACTGGAACGATCAATTGGATAAGTTCAAATCCACGAAACGATAAAAGCCTAAGGTTTCTCGTAATCGCATGAAACATATCTCATTCCGATTCAATCGAGTAACAACACGCTTCAGATTCGAAAGGAATTGCGATTAGAGATTGCAAGGACGAATTGCAAGTTTCTACAAATTTCATTCGCATCATCATCATCATCGTCATCAGCATCATCATGATGATGATCGTCGTTGTCTTCGTAGTTGTCGAACGATCATATCTCGTACGTTCTGCATGACTACACAACTATCATGTAAAACCTGACGCATAAACTTTACCTAATTCTTTTTTTTCCTAGTAAAAAAAAAAAAGAAAACTAATTTCTCGTACGATGATAAAGTAAAAGAATTTGAAATTTTTCTTTCCTGAATCATACCGATATATTATTTATCTAAAAAAGAAAAAAACCTACGAAAATATTTGTAGAAATTATTTTGTAATATAATATATGTAAGATTTTCGTGTAATCAGATTGATTCGAAGTTTTGTTATTATTAAAATAATCACGATTTTATTTCAAGATAAAATAATGGAATTTTGATGAAATTCCTTTTTTTCTTTTTGAATCATACGGTTTAGAATACGTTTCTACGTAATATTTGTACAATTTCAAGTAAGTATCTCTCTCTCGAGTGAATTAACACTTTTTTTTTATCCTAAATAAATAAAGAAAAATTACACGCAGATTTAATCATACGATAAAGAAAAACAAATAATATTTAAATTCTTCCTACATTCTTTAATCGCATGAAGATATTTTAAATTAAAAACAATTTAGAATAACGTTACGTGCGTGGGGTGACGTTTACACGATTCCAAATAAAAGATATTACTACGATATTAAACATAATTTTGTATAACTAATTGTATATAAAAAAAAATTATATAAAAAATATCATCGCGTAATCTAACGAAGAGAAAATTATTGAAAAAAAAAAAACAAAAAAAGAACGACGTTATTATAAGATGGAATTTGAAATAGTTTCTTGCTCGGTTACGTATCTCGATAGAATCAACACAACGTGTTCCTAGATAATAAGTGTATATGTATTTAGCTACCTTTGCTAACTAGTATAGTATATTCAATCAGTTCATATATATATATATGTGTGTGTATGTGTTAATAAACGTGTATGCAGGTAACCAAGGTATTTACACGTAACAGGAAAGTGGAATCGGTCGTATGTTAAAAAAAAAGAAAAAATAACATAGAAAAACTTGTCTAACCATTAAGTAATTGTCGACAAATAGAAGATCCTTCGATGAATCGATAGATCTATAGATCGATAGATAGATCGAAGAACGGGATTATTTCAAATAGACACTTACTTTGTAAACTTGCCCGTAAGTTCCATTACCGACAACTTCTATCAGCTCGAATATCCCAGCGGGTTCCTGTAACAATAGAAAACGAGTCAATGAATTAGAAAGAAATAGAAATAGTAAGAGTAAGAAAGAGAGGGGTGGAAGGAAAGTGGGGAGGGTGAAGACAAAGTTAAACGGCGTTAGAGCACAAGTAACTTAACTTACTTTCTAACGAGTTATATTTTGCATTAACTCGTTCTCACGATCGGTATTATATCTCATAAACACGCATTGGACAAGAGAGAGAGAGACAGGGTGGAGGAGAGGGGGAGGAGAACCGTTCAACGGGAATAAAAAAAAAAAAAAAGGAAACTAAACAATATAATAAGGTACACCTTGTGTTTACAGCATGGCGACCATGTTAGGTTAAATTAAACGATAAATCGATTATTATTTTATGCGCAGCTTGTAGTGACCTATACGTAAATATTATTATCTGCATATATACGACAATTTTCAAATATATAAAAATATACAAGATATTAATTGTGTGGTAAAAAGTAATCAACTCTTTATACCCGATACTGTATTTTAAAATTAGAATCTTTACACGTACGCATAGAAACTATATTACCATCCATATTACCCCGTTTGTTTTAATAAATATATTTGAAATATAAAATTTGTGAGAAGTATTTAAATCGTTGAAAAATTTATTCGAGATATTTTTCTAATAGAAATTAATTTTCTAATCTTATCACAAAAAAAAAAGAAAAAAAATACGAGATGCAACGAAGTTTCGTAAAGACCCCCCCCCCTCTCCCCACAATATATGTGGTAACTAAAATTTTGTTCGACAAATCGAAATTTAATTCTAAACTATTTGAGCAATGTTAACAACGTATTTTACATGTATCTGTGCTGTAAGTTAATAATAGTTGAAGAGAAGATAGTACCAGAATCTATAACCTGGGTCACGAAAACATTTACTCGAGAGTAAAAGGGGTCGTCGAGTGGAAATATTTGACGAGAAACTCAGATATACACGTTAGCAAAATTGAATGAAAATTCAGTCAAGTAGTGTGAATAAAATTCACTGTAAAGTGTAAATCATGATCAATGATTGTTTAAACGCATGAAAATACAGCAGACCTTTTTACCCAAGTTATGGTTTTTGCGACCCATAATATTGAGGGGTTGCAGAGATTAGAATAAAAATTACATAATTTTTTATTCAAATTAACAAATTGTATTAACCCTTTGCATTATAATTGTTTTCCTAAATAGTTTGTTCTCGGCCAACTCTGATTTCATTTTTGTGGTTTTGATATCACATGCTAGGTATTAAGTAATTGCATAGCAGTTATTTAAAGTTTAATATTACATTAACAAACTATTGACTTTTGTATACGTATAAATAATTTCAAAGCATTATTTTAACTATATAAAGTGTTGTCACGCCGGAAGTGACTTAAAAGTTTTAGGAAAAAATAGTTATATCACGCCAGGGGTAACTTCATAGTACAAAGGGTTAAAAGTTCGTAAATACTGGGGAAAAAAAAATGTCGTACTTTTGGCTACGATTCAATAGGAAAATCCGACATTTTACTGCAGGTTAGAGTGATAAGGGTTAAAAAGCCAAAATAAATAAAAGGAAGAATTTAAAAAGATCGGATACGGGAGGCTGAGGAATGGGAGAGATAGGGGGGAAGGAATTGGTTGGGTGGGATTCGCGCCAAGCTGTCAAACGGATGTTATGCGATACGCTCGGACGCTTCCGGAATGACTTCGATGGCTGGCCACTAAGCAAAGAAGTATAAAAGAAAGAATAAGAAGAAAAAAAAAAAAAGAGAGAGAAAGAAATAGGAAAAGTTCCTTGGTAGTGTGTTCAATTCTTCGAGAAGACGTTTGCGCGAGACGGGAAGTATCGAACGAGAGAATACGAGGACCTCTCCCTCTTCTCTCTCACTCTCTCTCATTGGTACCCTTATATCCTCTCTCGTGTCGTCTCAACATCCAAAAAAATAATAATAATAAAGAAAGAAATAAATTTCCAATTAAATATAGATATATATTTCATTTTCCTTTGAATGAAGTTTGTTCGATGATCGTATGTGGTGTTATCTTCATCTGACCAATACCAAAAGACCGATCTCCTCTCAACATCATCAACGTTGAATCTCTCTTTCTCTCTCTTTCTCTCTCAAACACACACACACACACATACACAAAACTATCTATCTCTTTCTTTGTGTGTGTTAGATTTGCCATGATCACTAATCGAGAAAGGTATTAGTTCGGATAATGAATAAATGAAATAAATACCGGTGTATATAGTAATACGGATAGATGGTATTTAGTAAAAAAAAAAGAGAAATAAGCACGTTGTAATAAAATTGATATTTATATTTACGTACCTTCAGGGCGTTCAGGTCAATGTCGTCGAGCGAGCAGTTGACGCTCGGTGCCAAATTATGCGCCATCTTGATACGCCACTTGCGCTCCCTCGCGTTATCTCTCTCGTTAGAACGCACGGAATCGGACCAGACGTGCCCCCCTCTCTTACTCACTACCTCCTTCTCACTCTCTGTCTCTCTTTCTTCTTCTCTCTTCTTTACTCTTCTCGCTTCTTATATTTCCTTCTCTCTTTTTCTCTATCCAACCTCGCCTTCCACTACCACTACCCCACCAAATCGTCAGACTTACTTGCTATCTCTCTCACTCTCGTTGTTTCTTTCTTTCTCTGTCTCTCTCTATCTCTTTCTTTTATTTCTTTCGACTGGCAGCACACCACGAGAGGTTGACAAAAATACAAGGATTTAATATAAAAGATAATATATAATGTCTTCCTAGATTTTATTCCTATTCCGAATTATCGTACTTCCAAACTGTGACGTACCGGACACGAGCAACGATCACTAATAATGGAGAGAAGAAAATTCCCTCTGTCTATCTCTCTCTTTCTCTCTCTCTCTATATATATATATGTATATATATCTGTCTTTCTTCTACTCTTTCTCAATCGTAGGGGAGATGGGCGTACCGGCGAACCTCCTCTAAGGAACAGACCAAAGACACTTCTTTTTCTTCCCTTCCCCTCGTAGAAACTTTTTATTTTTTTATAAAAGAGGCAAAAAGGTGGGAGAGGGAATAAGGTAGGGTAAAGGGAGATGAAATGGGAGGTCCTATTCGATGATTTTAAAATCCACTTTAAATGGAATAAGACACACGCGAGTTGCGACGACAGGAGTAGAACCGCGGCGGCACATGGCGCACACACTCGGATTTCACTAAAGAGAGGAGGAAAAGACCCTAGCGAAGGTACATATGTACTAATATACACGAGAGAAGGACGGAAACGGGCTAACACGATCAGACCGTTCCGTGACGCGCCCCCATCTCGCGTCCTCGTAGTTTTTAGTTGCAGTTGTCGTTATTGTTATATTATATTTTTTTCTCTTATTTTTAAATACGTACAGTCGCAGCGCTCAGCGCTGGTATCACTATATCGTCATACCGAATATTATTTAAGGATAAACGTACCCCGAAAGTTAAGCGCACACGCACCACGGCAACGGCCGTTCCACGTCCTGTGCGACTGCCCTCTCGTTCCTTCTCACCCTCTCCTCCTTCACCTTCTACAACTTCTTCTACCCCCACTACAATCATCCTCGCCGCCGCTCCTCACGACGCGATCTTACTCATACACCCCCTATGCGCATGCTCTGCTACCCCCTCTTTCATTTGCTCCCACGCGTCAATTCACTCATAGATCCTCTATGCGCATGCGCCAACTACCCTCTCTCTCTCTCTCTTTTTTATTCGCTTGCTCCCACGCGTCAATTCAATGTGTCTATCATTCCTTGTTATTTTCCGTTTCCCCAATGATCGTCGTCTCTAATATTCAAGTACTTTTCATCCCAATTACGATAAAAACAACAATGTACAACTATCTATTTGTATTTCGTTTAATAACTTGTAATAAAAACTCATAAAAACAAGAAACATTTATTTATAATATGTTCGGCCGGTAATCAAATTTATAAATTTTGAATTATATTGCGACATCTGTGAGATTATCTTTTTATTACATTGTTGAACTCGCCCGGGAAAATACAAATGTTTTATGTAGGTATCGAAGATGCTTAAATCAAATATAATTATATACGTGCCCATAAGATTACTTATAAAAGTAATCTAAGTCATTATATTTCATGTTTCGAGATATTTCATGAATTCCATTTAATTTTGAATTTTGAATTTCATATAATGTTGAAATTACAACCCTATCTAATGGTACATTTTTGATAATATCGTAAAGATTACATTGAATTAATTTAGTTTAAAATTTAAAATTTTTAGTGTGAAATAACTAATAAATTCATTTTTTTTAATATTGACTAGACCATTTTTATAATCATAGGCTCATATATGTAATACAATATATTATATATATGTATATATAATACAATAAGAAAAATATTTTGTTACGTTTACTAATTTTGTAATAATCACTTATATCTTTACTTTGTTATTTTTAATATCCCATCCGTGTGTTTTAAAATCACACCGATTGTTCAAAAATATTTTTTTATTTATCTTGAAAAAATATTCAATTATTTACTCTGATAGAATGATGATGATAATAATACGAACGCAGCAATTATAAATATCCATGATAATTAAATACATATTTAATTTAACCCTTAACGAACAACCGCATTTTTCTAAATAGTTGACCAGTAGATTGACGGATTTTTAAGATATTTAAAAATATATTTTTGTTTCTTCTTTCAAGAAATAATTGCCGATCGCTAAAGGTTAATGATATATGATAAAATATATCTATATTTAAATATCTATGATATATCTGAAATAAAAGTTGCTTTCCCCCGACACGAAAACCAGTTATTACAAATTCTCAACTGTTATTATATTTTTACGAATATTGCAACACAAAAATACAGAATTCTTCTTTATCACTTGAGATTCATTTTTTAAAACGATTTAATGCAATAAGCACAAATAATAAAAAATTAAAAAAATTTAACAAAAAATACCGTTTCAATAGTAATCACATAAGAAACTATACTAAAATATAAGCCATTTATACAACTGAATCCGCATTGTATCATTGCATGAACGAATTACTAACAAACGAATTTTTGGAGAAAGCGACTTTTATATTTTATATAAGTAGTATAGAAATATTGATAACTGATCAATAAAATTTTCAATTATAACAATTAACTTATTTTTCTATTAAATAAGAATATACACAAAACAAGATAAATTTGTTAAGTAGGAGATTACGAATTAACAGCTTAAAGAGACATTTTTACAATTATATGTGTTTTACACTGGCACTTAGAAATGTCATGAATATAACATTAGTTTAAGTAACTTCATTGTGCATTATTTGCCAATGAAGAAATCATTCTTATTGCAATATCTCTTATTTGTACAAACGAATGCTTTAACATAAAGCAGCTAATTTACGAACTGTATTCAAATCTCTAAGCAACATTTGCACTGTTTGCTTCGTTCGTGGTTGCACATCTGGACTAGGTATGATCTCGTCTGAATCCATAGCTTCCAAAGCTGTATAAAATATACCGATTAATATTATTTAATATTTCGAATTATGATAATTATTTTTCATAAATGATAAGATTACCAGAAACTTGAGCTTCTAACGATACTAATCTTGATTCTATGTGATTTTGAAAATGTTCAATGTGTTCCAATAATCTCATTCGACACTCGGCAGAATCTATTGGCGCTTCTGGTTCTGGTATAAATGGTTGTAAAGGAGTTAATAATTCCTCTCCAATTTCAGGTACATCTGTTTCACTATGCATGTCACCGAACAATCCTGACGCCGATTTGCTATCTTCCGATCCATGCGTATCTATCGTAATATAATAAAAATAATATAATAAATATCTTCAATATAATAGATACAAAAAGAAATACTTTCTTTCAACGTACTTATATTTTCTATTGATTTTTCCAGCTTCAATCTTTGATTTTCATTTGGACTTTCATTTCTTGTTAATGCGCCTAATAAAATATGACCACCATCTTTTGAATTAGCTAAATCCTCTTTTTTACACATTACTTTAGACTCGTTGGAATTAGAACTATCTTCTTCTAAAATTTTCATTAACTCTGAGTCCGAGGCTATTGATTTATCATCATGATCATCCTTCACAGATGTTTTAGTTTCTATTTTAATGTCTGCACGTCTTGGAGTTTCTGAACCTGTATCGATAAAGTCTATAGATGTTTTCATTATTTCCATTACTGGAATAGGATCCATATCAGGTTTAGGTACATCCAATTGTTCCCAATTTTTAGCCCAGAGATATAATTTGGGGTGATCTTTTTTCCTAATAAATATATACATATATATAAACTAATAATATTAATAACAATACAAAACATTTGCCATTAGTGATTAATCGTTATAATTTTTCATTCAGGCCAAAACGGTCATTAGTGATTAAAATTCTTAGATATTTCTCAGATTGACGAAAAATCTCTGGCCTGAATGAAAAGCTAACTATATTAGTAAAATCGAATAAAATAAAGAAACTTTTCTTACTGCGCTACGTTTATCTTCACCCTCAGACTACGAAGTATTTGTTGCATTTGCAATAAAGCAGAGACTAAATCGTATGAACGCTTTAATACTGCAGTCCTTGTATTTACTAAAGTTTGATTCTTCTTTCGAGTAGATAAGCTAATAATTAAATATTTTTTTTAAGGATTTAGTATAATCAGATGTTATTAAACCTTTTGTTACGGGTGCCAATTACAGTCGAACAAAATAATCTCTACTGTATAGTAAAATATCTTTTGATTCGATCCTATTAAAAATATATTCCGAACACGAAACAAGTTTTTTCTGTTCTTTAAAATAATTTTGTTCTAATCGATAATAAGGAATGTGAATACACTGAAAAATATCAACTACAATATTCACACTTTCTGAATGGACTGCCGTAACAAAAGGATTAGAAAAATAACTATAAACAAAAATATACTATATAAACATAGTATATGTTAAAATACCTTGGCAATTTGCCTTCCTTTATCCAATCTTGATCGTGGTAATATTTTTTCGATGGCCTTTCTCTAAACGGATTACGACATATATAACAAACATATTTTTCAGGAACATCTTTTTCCTTCTCTATGGAATTGCAATGACCATGTTGCCAACATAAGCAAAGATCACATTGTATCATCAAACCATCCTCTTCCATGTAGCCACAAGTGCAATTTATTATTTCTTCTCGCCTAAGTTGTTCAACTTTAACCATTTCTCCGTTAATCATCATCATAATTCCTTCGCTTTCTATAAATAAAATATCAACAAACACTATAATTAATTTATTAAATTTGTACAATTTAATTAGGTATTTGTCAATAATTTTTTTCTTAACGATAGGGGAATTATTCCTGTTTTTAAGTAAACGGTAGCATACCTATCAAGAAAATTGATTGATAATTCTTTTATTTTTATATCAAAAATATTCACCCTAAACTAAGTGCCTTTTCATAAAAAAAAAAAATGCGTAAACGGAAGTGAGCGTAATGAATGAAATAACGTGAATGGTTAGCTGAGTTGTTTCATGAAAAACATTTAGTTTCTAAATATTTCTTACTATTAATAATTATTTAATTATATTTATTACGACTGTTTGTTAATATTTATACTATCTGTGTATAAAATGATAAGGTTCGTTAATTATAAAAAACAAAGGAGGGCTAATGAAATTATCTTGAAATAAAGAAGAATGTTTAAAAAAAACGAACAAAATACCTTCCGTATCATTACTAATATCTCTTTTTGCAGAATCCCCTTTTAAGGGGTCGCCTTTCTCAAGGCGAGAATCATTAAGTTGACCTAGGAGCAATAAAAAGATAATACGATAATGAAATAATAATAATAATAATAATAATAATAATAATAATAATAATAAGAATAAGAATAAAAATAATAATAATAATAAAATATATTTAATATTTTTAATTTTAATATTACATAATGTGATTAAATCTACATTACTAATTGCAATTTAATAATGCAAATAGTGAACTTACTATTTTGACTATTCTCATCACTTTTACAGTCAGATTTTCTACGGCTGTATCTATACATAGGAGCAGTAGGACCTTCTGCATCTACAGCACTGTCATCAAGATCACCATAATCATCAACAATATCTGGCATACCTATGTATAGGTCCATTAAATATCGAATTATTTAATGTTGACTATGTTGAGATATGTTAGATAGTTGTATAATTTCTTTCGTATTTCTTCCTAATACAGTGTCTGATTTTATTGTGTCAGAGAAATTATTAACAATAATAGTGTTTAATATAGAATTGAATAAACAAATTATCTTTATTTAAATTCAAGTAATTTAAATAATTTTCAAATACGGAAGAAATTATTCAACAACTTATATATATATATATATAAATATATATAATATGACTATAAAGCTGTAGAATATTATGTACCATGTCGCTTTTTTCCTTTAGATGGAACATCTGAACTATATTCAGATAATTGACGTTTCCTCTGACCCTTACCCTTTTCGATATGTAGAGGATCATCTAAAGACTTAGATCTATCGACCCTTTGTACTTCTGACGTCACAGACGGTCTTACAGGTAACAACGTCTTAATCCCAACTTTCTCTGGTCTCTCTTCCCTAATTTTCATATCAAATAATGTATCTGGTGACATAGCGCATGAATTTTCTTTTCTCTTTTCAATAACTTCATCTATTTCCATACTATGATTTGAAATAGGTGACATGGTTTCTATTTTAATATCTTCTTTATGTAATTCATTAAATTTCTCTACATGATTAACTTCATCTTCTCGTTCCTCGAATGTTGGTACCGATACAAATAAAGAAGAAGATTGTACAAAATTTAATCCTGATTGCGTCAGAGTTGCTGGTGATCTTTCTTGAGAAGCTTTCTTTTTTCCAAGTTTATGAATTTTGTCTATTACAGGTATCGTTTTCTTTGGAATAATGTCTTCTATGGACTCTCCAATTGTTCTTGCATATGCCAGATCTGCAACATTTGGCGTGGAACCCAAAAATTTCGAATACTCGGGATGATAATGCTTTATATGCATTTGCAAAAGATTTTCTTTCCTAAAAGTTTTATTACATCCTTGCTTAGGACACTTATAGGCACTATCTTCCATTTCCACTCGAAGACCTCCAATGAATACAGCTGCTTAAAAAGAAATTTATTTAAATAATAATATTAAACGTTATTTATTTTAATTAATAATTAATAATATAATTTTTAATAATAGGATAATCTTATCTTTTAAATATATATCATTAAAATATACATACTTACAATAAATCGCTCCTAATGTATCTTTAAAAAATAATAAAATGCAACAGAAAAATTGAGAGGATATTCTTTAACAATAATAATATCTTAATGAGAGAAATATTTTACCTCCATTATCAACAGGAGTTCCAGTAGTTCCTGCGGATGTAACTGGTACATTAACTGGCGTGTTAAATGACGTAAGTAATGTATTTTCATTAGCAACTGGTGTTTTTACTTTGGGCAATAACGTTTTAATTTTCTTTGGAACTTCTGGCGTAGAATGTTCTTGTTTTAACTTCTGTGGATGATTCCTTTTCTTACGGTGAATACAAAAATCAAATTTTTCTGGATCAAAGTCGAATTGGCCTTTGTTTTCCATAAATGTCCTAATGTCATTTCTCGATCTAAATTTTTTTCCACTCGATTTGCTAAAATAATATTATAAGACATTATAACAATTTCAGATAATGCAGATAAACAATGCATCTAAAATCCTTTGCTTACTGTATAAATAAAACATCCCATTTTCCCGCTGAGTTGCCAGCCTTTCTCTGAGTAAAATGTTTTTGCCATCCTGGTGGTAATCTTTTATCATGTACAATAATAGAACGACGTGGACCTATAAAACAAAATTTGTATATTAAGTGATACAATAAATGAAAAAATACTACAACTATAAATTCCTAGATTTAGATAATATAATACTTAACAAAAATAAAAACAAAGAATTATATTTACCATCGTTCCCATCTACAATATAAGATTCAATCCCTTGTGGTTCACCATCAATCCACGCTGGACCAACATGCTCTTCCTGCTCTGTATCAGATTTATGCATTTCTTTTTTGGTTTTCTTCGGTATCGGTTTCGGTTTAGGCACAGTTGCATTAAACCCTTTTAATAAATCTGTACCAGGATCATAACAGGGTCCAAATACAGTGCCATCCAAATCGAACTTTGATTCAGGGAAACTTTCAACGTTGCTACGTGAAACAGATTCTTCTTTCTTAGTTGTTGTTTTATCGCCATCAAGTTTAGAACGTTTTCTAGAATGAGTATGGAAAAGTTCCATGACTGTATGTTTTCTTTTCTTGTCCCTTCTCTCTTGTTTACTTCCTATATAACCGTCTCCTTGAACTGGTTGCTGCTATACAATTGTAATTGTAATATTAAAATAATAATTTCATTTTTGGTTAATTTTTCACTAAAATCAAATATTATTATTAAATACAAAATAACTATTCTAATTATTTCTAATAAAAATTTTTAACCTCAAATCAAAAATCCATTAATAGATCATCTTACAAATTTCGATCAATTGTTATTTTTATTATTGAATTAAACATTGCTACTTGTTATTTAGACAAATACAACCTCGAAGAAAGATGTAAAAGTATAAATTGGAACATATATTATGATAATTTTGAAAAAGAAAAATTTTTTCCAAACAGTGATTGACATTAAATAAATATAAATGTACTTTTTCGCGCAATCTATTACTTTTTATATTAAATGATATTTTCAACAAATAATTCTTTTCTAATTAAACTTTAAGTAGATATATACTGCAGACATATGGCAGCCCCATAACACCAAACAATAAAACTGTATTAACCAAAAATAATTATTACATTGTACAATTTAATAACTGAACAAAAATAAACGATATTATGAATCAATGATTATAAATAAAACAAAGTTATATTGAAAAAGAGAATATTTTTTTTATTAGAATATATTTTTCATAAATATTGATCACTTGTTTTATTCAAAATAAATATTCAAATAATATACTTTAAATCATCGAATTAATATATATCTAATTTTTTATATTCACTAGATATAAATATAAAAATCAAACAACAATAATGGCAATAAAAATAGAAACATCACCATTAAAAATGGTGTCAATTTAAATAGAAATATAATAATGAATAATAATAAAAAAACAAAACAAGAAAAAAAGAAAGGATTACTTTTAAATTAAGTTACGAATTAACAAGATAAATAATGTTCAAAAATCATAAAAGAAAAATATAAATTTTAATCTGGAAATTAAAGGGGGTTAGAAATAAATACATAACCTCAAAATATGAATTATATTCATACCGTTTCGGGCGGGGTGGTGCATTTAGTCATCTTCGAGGACCTGATAATCTTTGTGTATCCATCATCAAATAACACATTGTATTTGTCTAAGAGAAAATAAATAATTTATAATAAATAACTAGTAATATTATAAATTAACAAAAAAAAAATATCCTCCTCCCCAAATTGAAAACGTCAAATGGACAATGAGAGGACATTGTCGATCTCTGTCTTTCACACGGTGGTGGTATTGGTGTTGTTAAGGTTAGGTTACTTACCATTCCCTAAGACAGCATTTACTTTAGCAGGATATTTTCTACCATCCACCCACGTAGCAAGGACTCTTTCTCCGACTGCAAACTTTTTCATGCTCGGTGTTTCCCTGGGGGTGTCAAATTGACATATTACCTTTCCGCGTTTATAAATAAATAAAACGATAATCAATTTAATTTTTGCTTATTATTATATGCTTCGTGCAACCTTCTTCCTCTTGCATTTGAAACAAGATTTTAAATGCAACATAATATATTTATACTAATATATATATCAAAATAATTTCTCTTCCTGGAGATGAAATTAACATAATTTCGTTTGTTTTTTTTTTGTTTTGTTTAACACACCTTCCCATATGAAATTTAGATATATATATATATAAAAGAAAAAATGTCACATCATGAAATATATTAAATTAAAAAAAAAAGAAAAATAAGAAATAAAATTTGAAAAATACGAGGATAAAAATTAAACACTTATTTTAAACAAATATAAGAAGAAAAGTATTGTGATATAAAGCATGATTATGATTATTTATCGTTTGTATTTATGTATTTGAACAATTTATAATCTCTGTAAATGATGTCTATGATGTATTGGAAAAAAGAAGCTAAATATATATATATATATATCAATGAATACCTTAAATACGATAAGTTTGCAAGAATTTATTTTAATCATATTTACACGCAAGCTCTTCGATTATTATAACTTTTATCGACTTTAAAACAAACAATAACACCCGCTACCAATGTAAGTAAGTAATAAATAATTTTATTTATACGTTCTATTTTTTCATAATTAAAAACGCTATACACATTTTTTATTATTCTTAAAGAGAGAACAGTCAACAAACTACTACTAAAAGAAAAAAAGAAATACTTTAATCTACAATCGACGATACATAGAACACATCCAGAGATGCATTCATTTTTCAAGGAAAAAGATATTGAATAGAACATAGCCAGCAGAAATTAGCTTCAGAAGGAATAAGTATGTACGTAAAGCTATGAGAAAGAATATTTGATAGAAAGAAATAGAATATTCTACAGATCAAGAAAAATAATTAAGATTATTACCATATATAAGAGGAGTTTTCAAATACGATCTAAAAAAACAATGAGAATTGCTACAAATTTTATTATCTATCCTCTCTAATAACACAATATCCACTTACGGAGATGGCAGCACCCAAGTTTGCTCGCTTTAAAGAAAAACATATGACAGATTATACAACTGTCGTGATTTAGTAAACGTTACTATTAATTTCAGTAATTGGTAGTAATCTTAGGACTTATTTAGAAGATAAGTTAAATACGTTAATGTGATCGGGATGAATGAATTTTCTTTGCCATTACAGGTCTCATGAAATTATAATTTACATGTTAATAAAATTAACTGTTGTAGAGAATGAAAAATCTATAAATAGAATAGAAGCCATACGTATTGTCATGAAATCTGTACAAGCATTATTGAAATGTGATCGCAAATAGTAAGTTTTAGCATACGCCTTGCTTTTAACCTGTAAATAGGAGATATAAAATCTTATAGCATAAATAATATTTACTTACTTGGGTACTGTTTGCAATTCTCGCAGTCTCGAACTATCCATTGGTATCCACTCATCGAATCTTGCGTTCCATTTATCAAAATGTATCAAAACTTCTCTTTCCTCCCAATCTGTTTCCACTACTTTAGCAGAATACCTTCCCAAAAATATTGACGATTATTAAATCCACCACTCAAACATAATAATAATTAATTTATCCCGAATACTGAACATACCACTTTTCATTAAAATCCTTTGCTTCTAATTTGGCACCTTGGAAAAATTTTAAGCTACCACGATTTAAGATTTTAGCTTTAGAATCATTGACCTTGTCAAATTCTTTTTCGTTTACTTCCTTGAAACCATTTAATTCTTTAGTGTGAATCAAATCTTTGGAAGCATGTTGCATCGCTTCTTCAGGTTCAACAATACCCAATTTAATCGCCATACTGTTTACTTTGACATCTGGATCTTCAGAAGATTCTTCTTTACTAATACTTGAATCCTTTTCCATAAATAATGACTTGCTTTCCTGATCTGTCGAATTAGACTTTTCCAATAAATTAACTGAATCTGTTGATGATTCTAATTTAGAATAAGATTTCTCGCTGGTACTGTCAAACTTAGAATTCCTATCTTCCGACAATGAAGGAGAATGTCTCATATTTAAAATCTCAGCATTTATTAAATCCAAATCTTCTTGAGCATAAGAAGTAGATGTCTTAACAGACATGATTACTGGATCTAAAAATATAAAGAATCATTTTCATAATAAACGTCAAACTAAACGAACCATAAGAAACAAATAATAATTATTATGTTATTATAACAACAACAAAAATATAGAAGGATTAAAAAGAAATACATTATTGAAATAGAAGAAGATCAAAAAGAACATCTTCCCAAAGAGGTTTCGTTTGTTTCAATTATACATAAAAGTAATTCTGATGTTTACATCAGAATATTAATATTTATTCGAAGAAAGGTATTCTATATTTTTGTAAAAAGAAAAAAAGAAAAGTTCATAGGAATAAATGGTATATTTAAAGAAAGAGAAAAAAAATACATTATTTTGTTTATTTGTTCTCTCTCTCTGTCTGTCTGTCTGTCTGTCTCTCTTGAGAAGTATTTCGTACACGCGAGTTATTGTAAATATCGAAGAAGAGAGGATGAGTACAAGAGGAGTGAGGGTGGGGAGAGGAATGAGGGTGGGGAGTGGAATGAAGGTGGGAAGAAGAGAAGGAGGATGAGGAAAGGCACCGAACGTAGCGAAGTGTGAGAAAGAAGGATGGGGGGAGACATAAGCGGTAAAGGAAGAGAAAAAGGACGCACGAATCATACGACAATGTTCTCAAACACACACATACGCACAACTGACAAAGAAAGATAAATCAAATAGAATTATAGGAAAATAACGAAGTAACGTAGAGTAATAATTGGAAGTGTAATGGTACCTGGGTGGTTATCATAATCGGCAAATACCGATGGTACGCTGCCTTTCTTCAACGTAAGCTTATTAGTTTTATTAGCGGCTTCGTAATCGGCACGTTTAAAATGTCTGTGACAAACTATTTGACCGGGCGTCGGCTTGAAGTTAGAACCAAAAGGTGCAGCAGTCAACCACCTGCCTCTGAGTAAAGTGTCCTTAGGAAATTTATGAAGAGGTAAACCCTTGTTACGTGCCTCTTGTACATCTATATCGCAATTTGGCACGCAACATTTGCGCGCCATTCTCATAATCGGCACCGCTTGCGGTGGTATTATCCCCTTCTTAGCACGCGAGCGCGCTATTCGCCGCCGCTTCATTTACGCCGGTACTACATAGCAACGATCATTCGAGAGAAACATTCGCCACACAGGTTTCTTATATCTTAACAGCACTACACACCACTACCACAAAACAACACATCCACCACCTCTTTCTTCTTTTTCTCCTACTACTATTTCTTCTTCTTCTTCTTCTTCTTCTTCTACTACTACACTATTTCTTCTTCTACTTCAGCTTCTTCAATTTCGTTGTCTTCGTTTAATCCATATACCTTAGATTGTCGTAAATCTATTTATTTGTCTATCTATTAATTTTGGATATTATCACATTTTCGAAGTAGCCGTCATCGTTAACGACTACCTTGCACTGTTAGCTACTAAAACTTAGAAAAAGCTCGCTCGAAGCGCCTCACGAACAAGCGCGCCCTTTACACTTCACGAATACTCGATTTAACATACACAAGACCGACGACTAACTGACTAAACTACTGAACAACGATCGACTAATTCTATTTCCTAGCGGACAAACTATGAACTAATTATCGATTAACGTATCTCGAAACTTTCGTACTATACGATTTTTGATATATTCCACGATCATTATCTTATTACACCTTATCTTTAATATTCTTATTTTATCTTTATATTTCATATAGGTTCCTTTTTTTTAATTCGATTATTATTACCTTCTTCTTTCCTTTTTATTTTTCCTTTTTTTTTATCTATTTCAATAATTATATTAAACCGAAAAATTTAATTTGTTTGGTTATTAATCGATACTGGGGGAAGATATCGATAGAGAAATAATTTCGACCAATGAACGCAAGTAGCGACATCGTTATTAGAATAAACGTATTTCAAATCTACTTAATATGAACTATTTTCGTTTATGTATATTTTATATACGAGATATTTTACGTAACCAATGACCATGTTATTTTATTAATTACATTAATGGCCCCAACAAATATTCTCATATGCCACACTTTTTAATGAATAATTTTTATCTAATAAACTTATTAAATAATTATACATCAATAATGGACACGTACTAGTTTTGAATTGATTACATCATACAATAGACTGCAATTTTTAATAAACTTGCGCAATACTTTTACACACGTATATAAATTTGATATATGTTACACGATGGTAATATATATATATATTCTAATTACGACACAGTCGTAGATATTGATCAATTTCAAATTAAACACATCGTTCTTATATAAAAAATAAAAACATTATCTTTATAAATATTAATAATTTTATTACTTTATTAAAAATATTTTTTTCTGAAGATAATTATTTAAAATAATATCAAATATATTACTAGTTTGTAATTATTTGTACTACCATTAAGGCAGGAAGATTTCATTTTAGTTCATCCAATCAGAAACAACTAAGCCATCAATAATCACCAGATGGAGCAACGTTGTAATTTTTCTTTAAGTTCGTCCATTTTTTACACGTGACATCCGCTTACCGCGTTCTTTTATGTTCCTGACCGTTAGATCGTTGTAACGTGTGTGCTTGTTCTCTTCTTAGGAGCTAAGGTCGAATCGGCGACTTGCACTATTATTAAGATTCATCGAGTTTAAATAAAATCAATTAATATAATTAAACATGTCTACCAAGGCTGAGCTTGCTTGCGTTTACTCCGCTCTTATTCTCGTCGATGATGAAATTGCAGTAACGGTAAGAAAAATTTACCCTCCATGCTTTGCCATTCGTCACGTGCATTTATATATTATTATATTTAATTATTCAAATTAGTTTTGTTTTTTTATTGTAACTCCTTTTTCTTTTTTTTTTTATTCTCCAATTGTTTTATTTAAAAAAAAAAGTAACAGTTAAGTTAGAAAACCGAAACAAGCAATATAATGTAATACGTGAAAACACTTTACAATGCAAAACATAACTCTAACATTTTTATTTTAAATATTATAGGGAGAAAAAATCCAAACGATTTTAAAAGCTGCAAATGTGGACGTAGAGTCTTATTGGCCTGGACTTTTTGCCAAGGCTTTAGAAGGTATTAACGTGAAAGACCTCATCACTAGAATTGGATCTGGTGTTGGTGCTGCACCTGCTGCTGGTGGTATGTATTTTATTAGTATTATATAATATTTTACTTTTTTTTCTTATTTTATTTTGTAAAATAATGTCCTCTTCATCCACCGTTCTATATAAGGTTTATTGTTAGAATGGTCAGTAATCGAGGACATATCAAATGAAAATAGAATCTTATTTAGTCATTTGTTCAATACGTTTGGCTTAAATTCTGTTACCAACAATTAAAACAAAATTTTTAATAAATATATGTTTTAATTTTCTTTATATTAATTGAGCACTTTTCTCTTGTTTTATAGTTGCTACTGCTGCAGCTGCACCCGCAAGTACTGAAGCTGCCCCAGCTAAAGAAGAAAAGAAGAAGGAAGAACCCGAAGAAGAATCCGACGAGGACATGGGTTTCGGTAAGTTGAAGAAAATTTTGTTAAAATCTCATCTTTCAACATTTTACCAAACTTATAATATAATATTTTTTATTCTATAATCTAAGTAAAGGTATATTCAATGATTATTTTTGATCATGTATTAGCTACTGATAGCATATCTGAAGATAATACAATTAAATGAGAATAGTCTTTACATTTAAATATTTTTCTTTTTTTCAATATATATAAAAATGTAAACATAAATTTGTATATTAATTAAATTTCATTCCTTTACAGGTTTGTTCGATTAAACTCAGGGATCGCATTATGTTGGTCCATTCCTCTTTTATGTACAGTTATATTGTACAGTGAATAAAACATTTTAAAAATTTGAAATTATTATGAATTATTTGTACTTTTTCTTGTCACATCAGAGGAAGCATAAAGTAGTAGTAGTAGTAGTAGATGGTATAAGCACAATTTTACAATTTTTCTATACGAATACTTAAACGTAATACACACGTTGGTAGGACACATTTAAAATCTATTGTTGATATTGAGTACCTTTATGTATCAGGAGGGAGGAGCATTAATATCTTATTTTTATAATAATTTAGTTATGGTAGATGTGCGTTTACAGAAAAAGTTACATTTTTAGTATGTATTCGTGTGAATAGATTTATCTAAAATACGTTTCCTTCCGATAAGAAACTCGCAGTATTTAACATGTTCCGTGCCACGTGTACCACCAGTGGTACACGCAGACATATTTATATAATGTTCTGAAAACATGTTTATGATAAATTTAATTCTGTTAAATATATTTTTACCAAAAGAATATTTATACAAAATGATAACTAAAAAGATAAACTACTTATAGATTAACGATGTAATGAAATATTTTGTGATAAATATATCAATTTTTAGTCAAAATATCAAATGGTTTGGCACGGAACATGTTAAACTAATATTTCGGACTTTACTATTATCGTCATCTCATTAAATTTTAGAGACAATATATTACGTATATTTTACTTCTTCTTTTTTTTTCAAATCTAAGATATACATCTTTCATAAATATTTGAGATTTGGTAACTATGTGAGACGCTTATATTGAATTCTTAGCATCGTTTGAAAGAGCCTGCTTTCATTTAGACATTGAAAATATTTTGCAAATTGTCGTGGGATAGGAAACTAATATTACAATTACATTAATACATACTACAGTTTACCATATTGTGGCCATATATAGAAAGAATAATTATATATATATATTTATATATATTTATATTCTATGAAGTTTCAGTCTATCAGACATTTCCAACAATTACATCTATGAGATCAGCGTTATCCATGCAGTAATTGGTTCAGATAATACCACAACTCTGCATGTAATTTGTAGTTCTTTAATTTATAGATCCTTCGCACGGCATTTATATCTTTTATTTCTTTTTTTTTAATTAAATATCCTCGATGTACACAAAACTTCTAGTAAAAAAAAGAGACAATATATTAAATAAAAAAACTCTTGGTAAATAATCGATATAAAAATGATCGCCGTATAGCAGTTTTTTTTTTATAATTAATATCTTTTTTTTTTCTTTTCTTTTTTTCTCTTTAATTTACGAGGGTTATCGATAAAATAAGTTCCTTGTAAGTATAACTTATTTTATGGATAATCCTAGTATATGAGTATCATAGAAAATAATTTCTCTGAGAAAACTCGACAATATTATTATATATCATATTATCTTGTAATTAATATCTGAAAATATCATTTGCGTTATATAAACTTATTCTCTGGTATTTAGTGAAAATAGTATGTGCGATTTATAATTCGTTATAGATTAATTATTTTTTTTCTTTTCTTTTCTTTTCTTTTCTTTTTTTTAAGTACTTATTACTATAGACATAATTATAAATAAACCAGCCCGAAGACTCGTGGATTATTGATCTGGAAGTTACATTAGGTGTTTATTCTTTTTCCGGTTCGGATAAGGGTAACCATTGTGCAGAAGCACCCTTCCCTGACAACACACGATGAAATAGTTCCCTCTGATATTTACTGGAAACCTCGCATTTTGCTATTAGCTCATTGTTAGCACGCAATATTAAAAACTTTAATGCACATTTCGAAAAGCTTTTATTAGGAACATCAAAGCTAAGAGTATCATTCCAGACTGGACTAGTTGCCTCCGTCTTGATACTAGATTTCTTCTTTTTAATTACTTTCCCATTTAGCTTAAGCAGCACCTAATAAATAATATTAAAAATGTTTTTAATCAAATTTCCTTTTATTCATTTTTTATTTATTTATTTATTTGTTCACCACCTACCTTCACATATGGATTGCAACCTGTTGGCTCGTCTGGTACAGGTAAATTCTTAGCCCTGACAACAATAACATTCAATTTTTCTGTTAATACTTGATATGAAAGAGACACCATCAATTCACCCAATGGTGGTGCTCTAAAACCACCTTCAGTCCCATAACGTAATATTGGTACTTTAACTGTATGTAGTGTTAATCCAAGAATATCTACTAAAGTAGATAAATTTAATTGGGCGTAACCCAATCCACGATGTCTTGAAAATGCATTAAAATCATATAAGAGAACTTCTAAAGTCCTATCGCACAACGACGATTCTGGATTAACTTCGAAAACAAAATCCTCGTCGAAGACTGTTGGCAATAAAGAAAAAAAAAAAAATACGTGAGTTAAATAATAAATGCATATTTTATTGATATTTTGTCGTAGATTTTACCTGGATTTAAAGTACGTCTATGTATTTTCGTTTGCCATACGTTACTTCGATCAGGTAATAGACGAATTTTAGCATAGGGATCAGCTGTTCCGCTAAGTTCACGAGCACGTAAATTGCGAGCCTTTTATTTTTGAGAAAAAACAAAAAAAAAACGATTCAAATATTTTGGTTTCAAATTAACAAATCAAAAGATTTATTTGACCAAGAATGAATTATATGAAATATATTTTTAAAAATACCTCTATAAGTCGTACAGTAAAAATACCAGCTGAAGCATCGTGAATCAACCCTATTTCCAAGTCACCCCTAAATTCATCCGTTGAAGACGTCGAAGAGGAAGAAGAGAGCTACGAAAAAACAATTATTAATAGATAATTAATTATGGTAAATTATTTTTGGTCATAATTACCGGAACTAATGTAAGAATAAAATTATTATATACCTTGTTCCGTGGTTCCGATTCGATTTCAAGACTATTAAGCCTTGAATGAGAGCTATCTAAGCTTCTAGGAGGATGTCTGACTATTACCATTCGTTTTTCTGATGCTACAACCGTACCTTCCGGTAAAGGTGGTGTAAGAGGACTCATGGGTGATGCTGGAATATCGTCGGATTCGGATAAATGATGTCGAACTATATATAAACAAATATATTTCAATTAATAATCATTTCCTTGGCACCAAATTCCAATTAGGAATAATAATGTTGAAGAATATATATATATTTTTTTTTTCAAAACAACAACCACCACGCTCACTTTTTCTTGGTGAATCACTAGCAATGCTATCGAATACATGATCAGATTGAGATTCTTCATCATCGGAACGACTAGCACTGTGTTTTGGAGTTCTATTATCACGACCAAGAGATACACTTGATCCTAATCCAACTAAAACATCTTTCGAAGATTTTGCAGCCTCTTCAGCTCTGTTCAATAAATCTTTTTCGAACCTGTAACAAAAATGTACGATATAGGAAGATATATAATTTTAAGGATAGATAATTCTACGCTGAGATATCGTTGGAACCGCAAATTATCTTTTCTTAAAAAAGCGTCTATGCAAATTTCTCCGTCATCGGTTTATTTCTCGATATTTTTTAACGAAAAAATTACAGAATGTTGTTAGATTGATGCTTTATAACATACGAAATATTTGGATATATTTACTTTAATCATCCCTCTAGAAAAAATTCGTAAAAAAGGTGTTTGTTTCATCAGTTATACCCTACCCCTCCACCGCATTAAGAAGAAGAATAAAAAAAAAACACACAAACCAATTAAGAGGACCAATGCCTGTAGGAAGTAACGGTGATCTTCTACGACGTGAACAAATCGTGTAAACGATAACTGCTGAAATAGCTCCAGTAGCAGCCCCAACGGTTCCTAAAACTGCAACCACTCCGGCTCCGTGAACGTCCATATTAATTCGATCCTTGTATCTATCTTAAATAAAATAAATCTCTCATTAAAAAAAAAAGAAATAATTTGAATTAATAATGAAAAATTCAAAAACAAGTATACTCATAAAACCGCACACACAAACATACACGTATTAACATCATAGAAAAATTAAACTAATTCTTTCATTACCGACGATAATGTTTGCAATGAGTTACGGTTATCTAAATTATTATTATTATTATTATTATTTAAAAAAAACATAATTAATTTCGACTCACTGTAGATTATTATTATTATTTGTCTTACATTATCCTTAATTAATATCCCCGTAGTTGATTTAAAGTTGAAATTCCTTTAGATCTGCTTACGCAAATGCAAGACATATGTTGCCGGTAAGGCTTTATGTGGCCTTGAAACATATACGGTATAACGTAATTGTCGCATAAGGGAAAAAGCACTGATTCTATCTCGTTTCGTGTTATTTTAACGCACATATACAACACGGTTACAACGATAAATAAGAAGAAAAACTGTTTGACGTTATAGAGACGTCGCATTGCTTGCAACCCCCAGGCACACGGATCGATATCCTTGTACCTAACAGGAGAATTCTCTTACTCCTAATTATTAGATCAACTGGCGGCCCCTTTTTAAATTATTTTTTCTCTCATCGTATCTACAAAATAATAAAATCGAATCCAATTTTTGTTTTTGGGACGATTCCGTTTACTTTAATTTTTTCTAAGTTTTGTTTATACAAAATTATTTCGCTTAGAGATTCGCAAATAATGGATCCATGAACCATCAACAGTTGATTCCTATGATTTTAATCTTACCAAAACACCCTATCTGCTTGTTCAATCAAAACGTGACATAAAGGTCACTAAAATGGAATATATATTTTCACGCGCATGATCCTTGATTATGTGCATTGGAAATGGTTATGCATATTGGTTTTTAGATTTTAATCTTCTTATATTACATTTTGGAATTTTTGATCTATTTTATTTCTAATACAGAAAGTATCTTTTTTTTTTTAATTCCACATTGATGGGTCGTGCATTTTGTCGTAATTTTTATTTCAATGATAATTTATTATAATTATAACAGAAATCTGTATCGAAAATATTTAAATAATTAAAATTATATAAATACGGTGTTGATTATTTTAATTATTTAATTACAATAATATAAATATTTTTAATTTATAATAATAAGATAACGCAACACAATTGTGTTGTATTTTGAATTGCGAGTCTTCGATTTCGATTTAAATTTAGGATCGATATAATTGAATCGCAATCGATATATCAAAAATCGAAAAATACGAATAACAATTTAATGAAATTGTAAGAGTCTAAAGTATTAATAATTAAATATTCTATATCATATTGGTATGTCATATATTCATTAATTATAGAAAAATGTGTTTTACAATTAAATAAGAATTATTAAGCTAAATTATCTAACCTAAACTGTATTTCGTAGAAGGATAAAAATATATATAGGAGACCTCTTACGGTGCAATGTCGTAACAGATATTAAATATGGCGAGCAAGGGTATTTTGTGTCTGCTGGAATCATCCAGTAAAATATCACAAGCAAACTTACCAGTAGCAAGTTTGATTGTAAGAAAATATTCAGATAAGGTATCTGATATTAAAACTCATACTGGACAGGTAAGCATACTTAAAAATCATTTAATTATTACATTTTATTTAACGTTCATTTCTAAATTATATTTTAAATATTATTTGATATTGGTTTTCGTATCATAAATAAACAGAGAGATTCTTTTATTTGCTAGGAATTTGAACCAGACGACTATCGACTTGTAAGATTTATTGATAGACCAAAACATGTTAACCCAAATTGGGCTATAAATTTAATATCAAAAGTACCATCGACCCCTGTAAAGAGTCGCATTATAGCTTGTGATGGCGGTGGTGGTCCTTTAGGACATCCCAAAGTTTACATTAATTTGGTAAAAATAAAACTAATGAAATGTCAACTTGTATAAACTAACAATTTTACTAACACACAAATGTATTATTTTGTCTTTTATATAGGATCAACCAGGTTCAAATACTTGTGGTTACTGCGGATTAGAATTTCACAAAGAAGATGATCATTAAATGATTTTACAAATTAGAATACAAATAGTGAGAAATATGTAAATCATTGTTAATTAAACTAATAATATATATCACATTAATAAAACAAATAGTAAAATTCTGGTATTGTTATATAGTCGTGTAGTATATGTATTTGTATTTATAAATAGTTTATAAAACTTATATGATTCTTATTAGTCTAAGAGAGAAATACTTAGACTTATGAATATAAAGAAAATAACATGTTAAACAAAGTTATTGTATTCTCATATTATTAACTAACAAGTTCATTAGTTATTACATATATATATAAAAGGTATATATATATATATACATATACATTTCTTTATATATTACAAGGCTGTTTTTTGATTATTCATACCGAGCGGTATTGCTTTCAATTCTGTTCTCATACAAAGAAATTCTCCGCATACGCACATTATACTCAACGAAACGACGTTTAAACTCCACCAACTGAACGACGTTGGGAAACTGGCATTGTATGCCCAACAACAACACAAGTGTATCAAATGAGCTGTACACGCAAAGTCCATACACTGTTTTGTTCTCTGTATTAACCACCATAAAGCCATAGCACCTACCAACGCGTTTAAAATAAAAATAACTATTACTAATTGTCCTCCAAAATTACGAACGTGTATTTCCTTGTATTGAAATGCGTAATCCAACGAATTTGTTGATCCTAAAAGCGATGCTATAATCCAAATCCATATTCCAAGAAAAAAATACATGACCGATTGCACCGCCACTATTTGAGATATTATGAGAATAGGATCCCATGTGGTTTTACGAAATTGACCAGAAATATTGTTCATGGCTTTGCTTGAAAATAGTTTCATTTCATTGACAAATACCATCCAATTTCGTTTACTGTTATTTCCATTATAATTGTCAATGTGATATCTTCTTAAGCGATCTAAAAAAAACGAAATATAAATAATATTAGGGCTTAATACTATTTCGTTTAACGCGTTAAGTTATTTATCTTTTTCATTTTCATCCAATTATCATATAAAATATTTTTCAAAACCTTTTTAATATCTAACCTATATCTTTCTAACCTAAAATATTTTATTTACACGATATTACACAGTTTTAAAAAGGTTATATTTCAAATATTAAAAGAAAGAAGTGTTTATTGCATTAATACAATAAATTATGAAGTTCCACGTCAAATTCAAACTGACATGTTTACTTAAACACACGCATTCATAGAAATGCACACAAGTTAGACACAATAAAGAAGTAAATAACCTTTACATACTTATGCTTGATAGAAACTCCTCGTAATAATATATTTAATCGTAATATTGTGTTTATATCAAAGTAATTATCATTATTACTATTATTGGAAAATAAAATAAGTCCAATAAAGAGGTAGAACAAATTAATAATAGATAGTAATCCTGATTAAGAGGTTAGAATTATAGGCGCCATACGGAGACTCCAGTCGAAGTTTGTTTAACTCTATATTCAAAAACGGTCTGTAATAAATATTTTATTCGAGAGTTTTATCATTAAAAATAAAAACGTTTTGTAAATTATAAAACAGAACAATCATGAGTCACGCGTATAAAAAAGCATTAGGAAAATCATCCAAATATTCGCCTTTCTTTGTTGTTATTGTTATTATTATTATTTTTATTATTATTATTATTACTATCATCGATTAAAAACTGTGTCACAGGAAAGAAACATTATTCGGTATTGTTTAATAAATTTTAATAGAATTCTAAATGAATAAAAAATATTCAAATTTTTATTAAGCTTTTTGAGTTATAGAAAATAGTGAAATCATTATGGGTGATATTCATAATTCAATTTCACAATTATGCTAAGAATGAACTTCATATAATGATGGTCTTTTTTAATTAAATATCATTTTAACGATTTTATAAAATTATAATTTGTATTATAAAAATAATTTTAATATATATATATAATTAATTACATAAAATTGTTTTGTTTTAAATTAGATCATTTTTTTTTATAAATTACTATGTTTACGGTCAGACGTATCTTCATTTAAGAATTAGTAGAATAATTCTATTATCAAATAAACCAATAGAAATTGAGATATATAAACTTTTTAAATTTCCCCCCCAACTACAGTAGCACGCTATTGGTCAGAATAATTATTGGGTAATAGTTGCACAAGTTCTTCGTGAATGAAATTTTTTAAACGGGAATCTACTATTATCGATTATCGGATAAACATGAATCTGCTATTATTAATTGTCGGTAAATACATGAAAATAATTTCTCTGAGGAAAGTTATCAAACAAATTATTTGGGGCAATCTTATCTTTCTTTGACGATAATATTATTTTTTATAAATATTTTTTCAATTAGTTTTATTCGCGACAAAATAATTCGTACAATGAATATTAATCAATTATTTAATGTTTTATTTAAAATAAATATATATTATATCTAATTGTAAGTCTAAAAAAAGATAATATAAAAAGTATTACTTTCCATACCTGTCTGTAGAATTTTTATTGAACATTAATTAAAATTAAATATGTTAATCTTAATAATTAAAATATTTATGTACGCTGATATTGGATAAGAGGAAAAAAAAGAAAATACAATTTTATCTCTTTAATGTTTTTGATTACTAGTAAAAGTATAAAAATAGAACAAATTTAACGTATACGATCAATAATAACAGAAACAATTACAAATATTAGCATTTCTTGGAATATTTTTTTAATTGGTAACAAAAGAAAATTCTATTTTATGCTATTGGTTAATAGATACGGGCCGGGGTGTAGGGAACGGGGAAAGAAGTTGAAAGGAGATTAGAAACAAAAGAGTTGTGAAATGATGATTGGATATTCACAAGCGCGCGTATTAAAACTGTCCAGTCGTTATCCAGCTTTCTGAAGAAAAGCGTACTGTCGTCACGACGCATTTGTGTTTGGAAAACGCTCATCGATTGTGAAAGGCTTTATGGTAACAATGATGTTTGTATTACAATATTGCATTTAACGATATGCATTATATTAATAAATTTATTGTAATGATTGTTAACATTACGTAAAATAATGAATCGAAAATGTCAACATTATAAATTAAAAGTTAACATCGCGAAATGATATACACATACACACTATAGATATTTTTTTCAAATAAATAATAATACATTTATATATTGACTTTTATATACAGATTTTCATTGTTTACGGAATCAAGAAAAATTTTAAATGAATTGAAGTGAAATATCATTTTAAATAATGAAGATCAATACAAATGCGAGTTGAAAGAATTCTAACTAAAAATTATTATTATTAATTATTTTGTTATATTAAGGATAATAGAATTGACAAAAACTTCAAATGTCTCTTGATGATGATTTCGAAAGACCGTTCGAGGAATTTGAACCATTACAATGGGGTGCTCTTAGAGAATTATGTAACGCTAACAAAGAATATTTTTCAACGCATCAAGATGATAATGGGTCAAGAATCCTTGCTAGCCTTTTGGCAATATTGGATCACTTAGAAAAAATGCAACCATCGTACAAAGAAATCTCAAAAATTGCACCAATGTTTGACTTCGATGAACAAACCCCAGGAAATGGATATAGAAGTTTTTTATTATTAGTTGACAGAAGTATTATGCACTCTGGTACGGTATGCCGTCAAATGTATTGTCAAAAAGATTCCTTCCTATTTCGTAAAAGTTATTATATGCGGTAAATAATTTTCTTTTATATATTTTGCAACTATCTTTTTTTTCACCTATTATTTATATGTATATATATATATATATATATATATAAAATTAATTTTATATTTATTCAGTGAAGTTGAAGCTTGCTCCCAATTGTTAGCGTCTTTATATACTTGCTTACAATTTTTGAAAATAATTTTTTCTTGGAGCGATCGTACAAAGGATGGAAAATTATCTCTGTTCTCTTCTAGTGAACATAGCCCTCAAGAACTTTTAAATCAAGCAGAGATTGTTAATCAATATTGTTTTTATGGTAGATGTTTAGGATTCCAGGTATTTAAAAAAAATTATTATTATTATTATCATCATTAAACCTGATACGAGATTAAATATTAAAGGATTGCATTACAAACGTGTTCTAGTTTGGTGAAAATATAAAACACATTTTAAAAACTATATCTGTCTGTTTGGCCTCATTCAGCGAAGTTTATTATTCTAATGGAACATTATTTGGACGATGCGCCAATTCCTTAAAATATGTAATGGATCCAGAAGCAAGAGCACGTCGTATTGTCCATGTATCTCAGCACGCAGATGTTTCATTTTGTCAATCTTTCTGGTTTTTGAATGAAAATGGTAAAACTTTATGCAAAATTTAAAAAAGGAAAATAATTTAAAGTATATTATATTATTTATATTATGAATTTCAGAACTATTATGCAGTTCTGTATCAATGGCTGTACCATTAAGTATAAATCAAATAATATCTATACCACCTGAAGAATTAACACTCGATGCACTTGATGGAGAAAAGATTAGTATTCCAATACCAAACAGTCATATTGGAAGAAAGCCAATACATGTTCGATTACTTAGTTCTGTGCGTCGTGTTGGAATGGTATAAAAATTATTTACATTTCTTTTTTTATAGACAAGATAAAAATATTTTCTTTTTCAGGTTGGATCAGCAGGTACTGGAGGGGAATTACTTGACCTATCTGAAAGCTTGATTATTCATACTCATGGAGGAGGTTTCGTAGCACAAACTTCTCGTTCGCACGAATCGTATTTACGAACGTGGGCAGTAAAATTAGGTGTGCCTATTTTAAGTATAGATTACAGTTTAGCACCAGAAGCACCGTTTCCTCGTGCCCTTGAAGAAATATTATATGCTTATGCGTGGTCATTGAATCATGCCAGCACATTGCTTGGAAGTACGGCACAAAAAGTAATCCTTATTGGTAAAACATTTTTACAAATTTATTTCAAAAGAATATAAATTTATATTTGAATATATTATTAGAGTTGAAATTATTTCACACAAATAATTTACAAAAAATAACGCATTAACAGGGGATTCTGCAGGTGCTAATTTGAACTTAGGAATGACTTTGAAATGTTTACAAATGAATATAAGAAAACCAGATGGTATTTTTATGGCATATACACCAATTTGGGTAGAATTTGTAACATCACCATCACGATTATTAAGCCTAACAGATCTATTGCTACCTTTTGGTTTTATGATGCGATGCCTAAAAGCTTACACTGTGTCAGATAATAAAAAAACCATAGGGTAATATTAAAAATGATTTATAATAGTACCTATATTTTATTTTATATTATTTTTAAATGACTATAGAAAAAAAATTGTTAATGGAAATACAAACAAACTTTCTTTATAGTCCTAGAGAAAAAAGTCAAAGTGGCGATGAAGTCGTAGAATCGGAAACTGAGTCGTTTGCAGAAGTTAGTGAGAGTGATCTCATAGCATTGGCTCTTAGTCCTAATGGAGATGAAACTAACGATGCGCATAAACTTGCCTCGCTTCCGTCTGACTCAACATTAAACTCTGTAAGCCTAGCAGATGTTGATGGTATGTACAACGTTAAACAAATTATTTTCGTAACGCATATTATATAGTATTTAAGTAATATTTATTATTTAGTATAATAGTATCAAAATAAATGTAAAAAAAAAGTTATTTATTATAATACTAGGAATAGATCACCCAAAACAAGAAGTTAAGTCACAAGAATATATCCAAAAATTTTTAGAAATGTATAGAAACTCAAGCGTATGTACTTCGGTTCCCGTATTAAATAATTATAATGGTACAGATGACAATCCTCCAAACAATGGCAAATCATGGTCATTTTTTGGATGGCCTCTTGGTGGAGATAAAAGAGAAGTTAGAGAACTCAATATGGAAAGAGCAAAAAGCCCTTCAGAAGAATTTGTATTTACTGTTCCCAAAGATCCATTTTTGAGTCCATATCTTGCATCGGATGATATATTAGCTCGTTTTCCACCCGTCAAAATTTTAGTGAGTTTAATGTTGCATTAGATTTCATCGTTAGAATTTTTCTTTTTTCATGGAAAATTATTAATACTCAGATATCGTCATTTTAGACAATGGAACTGGATCCTTGTCTTGATGATTGTGTCATGTTTGCAAAAAAATTAAAATCGTTAGGAAATTTAGTAACACTTGATATATTATCTGGTTTGCCTCATGGTTTTCTCAATTTAGCACCGGTGAGATAATTTTACTTGATTATCCATATGTAATAATATTGATAGATATAATATAATATTATCTCATTTTAATATAACTTTTATAGATCTCAAAGGAAGCATATGAAGGCTCTGAAGTTTGCATTAAAAGGATCTTGGAATTATTACAGTTGTAATTTTATATACATATATGTAAAATTATATACGTGTATATGCTAAAAAGCTTTGTTAAAAATGTGATGATAATCTGTAAAAGTACTTTCCAACCTGGCTTGCGATTATTCAGAGAATGTTCAAATCTATCTGCAAGATCTGGTAATGTGTACATAAAATTTATTATCTACACTGGGACTATATATTATAATTTCTAATTTATGTATTTTATAATGATATTTATATGGTTACACGTTATTTATTAATTATTTTGAAAGTTTGTATTTTGCATATATATATATATATATATTTTATTTATTTATTTATGATTTTATAAATATAACTTATGCTTTTAACTTGGACTTAACTTTATGTTTAACACGTTTAAACGCTACGTCAATTCCTATGGATTTAACCTTATACTTTTTGTTCAGGCTACATCTATTGTCGTTCTTGTTTTTCTATGGTTGACAATTAATTGTAGCCTAAACAAAAAGCTCGGCAAAAGGAAGTTTAATACCTAAAGTATTAATTAGATTTTTCTTTAAATCTCTATGCATCCCTATATAACGAGTCTCTCTCTTTCTATTTAATAAATAAAGAAGAGGACGATATATTGGTTGCTGGTCAAAGATGGAAATATTTGTTTAGATTTTTATATTTGTATTATTGTTTATGTACAGGTGACTCCGTAACATTAGGTGCAACAGTAAATGTAATAACAAGGAGCTTCTTTATTCATAGAATTAAAAGACAAATATAATTTTGCTATGGAAAAAGAAAAAGAATGAAAAAATGATGTTAATGTACAAGAGGAATTGAATTAATTGATTGTCTGTTGACTCGTTTGATTAGCTCGAGGTCGCAAAGTTTTCTGTAAAACATGTGCATCTGCAGGTTCTATTCTTTTATAGTAATGTTGTTTAGTTTCCACTATTTCAAAACCAAATTTTTTATAGAAATCAATAGCTCCTTCGTTACTTATTTGAACATGACTACGAATATCGATAAATTATTTATTAGGAAATTATGGAAGCATAAAAATATTTCATTATAAATAATTGATACGCGTACTTACAGAAAAATAGAGTCAAAGTTTCCATCCTTATTAACATATTTTAATACATGTTGTACCATGACCGTCCCTATTCCTAATCTCCTATAAGGATACAAACATCCTAAAGTCATTATATATAATCGTCTAGAGTTTTCCGAAGTATCTACACGGCAACAAACAGCACCGACCTACAAATACAGAATATTATTCTTAAAAAATACAATACATATAAATAATTGTTCAAACATATAATCAATTGTTAATATAAATAAATAAGTATAAAATGAAATTAAATACCACTATGTCATTGTAATAGGCTAGTTTGGCTAATTCCCCTGCTTCTAAAACGTCCTTATAAAATTTTTCATTATATGAAACTGGAAAGACCACTTGATTAAGGAGTTTAAGTTGCTTAATATTATGAGGCGTTACATCTCCCAATTCTATCTTTGACCTGTAATGAACCATCAAATACTCGCGAACTTTATATTCACCTTCTATTACACTATCTTTAAATCGGCTTCTTACAATCATTATTATAAGCGTTTACTAATGTTAATTATTATTATTATCTAAAGGTTTGTTAGTCGGATTAATTATTATATAAATAATATTAAATTATTTTTTTGAATATATTTATTAATTTAATAAAAACGACTTCGTCGAGGATCACCTCAAAAACTTATTACAATTTACCTAGTCATATTGGCCAACAATAAACTCCTCTCTTAGGGATAGTTTTAATCTACTAGAGATTGGTCGCATTGCTAACATCGTTTTATGCATACAATATTGCGCGCGCATCACATTTGCCCGCCACTTTTCTTCTATGTCAGTTACTTTGATTGGTTATTTTGATTATTATATAATATAAGATAAGAAAATAAAATCTATTATATAATTATGAATTTTTCCTACAAATAATATTAAATATTATCAAAATGTCATATAATATTGATTAATTGTGTTTTTATTAATTATATTAGAATATATTTAATTTTCTGTTAGCTTATAAATTTGTTAAAAAATTGCCAACTTGACAGATGGAAAAAACTAAGTAACTATGGTAGATAATACCCTAAAAATGTTTGCAACGTTTGATGCGTATTGGTTGATATTGTTAAGCTGTATACTCATTAGATTAATTTAAATATTACGTCACGAGCCTAAGAATTTATTATTATTATTAATATTATTATATTTAGGTGATATTTTTGATCGTTCTTTTGTAGTAGAAGTAAAATATTATTTTTCTTCAATTTCCGTTCTTTACGGTATACCCTTTTAACTGGCTTGTATTTTTTTTCGTCGTCTTGATTATTTTTTCAATGTTTAATTGATAACCGTCAAAGATGACATTTTAATTTAAAATTTGCATTTTAATTTCCCAATATGGTCTTGACGGTCGCCATCTTAAATCCAACGACGTCATACCATAGTCGAGGAAAGATTTTTAGTAAGACGAAAGTCAAACGTGGCAGCAGTTGGTCTTTATCGATAGTGATTATATGAAAAATTCATAAATCCATCTTAAACAAATTTTACAATTATTTTCACCGGTGGTTAAATGCACCAAAGACTCGTCGATTAACAACGCTAAAATAGCACGAAAGATATTCAAAGCCAGGCATGAATTTTGGAATTGTAGAATGCCAATGATGTCTTGAAAATAATAAACGTAGAGGCGCCATTGGTACGCGCCATCTGGATATCGTCAAGAAGAAGTTATGGTAGTGAGAAATTGGAAAAACTTTCGAATAACATTTGTTACTTTTCGTAAGATCGTGTATCAAGAGGAGAAACTCTTATAATTTCAAATTGGTATAACACATCCTCTTGTAAATATAAAAGTATTTATGACTATAATTTTCTAATAGGAAACTTTTAACTATTTCTTAACCTCTAAATGATTTAAATGAAATTTAAGAATTTTCAACGTTTAACATTGAAATTAATTAAAAGAAAACGTTTATATTTGTCTTTTTTTAATACAATAATTTTAGATTATGAATAAAAATAAATTGATTTTAAAGAAGCATTTATAATTTTATTAGAAAACTATTTTATTTGAGATATAATTTAATTGAATATTAGCAATGGGAGAACTTGTTAAAGTTGTTGTCAAATCTGTTTCATATTTTTTCATTTTGGTCTTTAATTGTTATCAATACAGTATTTGATAATAATAAAAGATAATTATTGAAAATAATTATAAAATATTATATCTAATAAATTTGAATTATTTAATAAATAATTTGTTAAGTAGTATTTTATTAAAATATATATTTTTTTAAATTGATTCCAAAGCAATATTATATACGAATTTAATTATATATACAGTCAAACCTGTTTTTGTGCGATCCCTATCTACCGCACAAAAACAGGTTTTACTGTATATATGTTCTTTATTTATTTATTATTAACATTTTTTAAATAAAAAGAATTTTGTCCTTACACTTGTAAATAATTATTATTGTATAATTTCAGATTATTATGTCAATGCAGATATGTATTAAAGGGTTACAGTTCGTTTATAAAGAATATTATTATTTAAACTGTACATATTATTTGAAAATGAAAATAATAAATAATATATTAAGAGAATAAATGTATTCGTAAAGAGGATCTTTTTTAATGAAATAAAATATTAACTATAAATATGCAGAATTCAACAAAGCTTAATAGAGATCACGATTATGGAGAATTGTTGACAGTAAAATATAATTATACGAATGCTAATGCTCAGGAAGATATGATAGAAAATAATTTATTAAAAACTGTTTTAAAACCTATAAGGGTATCTTCATTGACGATAAATAAAGATACTTTAGGTGGACAAGTTAAGGATATAAATGAATTAAAAAAAATAACACCTCGTGTAAAGTTATTGGCTCACGATGTAAACAGTTTGAGGGAATTAACTAAAATTTCTTTACAAAATAAATCATTAGAATCTGAAAAAATTCAGATGTTTGAAAATACTAAACAAGAATTAAAAAAGTACTGTCGTACTTGTGCCGGTTTAAAGAGTCCTTTGATCGATATCTTCAGTGAAAGAGGTATTCAAATGAGACTTGGTCAACAGATCAAACATTTAGAAGAAATAAATCCTCAAGACAGTTTATCTACTCAAATGTGTATGGATTGTATTTGCGATTTGAAAATGAGTTATAAGTTTCATATGCAAATTAAAAAAGCTGAAATTAAATTAAAATCGCTTTATGTTACGTTAACCGAGACAATCACACATAATATGGAAACGGAAAAATTGCAATCTAACAGTCAAAAGCTGATAGAGGAAATTGATGATTGCTCTATAGTACCAGTGTCAACTAGTACTGATAATGACGAATTTGTTCCAAAAATATCTGCTATTTATTCTTTAAAGGATGTTAAATTATCACCTCCAGAAAGAGAAGAAAAAAATAACTCCGATGTAACGAGTAAAATTGAGCCAGATATTTTTGAAGAAGTCCCAGATCAACATCAAAGTGACGATAACGAATCTATTGAAGAATTTGACCCAGATGATCCACCGTTTCAACCCGATAGTTCGGACGTTGCAGAATCTGATGATGAAATTGAAAACAGTCACATGGATAGAAAACGAAATGCATCTAAAAAGGATAATATAAATAAAGTAAATAATCAATCTTTTCTGTCACAAAATTCTTCAGGTAGCAATTTGACTCAGAATCAAGATGATGCAAATCAAGATGATGCAAACCAAGATGATGTAAATCAAGATGATGCAAATCAAGATTCTAATCAGACTGTATATAAATATGATATGGCATTAAAGGCTTATGTCAAAGTAGATGTTGCGCAAGATAATTTAAATTCCAAATTTCAAATTAGTCAGAAGATTGATATAAAAAATAATGAATTTGAGAAAGATACTCCAAAGCAACCAAATATATTAAAGCGCAGACTTTTGCAACAAACGAAAAAAGATAGTTCAGGAAATAATGATGAGTCCAAATGTTCTATTATATCTGACATTAATGAATGTCCGAAAGATTCGAAAATTCCAAAATTAGATATGCAAAACTCTTTAAGCATTAACAATACCCAAGAAGATGGAATTATGTACGTCACTGTAAAAGGTTCTAAACCGAATGAAATATTATTGGTGAAGGTTAAAAAAATGGATAAACCGCTTGAAAAGAAGGACGAGAAAAATGTGAGTAAAATAAAAGCATTTGATTTTAAACCAGTTGGTAAAATTTTAAAAAGATATGAAGCTTTAGCGACAAAAGAAAAGAATTTATTTACAGAACGTACTAAGAAATTGGATGAGAGAGAACAGATAATAGAAGAGCAAATAGAAGAATATAAGAAAAAACGTGAAAAAGTTTTGGGTAGTCAGCCAAGTTTACCAATTAAAAATGAAGAAACTCAGAATCGATTTGTTAAACGAGTAGAAAGTTCTGACGATCAAAAACCTCTCTTATATGAAGAAAGTAATTCCAATTTAAAGGTAGAATCTGACATTGATAGTAGTACTATGAATAGTACTGTTATGAAAGAAGAAAATGTTTCAGATGTTTCAGATTCACAACAGGATCAGTCGGGTTTAGGAAAGTCATATATGAACACAAAAGAGTACTTATCACGTTTAGCTAAACTTAAATTAAAATGGGAAGAGGCAAAAAAAAAGAAAGAATACTTACAAAAAGAACTTGATCAGTCTTACACGGAAGGAAACATGGAAAAATTATCACGCATTTTAGGAGAAAAAGAAAAAAATTTGTTAGAATTTCAAGATTATTTAAAGCAAAGAAAAATAGTTATTACCAGATTAAAAGATGAAGATATCATTTCCCTTTACGAAGATAGAAATAACACGTCTATTCAAAAAAGTTTACCCGATTTGATCGATGAAACAACGCCGGCAGATTATATACCAGAGGAAAATTATTTAGAGTGTGATTATTGTCCTGAAACATTTTCTTCTAAAGAAGTACTTGAGGATCATATAAAAATGCATGATTTCAAAATAATGCATTACTGTGAAGATTGTATGGAGGAGTTTCCTACAAACAAGGCAAAAAAAAATCATAATGTAATATGTTATAAAAAATTATTATGTAAATATTGTGATACAATGTTAGATTCTAAAGGAAAAAAGAGGCAGCACGAACAGAAACATTGTGATAATATGTTTGGCCAATTGTGCGATGTTTGTGGTGAAAAATTCAAACATCAGGGGACCCTAGATCAACATGTTAAAACTCAACATATGAGTTGGGAAAAAATTTATCAATGTACCAAATGTCCGAAAAAATTTGCATTCAAACAAAAATTGAGCTTTCATTTAAAATCTGTCCACACAACACTGAGAGCTTATTTATGCGAAGATTGCGGGGCAGATTTTAAAAATCCTGCCAGTCTAAGACATCACCGTATTCGTAAACACCAACCTGTAGGGAACAAAAGAGAATGTCCAGTCTGTCATAAATTAGTACCATTTTACAGCCTTTCTAAGCATATGTATACTCATAAAGCTTATACAATACAATGTCCAAATTGTGACAAGATGTTTAAGAATAGTTCAACATTAAAACAACATGTCAGAATACACGAGGATCAACGACAATATCGCTGTGATACTTGTGGCGTTGGATTTAATAGGAGGGATGGATTAAGACTTCATATGAAAGTTCATGAAAAAACTGATAGTAGGGGATTAAAAGAATGCTCGTGTCAAGTATGCGGCGAGAAATTCCCAAATCATTCTACGCTAGTTATACATAGAAATCGTGTACATAAAGATGGAAGGCAATATACGTGTCATATCTGCAATAGATCTATGATTTCAACAAGATCCTTGGAATGGCACATGTCTCATATACATAATGAATTGCTTCCTGGCATTGTAAAAGAAAATGTAGATGGTTTACAAGAAAAAAGAAGAGTTGCCTGTTACCATTGCAATAAGACTTTTAAAACAGAAATGATTTTAAGAACACATATTAAAAATACTCATATGGAGAAAGATCCTATGAAGTGTTTGGATTGCGATATGACATTTACTTCTGAAGTTAGATTGAGGCATCATATGATGGTAACTCATAATAGACTGGAAGGCACATTAGCATGTCCTCATTGTCCTAAACGATTTGTAAATCAGCTAAGGTTAAAAACTCATATGATATCTCATTCTGAAGAAAGACCATATACATGTGAAGTATGTGGATTTAACTTGAAAACTAAAATACAATTAATCAAGCATCATCAAAACAGACACAGCGATGAAAGACCTTTACAATGTAGATACTGTCCATGGAGGTGTAAACAAGTAAGCGCACTTGTTTGTCATGAAAGAACTCATACAAACGAACGACCTTATTCGTGTAGTGTTTGTAGACAGCGTTTTAAGTATTTGGGCGATAAGAACAAACATGAGAGACGTCATGAAAGTTTAGGAGGATCTGGATTTAAAAGAATAGTATCTGGCAGAAATATTAAGCATTCTAAGGTTCAAGGAGAATCCTCTTCTGAACAAGAACAGGAAGAATTAACGCACGTAGATACGCAGCTTACAGAAAGCCAATACGAAGAACAATCGTGTCAACCATTCGAAACGAAATATATCAAAGAAGAAATCGTTAAATTTGAAGAACCTGAAATTGCTGAAGAATATGAGCAAGTCTATGAACAGGTATATAAAGAATGTAAACCTATATGTCTAAGTAAAAATTTATTAATCAATTTCTTAATTATAGGATTATGAAGAAACATCTAGAGAAGCTTCCGAAGCAGCCGAAGTTATCATGAACATGGAAGACACCACTGTATATACAGAAGAAGTAACTGCAGATAACATTGAGTCAGCAGAAATAATGGCAAACGAAATGATGACTAATGAGATTTTGCAGAGCGGAACTGTTGTACATTTGCAACAACAGGATGACAATGGAAAAATTCAAGTTATTCCTGTAATGCTCTCTTTGCCTGATTTATCTGACACAAATACAGAAGTCAATTTAGCGACAGCATCTATAATGTATAACAATTGAAACTAACAAGTTAATTATTTCTAACTCTAGAAAAAAATGATACTTGCGAAATCAATATTTTGTGACTTGAGATAAAATTATATATATGTATAATTACAATGCTTTTTTATCTGAAGTAGTCACATTCCTGTAAAATAAATTCAGGATGTTTTCTGTATTAATGTGATTCATCGAATAATGATTACATGAAGTGAGAGTATATTTGCATACTTGGTAACATAAAGAACGATTTTTCGCTGCTAAAGTAGTAGTTTTTTCAAGACTATAAGAGAGAGAGAGAGAGAGAGAGAGAGAGAGAGAGTATAAGATTATATTAAAATTGTAATATATTATAAAATGACGGCTTCTGGTATTCTAACAAAAGTTTATACAATCTTCAAATTGTAAGGAAATAAATGGAACATAAAAAAAAAACAAAAAAAAATTACTTACATTAAAATAGAATCAACAATTATTATTGCTATAAGATACTATGTACAAATCTAAAGAAAAGAAAGAAAGAAAAAAAAAAGAAGAAGATATATAAGAATGTTAAATAATAATGCAATGTTAGATATTCATTTATTTATAAGATTGATAGAATATCATTAAGTATATATTTGTATATTTGAGACACCATGTCTATTTATCAAACTTGCTTGTTTCATTAAAAGAAGTTATTGTGGAATATAGGATTTTCTTTAAAAAGAGAAAACAAATAATAACAATAAAATATTTGTAAACACAATAGCTTTGCAAGGAAAACATAATAAATCCTTTGACATAGATAGTATATATTTTAAATATATAACTAGTGTAAGATAAAAGGTACAAGTTTTATAAAAGATTACTTTTTAATTATTAACACGTTGAGCGCCGCGTCAGCCAGCGGTGACTGACACTGGACTTTTCGTTTAGGCCGCGTCAACCACCGCTGGCTGACACTGACATACACGTGCGCGCGTGGCCTGACGGTAACTGCCTATAAAATCGGTGTGGCGCTCAACGTGTTAAAAGAAAACCAAGATTTTTTCATTAATATTTTTTGCTTCTGTATAAGTGGTACAATTTATTTTGGGTTGGTTGATTTCTTTATAAATAATTATTATATTTTGCAAAATATGTTTAAAAATTACTTGCAACAAGAAAAGATAAAAGAATGACATATTTGTAATTTATTATACGAATGTTTAATATTTTTTGTTAACGTTTTCTCCTACACATTTATTATTTTGATTTATTTTTTTAAAAGAAAAAGAACAGTATTGATTGTTATGTATTGGATGGAACAGATAAAATATGCCGATAAATTTCACACTTTATTTTTTTATATACTGTTTTTATTTTTTATTTTCAAATCCCGGCTGTAAATTAAACATGGTAATAAAAAAATATTTTCAATATTTAAAAATTCTTTGTTATTATGTTGATTATTTTAACAGCTTTTGAAAAGCCAAAAATATATTATGTGCATGTAACAGGTTTTATTACTTGTTAGTTGTATACATCGAATTATTCATTTGTGTATATAATTTAATATAAATTTATTTCTCTTTTATAAGTATTTTGTGTGTACCTATAATTTGTACCTTATATACTACTAAAGCCTATGTATATTATCATTATTAGAAATATTTTTTACTATTATGTAATATATCTCACATGTTTCCCCCTTTTTTTTCATTGGTAAATATACATATGTAAAATATATATTATATATATAGAAAATATCGTCACTTTCTCTTTAGGTAAAAAATAAAATTTACTTAGACATTGTGGAATCATTGCAAATAGATATCAACCTATCTAACGAAGGAATGAACCCCCGATATTATGCTGTACAAGAGGAAAATTTATAAACGTGAATGTACGAGCATGTTAATCGAAAGCATATTTCTTCTTTGCTCTTACTTTTTGTATATAAAGTTGTAATACGTGTTTTAATCATTGTAAGATTTTATAATAGAATAATTGCACTGTATTAAGTGGTCTAATTAATAGACTACTATAAGATGATATTTTTAATTCTAAGTTTTAATTTAAATTAATTTTTATTACCACTTTGATAATATTGTGCGAGAATGCTCCATGCTTTTGGAGACATAAAACCATCAGGTGGACATTTCCCTGCTTTAGCTAAATCTATAATAACAATGCATTTTTAACATATATATATATTATTATTATATTAAATAAGGAAATATTTCTTACCGCGCATTCTGGTTCCCGATATAAAATCAAAATCTTTTTTACGTTCCGAATTGAAGAAAGACATTTTCTTATTTTTCTTATCATAAGCAGCAACTTTAAATGGAATGATTTCTAAGCTTTGTAATCCTCGTGCTATTGAAAGAACTCTAGCACCATGAGTTGGATCATAGAGATTACCATCTGGTGTAGCCTTTTTATTCGGATGCGGTATACCAGCTGGATCTCTACCCACAATATAAAAGTTAGCACCTGCGTTCAATCTAGCTTTAGCATGCCATTGTACCTTAATAACAAATTTTATATTCAATATATATATATATATATATATATTATTATTAATAATATGAATTATATTAATAATATAAATCTTCATTTACTTCAACAGGACCAGCATACATCATAGGACTTGGAAAAATAGCTAGCAAAGTAGAATTAGCATCGAGTACACCTTCTTCTAAAATAGACTTATGTTGCATAATTCTTGTATGTAAAGGTACATCGTCTTCTTTTGTCCAGCCTCCTAACGGGTGTAATAATAATATAGGATTTTTAAAACCTCGCTCTTCGAGTAAACGTTTTCTCGTATCCTGTAAATAAAATACAATTTCACATTATTATTATAATTATATAATAATCCAATGTATTATAAAAGATAAATAATATATACCTGCATAAGTAAGGCATGACCGTTATGTATAGGATTTCTAAGTTGAAATGCAAACACAGCATCGGCTTTCATTTTTCTACATTTAGCTCGAATTTCGTTGGGTGTTAATCTGTATATATCAAGACCGTCGTGCCATTTAATCCTTTCTAATACTTCTATATCCCCACCTAACAACCAATCTCCTGATTCATAAATCATTTTAACATATGGATGTGCTAAGTTGTTAGTTCCAAATTGCCATCCACATCTTTCTTCTTTTCTATGAAAATAAAATTCCGGTCTTCGTAATATTGCCAAAGATTTGTTATTATATTTAAGTGTTATCGCCGAATGTCCCTCCAAACGATTTTTATCAGCAGTACTTATAGGAAGAACTATAGGAACAGATTGATTTACTTCTTTTCCACCTTCTAGTAGACATTTCAAATGTTGAGTCTAAAAACATTTCCCTTAAAGCCTTCAATTGTATTAAAAGAATAAAGAAGAATAATTATTGCTTATTTTATTTTTTATCGAGATATTATATATCATCGTTCTTTTTTTTTTTTTTTTATAGAAGCGTAAACGTGTATACATAAATATATACACTCAGAAGAATTATTATTATATACCTGTAGGTATTGGCTTTCTCTCATGAAACCAGTAAGTGGTAGAGCCCAGCCTTCTGCTAGAATTTGAAGCCATTGGGTATCAATTTTTGTTATTTCTATACTCTGCAGAGTATCTGCTTCTGCTTTGGCAGAAGCAATTCTGGATTCTGGAACAAAGAGTTCTCTTATAGGTGCAGTAGGTTTTGGTAATACTGGTATGATACACTGTTTTTCCAGAAGATCGATCACCGTTGCAGCTGATTCTTCTAAAGTGCAGTTTTCAGTGGTTACCACCAAATCAGGATTAATAGGTCTCTCGTACATTTGATCTATACCAGTAAAACCTTTAATAGCACCTTGTCGTGCTTTTTTATACAATCCTTTAGTATCTCTAGCTTCGCAAACATTAAGTGGAGTGTCAACAAATACTTCAAAGAAAGGAAGATCCGAAGCTTTATGTATTTCCCTTGCCATTTGTCTATCCTCTTCGAAAGGCGATACAAAACTACATAAACATATTTGTCCACTGTCTGCAAATAATTTTGCTACTTCTGCTACTCTTCTTATATTCTCTTTTCTATCCTCTTTACTAAAACCAAGATTGCAATTTAAACCACTCCTGACGTTATCACCGTCGAGTCCATAAGCTGCAATTCCATGATCAACTAATATCGCTTCCACTTGAAAAGCTATAGAAGTCTTTCCAGCTCCTGATAGACCAGTTAACCATACTGTACACCCACGGAAACCTCTTACATGACCTATCGCTTGACCACGTTTTGTTCTTGACACGTGATGCGCCTGTTCTGACACATTAGTACATGACTAAAAAAAAATAAAAAGACATTATATGAATAAGTATTATTTGTTATCTTATCTAATTTGGATAAAAAAAAAACTAATATACAATCTTTATTGACTTAATTATATATAATGCTTATCAAATGTAATTTTTAGATAAAAAGATATCTTTTTATCCTGTCACGTACCGTCATCATTTTTTTATGTGGATTTTCCATAATGCCATTCAATTTGTGATTATTTTTTTGCCCTTTTATCTTTCGATTTATTTTCTTTTAGAATCCAACAGGTCAAACGATTTCAAATTAATGTCAAAATATAATATAAATTATACTTTATATTCTTGATAAAATATTTCATAAGATATATGGAATTTGTTTTAGATTAATTTATTATCTTCATATCACACTACACAAGATATATACTTTTAAAGTTTAACGTAATATTACTTGTGATTTTATTAAAATTACATCATATGTTACACTATCTTATTGATATTATTAACATTATTAATAATTAGTGATAACAAGTGTTAATTGTAAGATAAACTTAACAGTTGCACTCGCGACGTTTTACCACGATACATTGATATGAACAAATTTAGTTAGAATAGATATGTTACTCAACACAAGTTCAATAATATACACTATTCCTAGTTAATGCAAGTTCCTATTTGATTTCGTTCTACTACGCATGCGCGTAATTCGAGCGCGAATACTTCTTGCATTTGATTTTATTTCAAATTGCATATTTAAAATTTTACGCAATTAAAGTATTATTGATATTTTTTTTCTTTTTCTATTCTTTTTTTAAACAATTGTACATTCGGTTAATCAATGCGTGTATGTTTTTTTATGTAAAAATATAGAAACTTTAATATTATTCTATATTCAAAATTGACGCTTCTTTTATCTATCGATATAAAAAGTGAATTAACAATGCATTTATAAAATGTTTGAAGAAATTTAAAATTTATTTTATTATTCATTTCTCGTTAATATTTGTTCATGCGCGGGAAACTCAAATGTGTCATTTGTAGTTATGGGTTATGTTGTTATAGATTAATTTTTAGTAAACATTTCAAAGTTATTTCTTAATTACAGAAGAGATGATTAAAATTGTTAAATGTGGTGTATTCGTATCCCATAATTGGAACATCAATATCTATCATAATGCACAATCTATAAGATCATTTAGTCGACAAGTATGAATGAATGAATGTTGAGGTTACTTTCTTATTTGATGAATGGTTTAATATTTACATATTTTTATATTTCTCGTCATTACAGTTAACAACGAATAAATATTCAAGAAGAATATTTTCTGGGATTCAACCTACCGGTAATGTTCATTTAGGAAATTATTTAGGTGTTATACAAAAATGGATCGAGTTACAAAATTCTGAAAAAACAGTTATATGGAGTATCGCAGATATGCATTCTATTACATTACCTCATGTAAGAAATTATAGATAATTTGTAATACTTGTAAAATGATATAATGTTTTCACATATGTTTGTATACATATTATTTTTAATATTAACAATTTGTACGTATTATATTTTTCCTATAGAATCCTACACTATTAAGAGATGATATTTTCAAAATAACAGCTACGTTATTGGCATGTGGGATAGATCCAAAGAAGAGTATATTATTCCAACAATCTAGTGTTTCCATGCATGCAGAATTGTGTTGGATACTTGGCTGTATCACCACCATGGCTAGGCTTGGACATTTGCCACAGTTCAAAGAAAAAAGTGAAAATTTGAAGAACGTTCCTTTAGGAATATATATCTACCCTGTTTTACAAGCCGCTGATATTTTACTTTACAGGTATAAGTAATATCTTCGTTCATACTCTTTTAAATTTTAATTATATGAAATAAAAAAAAAAGCAATTTCTAATATGCATTAGAGCTACAAATGTACCGGTTGGCTTGGATCAAGCACAGCATATACAATTATCACAGGATTTAGCATATTCTTTTAATAAAAAGTATGGAGATACTTTTCCGATACCAAAGACTCTTATTTGTGGTATGTATATTAATGTATAATTAAATATATGTAAATAAAAAGAAAATACACACACATATATATAATGATTGCATAAATTTTAGATAATGCAAGTTCCAGAATAAAATCACTACGAGATCCTGCAAAGAAAATGTCTAAATCAGATAAAGATGTCAAAAGTAGGTTGGATTTGATAGATAAACCAGAAGTGTTGTTAGAGAAAGTTAAAAAGTCTTTAACAGACTTGATATCTGAAGTAACTTATGAACCTGAAACGCGACCAGGTGTTTCTAATTTAGTTGCTATTCACTCTTTACTTACTGGAAAGTCACATGAAGAGATTTGTAAAGATGCGCAAGGTTTAGATACCGGAAAGTAGGTATTTTCTATTTATATAATGCTATCTGTGGCCTATAAGGCTTAACAGATTGTTGTAGTGCAGAGGATTAAAACTATTCAAGCTGTATTTTAATGTCTTTTTAATATTGTAGGTATAAATTGCTATTAGCAGATGTAATAATAGAAAAGTTAAAACCAATTCGGGAAGAGATATTTAGATTATTGAATGAACAATTATACTTGGATGAGGTTTTAAAAGAAGGTTCAGAAAAAGCAACAGAAATTGCATTTGATTGTTTTTCCGACGTAAAGGATAAAATAGGTTTTAGAAGAAATGTAACAACGACGACGAATGAAATGGCAAAATACACTAGTGTACATTGATTATATTATTTACAGGTAAATATTTATTATAAATAAATTATATAAGTTTTTTTTTCTTTTATTTTTAATAAAAGTAATATTATATAAAACTAATTTTATAAAAAAATATTTATAATAAATATTATTTCATGTCAATAACTAATTTACCTCGCAAATGACCTTCCGTTACTCTTTCATATGCAGTTGGTAAATCTTGGAAAGGATATACTTGTTTAACAACTGGTACTATCTGTAAAATACATTTTTAACATAACACTATTTATATATAATTTTAATGTTTAACTATATAATTAAAAATGATCTAATACAAATGTACCTGTCCACATTCAACAAAATCGTGAATCATATTCATGCCTGTTTCCGATGGTACGAATAAGCCCCATTTAATTGAACCTTTTTTATTAGATGTAGGAATATTATATTTAAATATGTCACCAAGATTTTTAAAGGCACCAGCTATCAATCCCAATTGATCGATATTTTTTAATAACGGAGAATTTAGTGTTATATAAGTATAATATGGATAACCTTTTGAATTTATTAAATCTGGTCCTTGATTGGAACAATCCAAAATTATATCATATCTGCGCAAAGTAAAATTGATTTATATACAATTGATAATAATTACTTATAAAAATGTGTGTCTCTGTGTGTTTATTACAGATCAGATGATAAAAAATTACATACGGTCCTTCAGAAATTATTTGCGCATCAGCATCGTTTTGTTTGTAATCTATTACAACATCAGCTCCTAGTTTCTCAACCATATTTACAGCATCGCTACTACAGGTGGTTATTACCTAAAACATTTTTAAACAATTGTTAATAAGAGAAGAAGAATGCGACAATAATATAATAATATAATATTACATGCATATTCCAAGCTTTCAATAGTTGTATAGCCATAGTACCAACACCTCCAGAACCACCTAATACGAGCATCCTTCTATTTAATCTCGTATCAATAGATGTTTTGTAACACATACCGCCAGTAATCCACAAAGCAGACCACGCTGTTAATCCGGCATATAAAATACTAGCAGCTTCAATGTACGATAAATTTTTTGGGTATCGATTAGTCTAAAATACATATATTTTTATCATATAATTATATTATAGGTGTAAAGAGTACATAGATATATAAATTACCAAGCTACTATCAAGAACCACATAATTAGCGTGACAGCCTTGTTTATCGACTGGAACTACTCCCCATACTTGGTCGCCTAATTTTAATTTATCTCCAACATTATGTCCCTTTGATACAACAATTCCAGAAAAATCTCTTCCCAATGTTAATGGAAATTCAATCATATCGTTGTACGTATAGCCACCAAAGGTTCGAACTTTGCGCATAAGGTTTAACAATGTTGCACCGTAACCACCTAAGCCAAAAATATAATTATTTAAAATATAATTAAATGTTAAGAGAAAATATGTTAACAAAGATAGTGATTAGTCATACGTATCATTGCAATGTCTATGGGATTTACACTTGATGCTTGGATTTTGATCAAAACTTCTGTTGGTTTAGTTATTATCGGTATTTTAACATTTGACAGTTTTAATTCATCCAAATCACCATAACTGTGTATCTGCCATGCTAACATTTTATTTTCTATATCTTCTTTGTATTTAGGTGACAATTGTGAGAGACATCGTAATTGCGTATCATTTATCGCACGTCTTAATTTTAATATATTCTTCGTTAACATTATCGATGAAGGAAGGAAGGAACTTTTAAGTTAAAACGTCTATGGAAAAAGATAGGTTAGCTTTTCGCGGCACAACTCTGTTGTGAAACTTTGCGCGGCAACGTGCGTGAAATTACAAATGCATATCATCAATGTTATATTAATAGAACTTCAAGGACCAAGAACGAAGAGCACTGATTTTATATTTTTTAAATAAATACTAATTATTTAATTTAAATAATAATTAAGATTACATTTTAATATATGTATTATACAAATGTTAGTATATTAATTTGAGCATCGTTTCATTTGATCTTTGTTTTTTTTTTTTAAATATCATTGCAATATGATAAGCAAATGCAAACTGAGAAAGGAATTATTTTGTTAATGATAAAACAGTAATTATATTGTAATAATTCTATTTTAACGTTAAATTATATTCAAACGATTATATATCTACGAATTAATATTATATATAATTATTTGTGTTTATATCGTTAAAGTAATAATTAATATAATTTTCATGTTACTGGTTGTATAATAAAAATAGTTATTAATAAAGATATTCAGTTCATTTTTATTTGGTATATAAAATTAGAGTATTTTTATGTTTATCCAAGGAGAAGAATATTTTATTCATAAAACCGTACGCATATTCAAGAAAATTATTAATTAGCGAAACTGATAATAAATAAAAAAAAAAATAACAAAACGATCAATTATTTAAATGCGATAGATACCAAATAGAAAATTGGGTCAAACAAATAATATATTATTTTCTTGTTATCCTAAAAATGAAGACTTTTGATCGGCCCCGTATCTCCTCCTCCTCCTCCTCATCATCATCATCATCATCATCATTGTAACGGACCAATTTCGTAAACCCGAAATTAATTTCGCAGGTGGTGGATACGTGGGTGGGTTTGTCCTTTTATTATTTTTTCTCGTGGGAGTGGTAAAGAAGAAAAAAAAAAGGGGGAGGAAACGAAGGAGCAAAAAGAAAGAGCAAAAATAAAAAATAAAAGAGAAAAAGAAAAATAAAGAAGAAAAAAGGAAGGGAAAGAGGGAAAAATAGGGCAGAGGTCAGGTTAAAAGGAATATATAGGAGTTCCGGGGAGATGGGAGTAACGGATAAGCAATATCCCGGCACGGTCGGTCCTTGCCCCGGTATCGCGAGCATTCGCCCCCTTTTTCGCGTTGCACCTTTCTACGAGAGATGATCCTACGGTGTGTGCGCGATTGCACCGGTTAAGGGGGTAGAAGGCTCGCGGTACAAGAACACGAGGGTAGGGTGGGGGTTGGGGATTGGATGGGTGTGGGAAAAGTGAGAGAGAGAAAGAAAGAGAGAGAGAGAGAGAGGGAGAAAGAAAGAAGATTTGCGAAGATAAACTCGTAGGGGTAACGAGAAAGAGACGGTGAAACGTTGGGTGGTCCGCCCTTTTATCATAGGTAAACCTGATAACGCGCATGTCCGTCATTGATCGCCGATCTCTATGGTTACGCCTCGCTATAGGGAACACGAGACCGACGACGAGGACGGCCGTGACACCGACGACAACGACGACGTAGACGACAAGGACGAGGACAACAATAACAACGACAATTACTACGACGAAGACCAAGACCAAGACGACGACGACAACGACGACGACAACGACGACGACGACGACGACGACGAGGAGGTGGTTGAGGTGGTGGTAGTGGTGGTGGTGGTGGTGGTTGCGCCGGCGACCGGACCCGCGCGTAACTTATCCGGTAAGTCGGTGAAGATCGGTGCTGATCGGACGCGAATATTTATTCGAGTTTTTTCCTCGAATGCAACAAAGAAAAAAAGAAATAAGAGGGAGGGTCGCGTTAAGTGGTGGTTGTTGTTTGTAACATCGGCCGGTGAAATCAAGGCAATCTCAGAGGAAAAATAATAACCTGACGAATGGACGGGTGGTGGAAGTACAACATTGAAGTGATTTTCTTATGTAAAGAACTGAGGAAGGGATTATTAGTAAGCAATTCATTTAATAACTGTTTATTAAAGATACAAAGAGAAAGATATCCAGTTAGTGATTAATGTTTTTCTTTCTATCTTATTTCTCTTCCTTCTCTTTTTTTCTAAATCATCCCCTTCTCGCGTAACGTGTGCTAACAGTCTTTTCGCAAGGATCCAACGATCGGGCGGGGCGCTGTTGGTGAAGAGAAGCAGAGCGGGGGAGGGTGAGGGGAAGGGGGTGGCAAGAAAAACAGGCCGTTCGCGTACGAGGGTGAGGATGGACGACACGGAGTGAGAGATATGTAGAGAGATATATAGGAAAAAGAAGAGTGAGAGGAAGAAGGGCAAAGGGTGAAGTGCGAAGTGAGGTGGTGGTGCCTAGGTGGTGGTGGGTAGTGGTGGAAGAGAAATAGAAATAAAGAGAGATAGAGATAGAGAGAGAGAGAGAGAGAGAGAGAGAGAAAGAGAGCTACTAGGAGTAGGAAGGTGGGTGTTGCGGGGTTCGGAGGGGGTGTGGGGCTAAGAGCAGCCGCGAGGGGGCGCAAGGCAGACGCAGCGAGAGAGGATATTGACATTTTCGGCCGTGGGGACGCGGCGCATTCGTGAGAGGGTGGCCAAGAGAGGGGTATACACGGGGATAGTCGGTTCCTCCGTCCCGATCCTGCAGTATCCATGGCTACGCCGTCGTCGGCGAGGATTTGGCGCAAAACACCGGAAATACCGTGTGCATGATCTACGTTGCTTACTACTACTACTACTACTATTGTAACGGTGGGAAAGAGGGATAAAATCAGCCGAGGGGTCGAGAATTATTATTCGACGGCATCATCGACCATATACTCGGAGATAGTCGTCATTCGCCAAATCCGACGGTGGGTCTCTGTCTCTGTTACGGTGTCACGAGACTTTTCCTTGATTCGAGAAAAAGGGTGGATACCCACACCCCTAACGCCATAGTTGCGCTGACCCTCCCCTCTTTCCTTTCTATCTCTACTCTTCCTCATCTCTCTTTCTCTCTCTCTCTCTCTCTTTCTCTCTCTGTTTTACGCCTCTTCACTGTGTCTCTTTGACCCTCCCTCTCTTTCTCTTTATCCGTATATATATATAGGTATAAGTGTGTATATATATATGTATATGTATATGTATATATATACGTCTTTCTCTCTCTCGTTCGTTCTACATCTCCCTTTCTTCGGCACCGTTATTGGAACGTAGCGGAGGGGTCCCTAAGTATCGCGACGCTTCCTCGATACGCGTTCAACGACGGTCTTCCACCGGTGGCGAAGACTTCGCCAACGGTGAGTCACCGTTTTTTTTTTCCTTCGAACGAGACTCGGAGAAAAAAGGGAATGAGATAAAGACAAGAAAAACAGGGAAGATAGAAAGAGAGAGAGAGAGAGACACCCCCGTGATATTAGAGTGGTGTTTAAAGAAAAAGTGGTGTGCGTAAAGGAAGAGGGGGACAAAAAAAAGAAAGGTGGGTAGAAGAAAAGAAAAAAGGTGGAAGGAAAGGACGAAATTGATAGAAAGGAGGTTTCCTTCCTTCCTTCCTTCCTTCCTTTCTTTCGAAGGTGGGTGGTGGTGCGGCGGGGCGTTGATCGTGTACCGGATGCAGCGGCTGGTGCATCGAGTCTGGTGCAGTGTTTACGCGAGCGACTAGGCGGAGCCGAGGATAATTTCTTTTTCTTTCTACTTCGTGTCTTATTCTCCTTTATTATCATCATTATCATCATCATCATCATCTTTTTTTCGTGATTAGTTTATTTCAGATTTGATATAAACGTTAATTCAACATTTATACTACATTTATTCTCATATTCTCAATTTTACTTCTTTTTTTTTATTTTCCCTGTTGTAAAAGAAAGAAGAAGAAGAAGAAAAACAAAAAAACATTTGGAACAAGATTATTGAAAGATTATGTGTAAAAGTGTAACAAGGGATAAACAATAAAGTGTAGGAACTGTGTTACGATAATATTAAATCGTATATCGTAGTCCTTAGGCTCGATTATTGTTCCCTGCAATGCGAGAAGAAGGGAGCGGCAAGGAGTAAACATACGTGATATTTCGGCCGAATCGAGTTCGACCTGCACCACCCGCCCGCCATTCATGCTTAAGCGCGGACGATGGGTAACCGCATCACCGCCGAAATCGATATAGTGTTTAGAAAGGTTCCTTTTACCCACGCCTACACGTTACCCGGGCTCATGTTTTTCCTATTAACATTCATCGAATCTAACATTTCTAAGACCCTTTTTCAAATAGATTCTCTGATTATCTTTCTTGTGTATGTTGAATTTACATTTCACGATTTTTAATGAATAGGCTAATCATTTCTATTCGTGTATTCGTACGTTCATGAACAAACAAAAATCAAGAATAACCTTTAAGATAGATTTGTTGATGTTATTATCTTAGCCTTAGGTGACTTGAATGCAACTGCAGCAAGGGGTCGAGTATGTATATATAGGATTTACTTAGAAAAAACTTCTTTCAAAGTTAGATCCAAGATTGATAATCGATCGTACGATGATAGTTGATTTATCGCTTTGCGTATACACCTCCGGTATAGTAGATTTATCGCGATGACGCGACGTATTACGTAGACGATGAGAGCCGGCAGTGGTTCAGTAACCCTCTCTCTCTCTCTCTCGTTCTCTCTATCTCTCTCATGACGCCACCCCTTTTATTATCCGTGACACATCCACCCCGCACAGTGTTGTTGACCCCACACACCGGAGCTTGATTACTGTGCTGCGATTAAAATGAATTTCTATAGTATAGGTACGGATGCGGTGTTGTCCGATAAACTGCCAAAAAGGCCACGATTCTTCGATCAAATCGATTAAACGTGATCATTATGTTATCATAATCGTGTTTTTATGACGTTGGAGTAATAGTAGGAGTAGTAGTAGTGTAGTAAGTAAGTAGTAGTATAGTAGTAGTAACAGCAGCAGCAGGAGTATTTCTAGTAGTTATGAACTATGTGTGGTCAGTCGAGATTTACGATGATCGTTGAATTGATTTCTCACATATTACCGTTATGGGGTTTGAATATTGTTTTAAATCAATGTCTTTAATGAAGCGTGTATAGATTTTGTTTTGTTTTCAAGACGCGAGTAAACCATATTTGAGATTGATGTTACGTTACGTTTGATCACACATCGTATATAACTACTTAAATATTTTGTTCTTAATCGATAGTTAAAGAAACTTTCCCCTCTTATGTTTTCATATTTCTATTAATATTAAATCATTGTTTACATATCCATGTATGTCCTAAAGATAAAATAATATTAATAATACTAATAATAATAATTGTTTTAATTAGAATTATTTTTTGTCTTCTTCTGATTGCAGTGATCATGCCAGGAAGAAGAAGCTGATGAATTTAGACGATCGCAATGATGTGACAATAAAGATACCTCTTTCTAATTCTCGATTATTATCGGGGAATTATTGTCCCTGTTATACAGTGCTTCCCAAACTCATACCATAAAGAGAGAACACGAAGATCGCTAAAAACCTACGGAATTGGTATATCGAAACTGGTGCCAAAAAAGTCGACAGACAAGCCAAGTGAAAAATTTCGCATAGTGTGTCAAAAAGAACTCACAATAAAGACCTATAAAATGAAATAAAACACAAACTAAAAACAAAAGAACAAAATTACAAGAAAATACTCAACCGAAGATAATAACAATACAAAGAAGAATAAGAAGAAAAGATAAAAGAAGGGAAACATACATGATATACATATACATACTTACATAGATACATATATACAAAAAAGGGTTGTTTGTCGTTGAAGAGAAAAATAGAACCACAAAAAAGGAACAACAACAAAAAAAAAACAAATTCATCTGTGCAAATATATGGAAATAAGAAAGAACATAAAATTTAATCGAACTAAGAGAGAGAGAGAAAGAGAAAGAGAGAAAGAGGGTAAGAAAAATTTGGCTAAAAATATTTGAAAGAAGAAGGATATTGGTATTGAGTTGAGGTGGAAGGGGACGGTGATAGAGGAATTAGAAAAGGAACGATAGAATGGGCAACAAGCTGTCCTGCAGCTGTGCTCCTCTTATCAGAAAGGCATATCGTTACGAGGATTCCCCATGGCAGACCGGAGCCAGGGGTGGAATAGGCGGCGGTGGAGGGCGCAGGGGTGATACTGGCCACTTGCTCAGGTGCGGAAGCTTAAGAGAGAGGAAGAGGTGCGCATACCATAACCATTCAACCATTCAACCATTCCATTCAAAACCATGTTACCGTTTTATTTCTATCTTCGAAAAAAAAACACTCGTACACACTTGTACTGAATGCATTATACTAACTTATCTCTCTCTCTCTCTCTCTCTCTCTCTCTCTCTCTCTCTCTCACTATCTATCTATCTATTTAACTATCTATCTATCTATCTATCTAACCATCATCTTCCATTCCTTACCAGTTTTATATTAGCTCGAGGAAAAAAAAGTCCATTACTTTTACGTGAACTTCAAGACTTCATTTACCATGTTTCTTGGATTGTCCGATCTAGGTCAAGTATGTACTGTTTTGTTCTAGAATTTGTTGCCATTTTAAAGGTAGCTTCATAATACCTCAATCAAAATTTTCCAATCAATCTCTCAGAGTTTCTGGCGAGTCACTATAAACGCGAACACAATACCTCACCTGTTGGCCAATTCTGGTTAATCGCTAGCTTCAAACGTTCCAGTTATTGATAGTAGAGATTCGAATTTAGTGTTTGACCAAATACAAGCAACTCATAATAAATGATTCCTTTCCAGTCCCACCACAAATGCACTTCCTGACTATTAGTCCTGGTTTGGCTACTGTTTGAGTTGCTTTACCGCGTTTTGACCATGATCGTTTTCGCACAATGTTGTCGTACGTGACCTATTTCTCATTCCTAGTCACCATCCGTTCAAGAAATGGCTCAATTTCATTCCGTTTGGCGAAGACTTGAAACAGATGAAAATTCGATTCATCATGTTTCTTTGCGTTGATTAGCCAGGCACCCAAACATCGAGCTTCTTTTTCAATTCAGCTTTCTTCAAATTATTTCAAAACTGTTTATATCGTCGATCTTTAGCTCTTGATCTAAATGCTGCGATTGTTAAAATACAATCATCTAGCGATAAAAATAATGGATTTCTTTTTCCCCAAGCTAATATTTCCATTCCCATTTTTTTTTTCCCCGTTTCCACGTTTTTCTTTTACCTCCCTTCCATTTTCCATCTATCAAGCCGAAAAAGGTTTCCTTTTTCCCAGCAGCGCATTTACAGGAACGACTCGTCGAGTCGCTCATTCACGTAAATACTCCCATCCACTTTTCCTCAGCCCCTCCCCACCACCACCACCCCGCCCTACTATTCTCCCCTTCCGTCCCACCAACCACCGAATCTTTTTCCCCTCTATCGCGTTTGGCTTGTGTCTCTCTATTTCTCTATTCTTCAGCTATCGTTACTTTCTATTCTTTTTTTCTTCTTCTTCTTCTTCATCATCTTCTCTCTCTCTCTCTCTCTCTCTCTCTCTCTCTCGTATTTTTGTCCCTTTTGCCTCCTACCTCTCTTCTTTCTTTCGTGCTCGTTGATCGAGTTTCTCTCGTCCATTCATCAAACAGAGGACGGGTTCACCTTTTTTTTTTTTTTCACTCAGAGACCACGGTACATGTAGTAAACGTTGGAGTAAGCTTTTTCCCCCTTTATGAATGTTTCTTTCACTTTCTCGCATCGTTCCACTGTTTGCTACATCTCACGAGCGTTCTCTCCGTTTTTTTTTTTTTTAGAATATATATTATACATACTTATATATATGTATATGTATATATATATATATATATATATGAGCCGTTTGCTGCACAAATCGATTAACTCCACTTTTTTGATGAAAAATCTTAAATTAAAGTGTCAAAACATCTTGGTACAATCATAACTTTTTATATTTATAATAACTTTTTTCCTAATAATTAATATTAGCAACATTAGACGAAGACAAAAATTTCTTTGGATCACTGACTAAATAAATCATTTATTATTCAGAAGTCACTTTGATTAACTTTCTGTAACTCTAATATAAATCGTTACATTAAATGCAACTCTCAAATGGAGTTAATCAATTTTGTGCAGTGAACAGCTCATACATATATGTATATGTATATATATATATATATATAAAAGAAAAAAAAAAGATTCCAAAAGAGACCTGATTCATTATTAAGAATCATTAAATATATGTGTGTGTGTGTGTCTTCCAACAATGTATAAGATCATTGAAATCCATCATATTTGTGTGAGAAATCTTTTTTAATTAATTTATTAATCAAGAATAAAAGAAAAATATATATATATATATTTTATATATATATGTATATGTATATATACGTATATGAATTATTGATTTTTTATTTTGCTTTTAGGCTATACTGAGATACGGAACGGTAGCGTACGCAATAGTATATTTCGTGTACTGTGGTCATATGCTCTCTATTTTTTTCCCCATATTTCTTTTTTTCCAATAAATCTTTTTTCCTTCTCTATCGATAAGATTGGAATATCATTTTAAAAAACACCTCTATATTTATAATTAATTATCTATCACTTATCGAATCTCTTTGTCATATCGATTAATCGTTAGAAGTATGTTTCCTTAATTTTCTTTTTCTTCTTCTACTTCTACTTCTTCTTCTTCTTCTACTACTTCTTCTTCTTTATTTTATTACATATTAAATACACGATTTTATATTGTATTGAATTATATTATTTCATTAAGAATTTTTAATATACTACACGCACATGGTAACTCCTTTTCCACTTTCATCTAATTACACTTGCGCTTTATACGTTTTTAGATTTACATATAGAAATAATATCATGTAGTTTAAATTAGATATGCATCTTTAATAAACATTATATCATTGCATATAAAACAAATTTGAGAGTTATATCACACACACACGTTTATATTTTTATTTATTTTACTTTTATTTTTTTTTTATTCGCGTATTACTCTCGTCACCGATTCGATAACAATATGAAAATAAAAAAAAAGAAATGTAGTCTGTCTGTTGCATCTGTGTAGATCATTTTAACTTTAATAACAATTTTATAATAATATATTAAAACGCACGTTTTTTTCAATAATTTAATATGCATGCCACGCCTACTATTAGTATTTTAAACAATTTAAGAACCAAAGTTTAATAATCTTTTTTTTTTTCGAATA